>CM050167.1:343942587-344202587 GCA_027410445.1 Discoglossus pictus | reverse complement strand
GACACTCACGGCTACCTCACGCGTGTGTGTGATATATTCTATTTCCCCCTACCCTGTGTCTCTTCCCCCTGCTCTCCCTCCCCTGTGTCCCTTCACCCCCTCTCCCAACCGTCAGCCGCGCAATGTGCATGCGCGGCCCGCCGCAGTGCGTGGCTAACGCCGCACAATGCACACACCCCAACACAGTGCGCATGCGCGGCTGATGTTGCACAATGCGCTGGGCTTTGCGATAGATTGTAGTTGTCAAACTGCAATTTGTCGCAAGCGCGACGACGAATCGCAGTTTGAGAACTATGATATGTTATATATATATATATATATATATATATATATATATATATATATATATATATATATATATATTGTACATCTGTGTTCACATTTGAATGTCTAAAGCAAGTTAAAAAACCTGCTTCCAGCTCAGAGTTCAGAGAAAAACAGTTATTACACTGCATTCTGGGAAGTTGAGCTGTGACACACAAATATGCCCACAAATGCCTCGCTCTTCATTCCGTAGCCATTATCAAACATGGCATCCTTTAAGCTTATGCATGCTGTATTACACAGCTTTAATGCAAAGCCACGGTTGGAATAAACACAGGCTGAGTATCCAATCCATGTACAGCTGTTTCATATATTCTTTTTATTTTATTTCTTTGTATGAGATAACTAAATTTCAGGCCCACAGGCTGCCAGTTGTCCATTTTCTTACTTTGTGTGCCATTTTATTAATAGTTCACAACAGCTGTTGCTTCATCTTTTGTACCATGCGGGAGAAGCACAGATTAGCCTGGGATAATCTCCTTAGAGTCTATTACAGAAATGTCCTCTTGTACCTACACTTGCAATTGATTACTATTTTTTAGAAGAAAACTTGCTTTAAAATATGTGTGATGCATTTGAATGGTTCATACACAAATTAATATTTATCCCATTTTTTTGTTCAAGAAGTAAAAATGAGGACACGTTTTAGGAGATGACCAGTGACCTATATTCCAATCTCACATATAAATAGCCAGGAGAGGACAAAAAACGTAACACTTGGGAACCAGACAGGCTGTTTCTAGGAACCTGAAAGAGGAACACGTTCATATGGATATATTATAATGTTTTGGAGCCAGAAGTGCATGTTTTAGGACCTAGGCTCCCAATCCGACTACCTATAATATTTTTTTTTTTGTTGTTGTTTAAATACCCTTCTATTTTGATATACTTTACATACATTTGTGTATATTGATTAATATTTATCTTGAAGAATCAGAGCAGCCTGACTTGTATGTGTGTGCTTTGGGTTTCATTCTGAACAACATATGAAAACATAGCTGTATACTGTATTCTTATGGTTTGTTGCCTGGAAGGCATTATTAGTTCCCTGAGTATGCAAAATATAAGTTTCTATTTTAAAGTTTTAATTGGTCATTTCTAAACTTGAATTAATAACCTACTACAGTAAAATCCTGGGTTATCTGGCACCATACTAACTGGGACTCTCAAGCAACCGGCACCGGCATCAATTCCCCAAATTCAAAAAAATCCTGCTAAATCGGCATAATTGGCATTATCCGGAGTTCGAGACTGCAAAAGAACAAAAAATACTAACTTTTTTCCTATGAGTTTTTTGGGCCCTAAATGGCCCGATTTTAACTGCTAATGCTTTTGTAAAGGCATTTGGGGTGGTTTAAGGGTTGTTTAGACCCTTAAAATCGTGGACTCCCAATTAACCGGAAACTTCACATGGGTGCCGGATAACGGGGGTTTTACTGTATTCACTAAAATGCTCAAACAGCTTTTTTTTTGCTTATAAAGGCCTTATTCGGGGATATATTGGTTTGGTTTTGTATCCTATGTCTTTTTGTTCCCTCCTCATTGTATTTGCTGTATTTATCATGTCCATAGAACTAACCTATTAAGGTTAGTTCATTCTCTGATTGAACACCTCTATTTTGTGTTGTGTGTTTTTATTTGGTAATGTTCCTATTTGTTGGTGGAGTGATACAGTCTTCCTTTGTAATATTTTTGCTGTATTTTTGGGGGAATATTCACTTACAAATAAGATGTTCTTATAAGAAAAAGTGAACATGCTGTAGTTCAAAGGAGTGATACAGCCCCGAAATACCAGGCAATTCTCCCTGAACAGGAGAAACCGCAAACCCCAGACGCCTTTCGGCCTCTGTGGGCCTCGTCAGTGAGGTGCAGCTTTACTCCCAAATGGGTGATAGGGGAAACCCGACGTGCCTTAGGGAGTACAGCTGCACCCCACTGACGAGGCCCATAGAGGCATCTGGGTTTGCTGTTTCTCCTGTTCAGGGAGAATTGCCTGGTATTTCGGGGCTGGATCACTCTTCTGAGTGAGACCAGACTGATATACTACAGGATATTTCTCCCCGTGGAGGGCACAAGTGAGCTAAAAGAGGTTGCTCTCTGAGTAGGTAACCAGATCAATAGAAAAAACCCACTGAGGTATTTTTCGTTCTCAGGTGAGCACCTCTACTCTATTTACACCCCCAGAGGGGTGTCTACATAGGCCCCTGACCCCTACCTGATCAGCTTGTAGCATTTGATGATCAATTAAACCCATTATTCCTTTGCTGTTTCTACCTCCTGGCAATAGGCGAGCAGTGATGTAAGCCCCCAAGTCACTGCTGGGATAACAGGCCCTGCTGCTTTCTGTCTGTGATGTGCTGCGCTGCTGCTATAGCACCTAACATAATGCCACACTACATACCACAGGCTGCTTTGCAGCACAAACAGGAACCCCAGAGTTTAAACCAAATGTTTCCGTTAACCTGATTGGCCAAACCAAATTATAAAATGAATGCTAATTTAGCCTGGTTTTTAACCCTTATTTTTAACTGTCCGAAATTACAAGACATTTTGCTAACTTCAAGGTAAGTGTTTAAATGTTTATTTTGTTTTTGTTTTTTTTCATGCAATTTTTTTTTCATACACTATTAATTATCCTCTATTAGATGCAGGCATAATCCAGCAAAATTTGATATACCTTTTTAAGATCCATGATATATGTAGGATCCCAATCCTGTCTTCAAGGACCACCAACAAGTCAGTCAGCTGTGCAAATGTCTCTGTCAGAATGAATGAACCTCAAACTAGCACACTTATACTAATTCAGGGAAGTCCTCAAATTCTGACCTGGTGATGATCCCTCAGAACAGGTATGGGAAATACGGCGCTCAAATTATGTGCCAGAAGAAAAAAAATTATGTGCCACAAGCTCATGGGTTTTCAAGTTCTGAATTACAATGTATAGCCAATGCTAATGGCTACTTACTGTTAAATTAAATAAAAAAAATAAAAAAACAATGTTTCTGTGATTAGCATAAGAACAGATTCCAAGTACCAAAGTGCACCTTACTTGGAATATAGATTTATTGACCCAATTTAGTCAAAAAACATCTCTCAAAATCCTGCTGGTAAATGAGAGTAACTTGCATCAACCCATGTAAGATGCAGCTGAAATCTCGCAGCAAACAAAACACACTATGACATGTTATTTGTATTTATAAAGCACAGAAGAACTTCTGAAGGAAATACAAGCTGGGATATGTTTAATTATTTAGACTTTTTTGTGCACGTTCATTCAATGTCAGTTGGACTCATTTAATGAAGGAGCTCAAAGAAATAAAGCTGAGGTATTGTAACATTAACTAGAAAAATCTTTTCTGTTCCAGTTTTTATTTGTCAGTTTTGCTTAAATACTCTGAATAGTGAATGTCCCAGGGGATTCACATCACATTTTATGTATTGATTTACTATACAGTAAAGGAAATACAGTACAACACTAATTCTTCACCAACGTAGCATGCTTCATTATATTCACCATTTTTGTAAGGCTTGATTCACTGTTTTGATAAAGGACAATATAAAAGTATACTGGTTTGAAGAAATACGCTCTTTAAAATGTGCAAAATCTTTTCAGAATGAGGTATAATCTACAATTTCTAATATTACCTTTTACATGCAATTATGCTTATGTGGGATATGCCGCTTTTGGTCTGTGCTGGTCAAGACTTCTAATGCACATTGGGAATGTGGTATCTGCAACTGCCAGTGCATTCATTATGCCTACTGAAAGGCCCATTAATTTTTAAGGAAACACCCTGCTGAGTAATTGATTGAAAATGACAAACTGTAAATACTAAGTTTATTTAATTATTTTGTTTGTTTAAAACTTTTTTGCCCATTATCAACTTTAGTTATTCAAGGAACCATATAGGAAAAATGTAACTACAGTTGTACTTTAATAGTACCAGAGTTTTCTCTTGGTCTATTTTGCATACAAACAACCGTTTCGTCACTTTATTCAATGACTCACTTCTCAATCACATATAAAAGTTGTCAAACTGCGAATCGTCGTCACGTTTCGCGAGCTCGTAGTGATGCAGTTTGGGTGGAAAGTGGAGGCTCCAACGTTGGTTACAATAAGTCAAAGGCTCATTGCAGGCCTCAAATGCGGACGCTCGTGAAGCAAGGGGCCACATTTGCAGAGGTGGAGGCTCTACCGCGCCTCACAAGATGCGGGACTTTGAAAAAAATATATATAACACGCATTGACTAAATACGGATTTACACAAAAAAATACGAGCCGCTAGACTTGGGGAAAAAAAATTTCCGAACTCCCAAAAATACGAATTTAACGGCCGAACCGCGCACAGCAAAAAAAAACAAAAAAACAAAACACATTACACACAGCAAGGGGGACAGCCAGGACGTCTGGGAGTCAGGTTGCACGCAAATTTAAGTCCCAATTTACAGAGTTTAGATACTCGTAAATCCCTTAAGTGAGAGAAAAAATGGCTGCCGAAACTAACAAAACAAGGCTACACGACCCCTAAATGCGCAAAACACCGCCAAGCACATACGACTTTTACACAAACCCGTACAAGGTACAAAATGCCCTATAGGCAAGGACGCGAAATCATCCACATCTGCGTACCAAATACACAATCGCTGACACTAACTTAAAGAATGCGGACGTACACAGCTACACAGTTTCCCCTCGCGCACGCAGCCTATTTACACTACATACTGCACACATTGCTGACACTTACACCTCGGCTCAACAACAGTGCAAATCTACATTATATGCTGCAGGAACATCAAAACAGATTGTTAGCTCTTAAGCACATTGCTTGCTGCATATATTAATTACAAATAGGTAAAGTATATTACTATATTATATTTATGATTTCATTAATCAATTAATTATCATGGAAAAATACATATACAGAAGAAAAAAAAAAACTACTGTATCGCAATAAACGACAAAGGCCTTCACTGCACGCCTCCCAAGAAGCGCCAACGGTGCTCATAGGACACAAACTACACCAGGGGAGAGGCTTGCAATAAGCTCCAAATTAGAGATCAGCGCGGACCTTACAATGAGCGCAAAAGCGCCTCTGATAACAAAAATACACTGAGGCTCGCAATGAGTGCAGAAGGATCTCAGAGGACCAAAACACTTACTGTCTGCATTACCTGCCTTACAATTTTATTGCCCCGTCCTTTTTGATGGGCAAGATGCTAGTAGTAGTAGTAGTAATAATATTAAGTAATTAAAAAAACATAATTGCTGCACTTTCAACACCACTTCACCCTTTAATATGTCTGTGACACTGTCTTCATAGAGTCAATGTAGAACAAACAAAGGATAGGTTAGTAAGCGCCAAACTCTTCTCAAATTAAATGTTAAATATTATCAAAACTGAGAAAAAGGACATTATTGCTTTGGTACAGTGTCTTGGCAGTAACCATACTTGGCAGTGTCTTCATTTAATCTGCTTCATTGGCACAACATAGCATCTCGTAGGGCATCCAAAATCTGAGCAGATGCATCTACATTTGTGATCAAAAGAGCCGTACAATAAGTTATGGGAAATGGGTTACACACTACAGTACTAAGATCTCCACCTGAATAGCATGTAATTCAATACACTAGGGGCCATATTAAATACCAAGCCCGCAGTGGCCGTCGTACAGCCTGAAATTTGCTGGACTTAGAGCAAATTAATTTGAAAGGACATAGCCGGTATCCAAATCCGTAAATAATGCTGCGGGACGTAGCAAATTATTCAAACTTGTAGTTATGAGTTTAGAGGGAGCCAATAGTAAGAAGCCGTCATCATTACATCACTAAAACATGAAGGTTAAATATCAATCACTTACGGTTTTAAAACCAGAGTTTCGATCAGGCCTGCATTACAGAAATAATGCAATATGAAATAATCAATAAATATAATATAATATTCTAGTCAATGCGCGTTCTATTATATGTATTAACACATTGATTGCCGGGATCTATATAACACGTAAATTAAACATAAAAAAAATTAAAATACATTTATTGCAGATTTGCGAGCTTGAAAATGTTGTGCTATCACATATAAAAGTTGGCGTAATTTCGGTAGGCCCGCACGACTTTGCTGCAATGATCTCTCAAAGGCACTCATCACGAGTCCCGTAAAGTAGAGGGGAGGAGAGGCTCTCAATGAGCGAGGCATAAAAGTGGCGGGTTGGCCGAGGCCTATAATGAGCGGCGAAGCTGATCATTGCGGGGCTTGCAATGATTGCCGAAAAGGCTCAGTGCAAGGCCCGCAAGTTAGAGGGAGGGGGGGGGGGGGGGGGTCTTGCATTGTGTGGCAAACACCATTGCCAGCCTTCAAATTTTATTGCCTTCATTTTTGAGTGTCAAGTCGCTAGTATATTAGAATACCTTTCATCACTTTTCTTGTAATTTAAAAATACAGTAGTGTGTTTATATTTTCATTTACAGTGCTACGGACAGGATTTTAAACCCCTTGCGGGTCCTATCTAGTAACCATAGGGTTTTAGGCTACATTTGCCCTCTACGGGTGTGAAAACAGTTGTGGGCTTGAGGACTTGTAGCAATTTAATAGCAATATGCGATTGTAACATTTACGGGATTGAAAGATCAAAGGCTTAGCTGGAACAGAGTTCCGAATTAGACAGCCCGTAGGGTTTTTCCGCCTGTAACTCGCAGATTGTGCGTGTACGTAAAAGAGGACAATTTAATAGCCATAACTTTTGTGAGCTCCTTTACTGGCTTCTGGAACTGCGATGTGACATTTTTAATAGGGCCCTATCTTGGTAAAGGCTCTTGTAATGCGACCGACACATTAATTTGTGTAGTAACTCAATATATTTTGTCAATTGAAAGACCTTGGGTGCTCACCTGTGTATATGTATGTATGTTTTTATATATAGGTCTGGACCAAATTTGCCAATCCCTGTAAGATCTCTTTTGTCCGTTTCTGTGGCGACACAGTATAATTACTTTTAATAAAAATAAGCGATGAGTAGAAAGAAAATCCAAGTTTTCAGATTTTTAGTCCCTTCATCAGGAAAGCGTTTACTTGTATTGTCCCACTTAACAGATCTATTTAGGTTAAAAATTCAGGTGTATTGACTCCTTGTAAATTTGCAAATTTTCAGTCTTGCTAAGTGCTTTAGGCAAAGCACTATGTATGTTTGTTTTTGATTCTAAGCTCAAAGACAAGGACCTACATTTTTTTTTCTTTTTTTTTTTTTTGCATTGTGTTTAATATTGGTTTTTGACTTGAACTTATCCCTGTATAGTGCTACGGAATATGTTGGAGCTTTACAAATAAAGGAAATGACATGAATGATTACTGGAATGTGCTCTAACAACTATGACATGGATGATCTATTTATGTAATGATAGGTTATATATGATATATATATATCCGGCTATGCTCTCTCTCTATAACCGGGATTTGTGTTACAGCAGCACAAAAGCTAATCCGTTTGAGCTTCTTATTGTTATCTAATTGGTATGCAGTGTTTTATTATTTTGTGTCCCCAGCAGACTGTTAAATTCCTTACATGTTTCTGTTGTATAATAACTACGCTGGGTTGTTTGTAAGCTGTAAAACTTAGGTGCACTCTTGTCCATGAACACACAAGCTCTATGACTCGGTAAAGGTAACTAAGTATTGAAGAGTAGATTTGGTTAAATTTTCAAGTATCAAATTGGCATTCTTTTATAAAAATTGAGAAACTAGTGAATGAATGTGCGTGCATCGTTCAGTCGTGTCCGACTCTCTGTGATCTCATGGATTGCAACACACCAGGCTGATCCCCCTTGGCTTTCATGGCGGACATACTGGAGTGGGTTGCCAGTTCTTTCTCCAGTGGGCCACAGCATACAGCTCCTGGTATTCCTAGGTGGTCTTCCATCCAAGTACTGATCATGTCCAACTCTGCATGGCTTTACGGTGGTGTGACTTCTTGGTTCCCTGACTGGAATTTAACCCAGGTTGCAGTGGTTAAAACAGCGAATCCTAACCACTGGACCACTAGGGAACCTATTGTAGCACTTGCTGTTTTATTTCACTTTTTGGTAAAGGATTGAGAAGTGTTTACATTGTAAGGGTATCCAGGCTATAGATTAGCTGTCTTTTTATATTGGTAACCATTTCTTGAAGAATTCATTCCTATCTTAGTCTATGATGTTAATGATTATAAACTGCTTCTGTTCTCCTGTGAACTGGCAGAATACATGAGCTGCACCTACCGAGTACACCAATTTGAACCAGATATGTTGTCTGAGAGAACATGTTGCATTTCTCATATTGTGTAAAATAGTGGATCAAGTGGTAAAGGTTGTGGGTAAGATTATCCAGTTGTCAGTCTCTTTTTCTTTTAATAATAACTTTAATATACTTTATAGGTTAATATACACAAAGGAATCAAGTAAACATTTGTTGATTCTGCCCGTGAAATTGTTGCATGGCGTATGGGGAGATGCTTACGGAATACACAAATTCTAATAAATATCTACATATGCAATAATTAAATAAGTATAAACGTCTCAATGCTGATAATTGATCCAAAGTAGCTGGTGTGTTATATTAAATGTATTCGTACCAAACTCAAACTACAATAAATTGACAGATTTATTCAAAACTTAACAACCAGCCAGTCTACTGAGGAGCCAGATATAATTTTCTTATGAGCCAGGAAATAGTTTAGAAATTATTAATTATTTAGAAATGGCGGACAATATCATCACCATTATTGTCCTTAGATCAGTACGGTTAGAATAAACAAACTCTTCTAAAGTGTCAATGCATTTGTAGTTTTAATGTTCTGATATTTCATTCAATTCCAAGTAAATCTGTTTTAAATAAAATTAAAATAAAACACCTCCTGTTTAATGATAGCTTGTACACACATTGTCAACACACCTTGCATTCTCTGAATTGTAACCCTTCACTGTTTCCAACAACCTACACGTGTTCATTAACATTATTCTCTTAGGCATTTTATCTATGTAGTACTCCATGGCAACTGTAGTTTGTTTATGCCTAGTTTTGCCATGGAGATCTAAGATGGTTGCCATAGAAACCTGATGGAGGATGTCAGTCTCCATGCTGTTACATGTGGGCTAACACATAACATGCTTTATATGTATTGATTATCTCAGTGGACTTCTTAAGTGTGTTGTGTTTCTCTCTGTGAATGATAATGGAGACTATAAAGATGTCTACTATGTGTTTTAATGTACGGAGGTAATCCACAATTAAGCTTATTAACCTAATTGGCATATTACTTCAGAGCCCTCTTGGGTAACAGCAGTGACATTGCAAAGTCTATTGCTCTTAATGGATGGTGATAACTGTCTATGAACATAAGGAAATTGCTGTATCTGTAATGTAGCACTGTCTATTAACAGCTAGATTTTCATATCTGATCCGAACTGTGCTTTTACCACTTAGTACCTTTCCTAGCTACATACATGCCATGTTTCATCACTACAAGCCTTTGCTTTCAAATGAAGTTGATAATTTTTATAGAAAGGTTATATTAAAAAAAATGTTTTTAATATTAAACATATTTATGCAAAACTTAGCAGTGTTTGTTTCCATGTTTTTAAACATTATTTTATTATCAAGTGCTTAAAAGCTCTGTTTTTTATTCACTAAAACCTTTCCAATAGTCCCTACAAAGATCATGTACACAAAGGGCCTCATTCAAATGTGATTTGGCCAATTGAATAGGGCTCTATATAAGCACAGAGCATATGTTTTTCTTACAGAAGTTTTTAGTTTGTGAACTTCTATCCAAAAGCAAGGTCTTCACTAACTAAAAACTTCTGTAAAAAAATATGCTGTGTGCTTAAATAGAGCCCTATTCAATTGGCCAAATCACATTTGAATGAGGCCCAATGTTTCTATTGCGACTATATGTACTAACCACTTACGGGCTGATTCTCAACAGCATGCTAATGAGGCAATTTGTGATTGGTTAGTACATCCAGTACTACAGAGACACTGCATGATACAGGGGGCAGATATAGGATGGGACTATTTGGAAGGTTTCAGGGAGTAAAACCAGAGCTTGCTAATAAAATGATGTTTAGCTATGCAAGCAAACACTTATGTTGTTGTTTTAATATTAAAAAACGGAAACTTTCCATATCCCTTTTAAATAAAGAATACATATGTTAAGTTATAAAGTCTAATGCCCATGTTTTGCTTTTCTAGGACACCATTACATCTTGCTTGTGCAAATGGACATACCGAAGCAGTCGCAGTATTAGTAGAAAGCAAGTCTAAACTGAACCTTTGTGACAATGATAACCGGTCTCCTTTAATGAAGGTAACTAGCTGTATGGTTTGACTTGATCAACCTAAAGATAGGACTGACCAAATCCTAGTTATGTGTACTGAGAACAAAATGTTTGTCATTGTTAATGTACTTGAGTGTATTTCTTTTTCTTTAAGTCACTTAATCACACACATATCTACGGGGAAGAACCAGCCCAACTCCAGTTATATTATCATATCCCGTATTTTTCACAATGGAGGTGGGACAAATAGCTCCAAACACTTCTGACCCTGGCTTAGATCTAATATGTGGAAATCATTGGAGCGAGACTAAATAGTATCCTGTTTATAGTATATAGGGACTGATATTTCCTCAATTCTTCCAAGAGTTCTATGCTCTTTATTGAGCGTAAATAATACAAAATAAAACACTCTCTATTATTATACAGTAATTAAAGGGATTTCTACTTGGCTGTGTATAGTCGTGTATCATCAGAGATTAGGGGCTTTCCAGAAAGATCTTTCAGACACTAAAATAATCCCTTCCAAATATATAAATGAAAGAAATGTTACATTCTTTATTTGTTCTGTCATTTTTATACTTTATTAGTGCAAATAATCCTTTTGCTTTTGTTTCCAGGCTATCCAGTGCCAGCAAGAACGTTGTGCTACTATTTTACTTGAACACGAGGCAGATCCTAATCTTGTGGATATCAAGGGCAATGCCGCCCTCCATCTTGCTGCCCTTATTCCCTCTATCTCCATAGCAGTTCAACTGCTGGAGCATGGATCTGAAATTGATGCACTAAACAGGGTATTTTTTTTTTTTATAAAACATCTACTCTTGTAGGCTGTAAGGGGAAAAATAAAAATAGTTTTACATTTAGCTACTTTCTTGGCAAGTACTACTGCTTTGCTACTTCTCATAAATATGCTAGTACTTTTGTACTACAGGATATTTCTCCTTGTGAAGGGCACAAGTGAGCTAAAAGAGGCTGCTCTCAGAGTGGGTTATCATGGCCATAGAACTAATCTATTAATGGGTTCGTTCTCTGATGAGCACCTCTGACTTTTTTTGTTTACTTTTGTAGTACACAGAAAATGTAAATGTGTAGATAGTGGAAAAGTTAAATTCAGAAATATACGAACGTCAAAGTATCATAATATGGCAAATATTACAAAACAAAAAGTAAAGGCTAATGGAATTTTCTAAAACCTATAGTTGCATTGAATACGTTTTTTTTTTTAATATATATATTTTTGTTTGTTTTCAAAATTTATTTTATGTGTATTTTTTTTTTCTTCAAGCTTTGCCTTAAAAATATGATAAAGATTCTTATGGTCTGTTCATCTTCAAACCTCAATCATACAATTTAGACTAACTAGTGGATAGATTCATAGGTGTGTTTACTGCACTGTTGCTTAATCTCAGCATTAATAGTCGGCCATCATGGCTAGGTACAACTTGTAAGGTATATTGAACAAGCCAGGAGCCAATATAAAAGTAGACTGCTTAACAAAGATACATGCACCTTAATTATTTGATTAGAGAATTAAAAAGTAACAAGCACCCATTAAACACTTTGATATGCTTTGAGACTGTTTCCTTCGAGAGAATGTAGTACATCCAAGAAGAAGGTTTTGAATATAAATAATTAAATATATGTTTTTTATTGATGTTACTTTTGTCGTATAAATAATTATCCTCCTCCCCCCAGTCTTATACTACAATGTACATATTACAACGTACCTAACCAACATTTTGCACTGTACCCTGTACACTGCTAGTACAAATTTTAATGATTATCCTTCTTATTTATTTTAGGATGGGTGCACACCACTCATGCTTGCAGTTGCTGAAAGTCACCATGAGATGGTAGAGTTTCTGATTACAGAGGGAGCTAATGTGAATGCTAAGGACAAAAATCAAAGGTAATTTCTGCTTATTGTTAAAATATATAATTGTTAGTCAATATCATGTAATACGAATAAGTAACATATATTAAATGTAACATATGAAAATGAACCATAATATTTGTTTACTAGTAACTTGCCTATCATAAATGACAGTATCATGCGCTCTATGCGCTCCTCTGTCTCTCTGTGCCCTCTCTATGCTCTCTCTTTATCTGTGTGCTGCATGCCCAGCTGTCAATGCACACGCCGCGGCCCACAACACGCATGCGAGTTGTCGACCAGGGTGCAACATATTTAAGAAAAATATTTGAGTGTTTATGTTCATTTTTTTAACACACACTGTATTCATTTGTTAATAGTATGGACCCTTATAAATAGTTAAAAGGATACATCTCTTCCATAATTTCTAAGTAAGTACTAATTACTAGAGGGAGAATTTTGCAAAGTAAGCATTTGATGCAAAATAAGTTCAGTTTTTTGTTTTTTGTTTTTGTTGTTTTTTTATAACTTACATGTTGTCACCAACAATTCAAAGTCAAATAAGTTTTCAAAACTGCCACATCGTCAGGAGCCTCTGACAGGTATCTGGAACAACTGTGGCTTGAAACTTTATGTAGAGAATAGCTGCAAGGCAATTGGAGAACAAGAGATGCTAAAACAGGATGAGAAATTCAGCAGCAATGTGGTTCATGTATCCTTACAATTACCTTGTGATGGTGCCCTGTAATCCAGTTGCAGTTATCTTACTATATAAGACTTAAAATCAAGTAAGATTATGCTAAATTAGCCTGTGTGATTTAAGCCCTTTCAAGGGAGTGGATTGGTCACATTGACAGTATGCTAATTTGGTAGTCACTATTTGTTTATGCTAATGCAGCATTTAATATAATTTGTTAATGCACCTTTTTCTTTATTTATATTATATGAAACTCACCATTACTTCCAGTATATTTTTTACTTGTGTATTTTTTCAGGCAATTGTTTTGTGCTACTATGAAGCTTTTAGTATTTGTCAAGGCTACACAAAATTGTGAAAATTGCGGTTTACAATAATGTTGCCTTTACAATAATTATTGCATTATTCTATGGAACCAGTATCTTAACGTTTGAAAAGATCTTTCTAGAAGAATAGGGATTGGGGAGATCGTACTTCACTGGTAGAAGCTTCCTTTTAGTTAATCTAGTCTATATAGATATTGAATCCAAGTTTCCTTTACCCTCATCTGTTGCTTCTCATTACTTTGGAAATTGATAATTGTTATTACTATAACTTGGGACCTGTGTTGCAAGGTCAGACATGGAATGTCTCTATTAAATAGAACATTGTACCTGCCTGGTGAAAATGTAACCCTGTGTGTCTTAAGCAGCCTTGACAGAAAAGTATTGGTTTTTTTTTATACTATAAGTTTGTACACAGTAGTCTGGTTTTCCTTGTAAATGTTAATCAGAAAAGAAAACGCAATTAAATTTCTCCACAGGCCCTTGTTTATACTTCTTCTTAACTCACTGGTAAGATAAAGATGGACTGAATATATTTGTTTTTTGTTTCTTCCTGTCTGCTGTTTTCACATTCAGTTAGGATTTTTCCTGTTTCTTCCCTGCCAGCAGTGACATGCAGCGGCCACTAGGTGGCACAGTGCCAAGACTTTGTTCAATGTGCTGTTGGAGTGGGGGCTAGACTTTAGGGTTTAGGGCATAGAGTGCCACTACTTTACTATGTGGGTTCCCTGGTGATCCAGTGGTTAGGATTCAGTGCTTTCACCACTGCAACCTGGGTTTGATTCCAGTGAGGGAACCAAGAGGTCCCACCACCCTGAAGCCAAGCAGGGTTGGGCCTGGTCAGCACTTGGATTGGAGACCACTTATGAATAACAGGAGCTGTATGATGTGGCCCACTGGAGAAGGAACTGGCATGGAAACCAAGTGGATCAGCATGACCATGGATATAAAGATGCCCGGGTGTGTTACGGTCCATAAGGTCATGGAGAGTCAAAAACCACTGAATGACAAAAAAAAGGAAAAGCACTTTGCAATGTAAAGCATACTATCTGCCACTACCCTAACCCTAAAAGCAAACTGAACAAAGTCTCAGGCTGCACCACCTAGAGGCCATGCATGTTACTGCTCCAAGGGGACAAGACAGGAAAGGTTTGGGGGGTTTATACTTTTTGTAATGTATAAAACATGGGTATTAAAATGCACAAAAGACTACAGTGGCCATTTTACTAGCAGCTGTTTGGTGTATCAATGTTATAGTAGCTATTAAAGTTTGCAATTTTTTCCCCCCAAATTCATAAAATATTCTTCCACCAGTGCTGCTAAGCTATGGATATTTTGCTACATGTTTACAAGTGTAGCACTATCTGAAAAATGTAATCATGTGCATGTCTGAAGTAGTTTCACTATGGTTTAATACTATACAAGTATATTTAACCGTTAATTACAGTTGCCAAAGGGAAACTCCACTTGGAGTGGGCATAAGGTTAGCCTTGGAGTAAAGCGATCAGTAGAAAAATTCTTATATAAATGTATACCAATGAAAAACAAAATTGCCCCCAGTTCGAGTGATTATCATGAATCAAATTATCTACATTGCAGTGAGTAAGAACCATGGTTCTAAGTGATTCCCGTTGACAAATGTTTTGAGGCTTATTCACAGATCTACTGACATTTCTAGAAAATATTATTTCTTCACACGGTCCTTAGCTTGTCACAATCCGTTGTATAGCATACAGTTCTCTAAGTTTGCTAAAGTATTTCAATCCGATGCTTGAACTGTGTCCTTTTTGTTCTGAAAGAGATCACTTACCGGTAGGAATCCAGATATTGAGTTATCACTGCTGAGTACATGTATTTTTGTTGCTTTTATCTGTTCTTTCATCTGGTCCTTTGTTTTGCAGAACATCTCTCATGATCGCTGCAAGTAACGGTCACATCACTTTGGTGAAAATGTTACTCCAGCATGATGTTAATGTATTAATAAAAGATGACAAAGGATGGACAGCAGATGATCACGCCGTTATGAATGGACATCATGCGTAAGTTTATGAGTGCTTGTTTGATGGTATAGCTTAAGGACCATTTACCTCACTGTAGGTGTCTTCATGGTGTGAAACCGCACACATTTTATGTTAAAATTATCTAATATTATTAATTGCACAAACAGCAAAAAAAATCTAAAGTTTTTAAGTCTGTTTACAAACACACTCTCTTGCCTACTGACTGTTTTTATGATTAATAACAGACAGAGAAGCCGGCGCAGTGGGGATAGTGATTGATAGCAGTTTTTCCCTGAACTCAGGACTGCCCTGAAAAGTTAAACCATAACTGGCACTGTATATCAAAGAGTACTAGTGTATCTCCACTTCATACTTTTTGATATTGTTTCTTCCACCTGAACATGTTAAAGGAACATCGAAATCCAATATTTTTTGTGTGTGTTTCTGAGCATTTTTAAACCTTGCAGAAGATTAGTTTTTTGGGTGGGGGGAGGGGGGGGGGGATTAGCCTGAAAAAAAAACAACATCCTAATTGAGATCATGTAGAGACAAAGTCTAAAATGTTTTGACTGACCTATCGCTCCAAAATTTTCAGCTTTGCATACATTTTATGGTTGTATTCATTTTTTATGTGTTGCTTTTTTCCAGTTGTTCACATCTAATAATTGATCACAGTTCGAAGAACATGGCCGCTGCAACCTCTCCATACCATGGCAGTAATAAAGCAAGAGGAGCATCGATGTTCAGCACCCCTAAAAGAGTAGTGGAAGGTGGCTTTGCTTTGGGTGGCCCTGCTACAGATAAGGGAGGTAGGATATCTATATGTGTATATACTTTTTATATTTTAAGTAATAAAAAAAAATCAGATTTGTGCAATTTTTTTGTTGACCTGCTTTTTTCCATTTTTGATTAGCTTGTGGACTTTGATGACTAAAAAACAAATTTTTAAAAAAATGTTAAAGAAAAATTTCAATAGCCAGAAATGCTTTTCCACTTTGCCATTCAATGTAGTTCTACTGTAGTAATCTAATACAAAGAATATGGCAACTGCGTTTGATTGTTGGATTATCATTTTAAATTATAATAAAGCGTAGATTAGATCGATGATTATATTGCTTGTCAGTAGATTTTATTGTGATTGGACATTTGTACCTATATTGTATGCTAGTATTTGGTTTTTCATTGTTTGCTTTTACACTCCATAGAATTCCATAAAATAATTAGTTTTGCCTTCATTCTTCATTCATGTTGGCAATGGCTGCTTTATGTCTTTTTGCTTTTATTTTCACGAGACATCCATGTTGGTCTTAATGTTTTCTATCCCATTCTGATTTTCTCGTTTTGTCTGTCCTTTGCATGCGTTTTCCTGTACGGATATAGAATTGAAGCTGACTTCCAAGCAGATCTCAAGACCAAGCAAATCAGGGAAAGGTATTCTTTCAATAGTAAAATGACAACATGCAATCAATTTAGTTTAAGTTCAATCTAGCTTTAGTTCTAGCTTTAGTGATTCACTATTTTAGAATATACTACCAGTAGCCTTTTTAAATTTAAATTGTTTAAATTGCACAGAGGGAAAGAATCTACCACCTGCGTACCAAGGGATGTGCCAAAAAAAAAAAGAGGCATGATCCTTTCGGTCATGGTATAAGAACACAAAACCTTTTTGACATTGTAGACTGACATTTTTTATTTTTTAAATAAGATGTTATTTCTATGATTCTAATGGACTCCTTGATCACTGCGCCTTAGGGAGTTCAGCTATACCCTACTGAGGAGGCCCAATCAAGGCTGAAAAACATTTATCTGGAGTTTGCTGTTTCTTATGTTCAGGGTAGAATTGGGACCGGACTGATATACTACAGGATATTTCTCCCTGTGTGAAGGGCACAAGTGATCTAAAAGAGGCTGCTCTCAGAGATGATGACCATACCCATAGAACTAACCTATTAAGATTAGTCCGTTCTCTGATTGAGCACCTCTATTTGATTTTTGCTATTTCAGGAGTTACTTAAATAGCTAAAGTTGATTTTAATGAGTATTGAGTCTTGAAGATATATCAAACGCTTAATTGGTTTAATCTGGCTGTAAACATTGAGATGTGAAATTGTTCATGCATGAGCATAAAGTGAACCCCTTTGCATCTTGATTTATATGTATTAACCACCTTCCCTGTTAATATGCTACACTTGGAACCAACCATGTCTTCATATGGTAGAATCACTTGAGTTGAAAGTAAAGTAATAAACTTTCCCATCCTTTTTTTTTTTTTTTTTTTTAGAAGATATTTGTATAATAGATTTTGTTTTACCTGTTTAGAGATTTATCTAGTAGTTTTTTTCACTTTTCTATTGCTTATTTTCTCTTTATTCATTTGTTCAAAGACTTTAAAATAGTATTTTTTAAGAAACATCTTAAATATCATGTTTTTCTGTTGTTGTTTAGTTTTATCTGTTCATTATTTGTTTTATCTACAATTTGGAATATTTGCTAAATAAATTAGGCTTACGGTTCAATTTATTTGCTATCTGAAATGTACAGAAATGTTTATTTTTTTTTAAAGCATGTATAACAATGAAGATTATTTGGGGTTTAAGCAAGACCGGTATGGACACCATTTGATTATATGATGCAGTATCTGAGTAGGCGGTCTGTGACATTTAAATACCAAATGAATATTTCACAGTGCGCTATGAAAATTAGATTAAAAAAACATTGCAGAGCAAAGAAATAAATCATATTGTTATGCTAGTGTGATCATGCCAAGGCTTTTATGTTATTTAAGCTTGAGTTCCATTTTGAATCCTCTCTAAACTAAATCACATCTGCTCTGGGTACTTGGATTGATTAGTCTCTATAAGATGTGATATATTACATGAAGTCTGATATATGTGCAAAGCAATACCAAATGGGAAATCATTCTATATTTTCATTACATGATTTAACTGTGTAGACTAAGGTGCATCAGTAAGTAAATGCTGTGATAAGACTGCTCGTCTCGCGAAAAGTCAAAGGCAATCGAGGTGATGTATGAATTAAATGTAAGAAATAGCAAGCAGTTTATAAATTGAATGTTGTTAAATATGATCCCAGGGGGTTCCTGGTCTGGTTAGTCGAAATAGCCCCTGGTCTGGGAATGCTTAGTCTTTTAATTTGAATATGGCTTTAGAATGAACATGATACCTTCAAAGTTACAGGGGCTAGTTGGCAATTACTGCCAAAAAGTCTGTCATAAATAGGCATCACTCCATTTTATTTGTAGTGGATCAATCCGAAAAGGCTGATGGTCAGATAATAATTACCTATTTCAATTTCTTTTTTAATTCGTTATGGTCATCCATCTCCATTTCTACAAGTTATTGGCTTTCTCATCTAGTGTATTTAATTAATTACTCTCAGTCCTGTTGCCTATGGTCTACTTCGGCTTTATTGTGTAGACTCTTCTTTGGTGAGTGTGACTTTTTAAATACCTTCTGATAGATTAAAAAAAAAATTCGCCATGTTTTTTGCGGGGTTTTTTGGCATCATTTTATCGAATGGTGATAAAGAGATAAGCAGGTGCTTACTAGATTAAAGGGACTCTATCAACTCAAAATAAAGTGTTGTTTGGTTATACTTTGAGCAGGAAAAATTGGTTGTATGTTGTGTTATCTGTTTTTTTTTCTAAAGTATATAAGTCCTGGGAAATTCCATGTTACTGTATTTATATACAAATGAGCAGCTTGTGCATATTAATTAGCTGCTTTGATGTGCTAAATAGGATTATAGTCTGCTTGCCTGTTTCTATAGTGGCCAAAATAAAGACCCCTCTGGCAGTTAGACCCCTCTTCCAAGCACACTGAGGTGCAAAATCTTCGGAAATTATTTAGTGTAGTGAAAAATTGCTAGTGCAATGTATATATAGCCAGTTCTTCATGCTCTTTCAAATTAAATCCACTTCCTTTTGGGGTGAGAGAGTCCCTTTAACTTTTTGTTGTGTGTTTAAAAGAGCATGTTTTATACTTTTTTATAAAACCTTTTTGTTTTCTCTTTATGGGTAATATTTATATATTTAGCTTTACATTGCAATTCAGAGAATAACAATGCTCCCTGTTTTTTTTAACACTAAAGACCACTTGTTTTCCATATAAATAGTTTTTAATGTTAAAAATATGGTCTTTAAAATACATAATACAGCTGCCATCAATCTCTGTTTTCTGAACAGGTCTAACCACCATTTATGACTTTGCGTCACATCTAACAAAAATTTGATATTTACCTTTTTTTTTTTTATATTGGCACATTTTTAATGAATCAATTAAAGAGATAATTTACATTTTCTAGCTTTAAATGACCACTGTAGCTCAAGAAAAAAAGGCTTTTTTTTGAGGTATATAACCAAAAAGCATCATATGCAGCATTTTTAAGGAAAAACTGAATATTTGAAGGCTTGAGTACAAGAATCCATTTTTTGTTTGTTACTTTGCTTCCAGAGAGCTGGAGAGATGTGTTTATCAATGGATCGAGGAGGGAAAAGGAAAAGGCTGTTAGTTAATCGGATTTGCACCCCTTCCCCCTTACTGAACCAGAAGCAGGATTGCTTGCATCACTAGATGTAAACACCCTCTAATATACACAATTTCCACAAATATATCATTAAAATGTTTATGCCTTTCTCCCTGCTTAATTATGATATTAGTCAGACTTCGTTTTCAGACATATTTTTTTAATTGTACACCAGTTCTTTTTAACAATGTAAATTCCAAGTCAGGAAACCACTGCCCTGAAGCCTAGCACGGTTGGGCCTGGTCGGTACTTGGATAGGAGACCACCTAGGAATACTCCACTGGAGAAGGAATTCGAAACCCACTCCAGTATCTCTGCCATGAATACAAAGTGGATCAGCATGACCATTGACATAAAAATGTCCTTGTGTGTTACGGCCCATGAGGTCACGGAGAGTCAGAAATGTCTGAACAACGCAAAAAAAAAAAAAAAGAAAGAAAAAAAGAAAGAAAAAAAAACACAGGTGAGCCAATTGCAGGCGCCAATTGTCGCACCTGTGTTCCATGTTAGACCAGGTTTAGGTTTGCCAGATGGGTTTTGATGAGAGGTTTGGGGATCACTTTTGTAGAGTTTTTGACAATAAGTAGATTTGAACCTTTTTAAGAAAGAGGTAAAAAAAACTCTCACTTCTGTGTTTATTTTATGTTTCCAGTTAGGCCTTACTGTATTATATGTGAAATCTGTCTTTCTGTGTAATAAAAAAGAGGTGTAAATATAGCTGTTTTCACTTGCTATATGAAATGTTTATTTTAACTCTACTAGATTGTCACCCTTTTAATTAAATGCAATTTACTTTATAGAGAATTTTAGAATATGTAACCTTTTATTAAGAAATATATGTAACTAATATGCGAAATGACCGCCTGTTTTAGAGGTAGGACTCCTTTTAACTAAATAGGTGAAAATCATGGGTGTAGGAACTGGGGGCAACTAGGGGGACAAATATCCAGGTTTTTCAATATGTGTGTTTATGTGTAGAGAAGCACTTGTGTGGTATTTTCTTTTTTTTCATTATTATTATATGCAGATTTTCTTTGGCTCCTACACCCATGGGGAAAAGGTTTATATCTCAAAAATATTAATTTCACCAACAAGTAAAAATGGATATATTTAATTTTTAATATTTAATTTTATCTCTCTTTTTTTTTTTTTTTTTAAATATTAAAGTGCACACGTGCAGCGACAAAGTACCACAAAGTGACTGACTGCAAGATCACAGCAAACATAATTAAACCAGATTAATTTTCTGTAAAACAGAGCTGACTTACCGGTAGTTATATGTATTTATAGTTGGTGATTGTGTAGACAATGTGCTTAAATGGAAGTGCAACTCAAACTTTTTTTTTTTTTTTTTTTTTTTTTTTTCAAGTTTGTTTTTTCATGCAAAACGCACCTTTGGTACCCTTTTTAAAGATTGTTGTGCTATATGCAAAAAAAAATTAAATTATGATAATTTTGTGCCATATCCTAAAATGCTTGCGGCTTACTCTGCTGCTGATGTTGGTAGTTTGCTATAATTTGGGGAAACCTTACAATTTTTTTAACTGTCAACTGCTTAAATATTGTATTTCTAGTTGGTGTTGATTTAAACTTTTTTTTTTTTAAAGAAGATCTTTATATTTGTTGTTTATTTGTTTCTGACATTGTCTAATAAAAACACATTTTTAATCACAAAGCCACATTATTACCATGTATAAATTGTAATTGTGGGTATTCTGTTTACAGTTACAGATGAAATTTCTCAAGCATCTGAAAGTCGGTAAGTAAAGTCGGTTCAGCAATTGTATATATTTTAAAGCCACTGAACAACCTGTTCCAGTAGCACTTTCAAGAAGTGTTAGCTGTACAATAAACTGTATTATTATTATTATTATTATTATTATTATTATTATTATTAATAGGCCTTCAGAAGCTAAAGCTTGCAACATGTGTTGGTGATTAATAACAATTAACATTTTTATTCAATTAAATGGTATTTCATTGCAATTCATTTCAAATCTTAGTAATGGGGAAAAAAACAAGGCAAGTTCAAGTTGTCTGTTTTTTAGAATTGTTCAAAACATTATCAAATAAAAATGTTTTGTTTTTGTTTTATTTTTCAAACTGCTAAAATCACTTGAAGTGAAACTGATGATTCTTTGAAAAATGTTTTAACAAATCAACCTTTTCAACTTATATGATTTTAGCAGTTTTATTGCACAATATTTTTAAAAATGCAATAAACCAAGATTCTGAGCTAAATCCAACATGAACAAAGGATCAGCCCACAAGAAGAAGAAAAAAATAGCTAAGATGAGAAAATGGAAAAGTAGTATTTGTTTAAAATTTGGGTCGCCACTAGGATCGTCTTTGACTGCTTATGAGGGGAAAAGTGATTAAAAATGCTGTTATCAAAATTGCCCTTCTGTTTTGTATCTGGACAGAGAAGGGTTAAACTAACCTGTAGACGTTAAATAAATTCAACAGCAAAGTAGATTTTAGTATGCCATATTTACTAGACTTCATAATGGGTAATTATTTTTTAAGAAGTAAAAAGTAAATAAATGTAGCTATTTTAAACATTCATGTTCACCTTCTATTTGTACATGGATGGTAAAATTGTCAATTGCTGGATTTTTATTGTATTTGTTATTTATTTTAGTCTTAGTTTAACTTTAGAAACAGTTTGGGATTTGTCAGAAATGTGAGACAGTTGTATGGAAAACCTCAAGAATTCTAATGATTAAATTATTGTGTAGTTGAAAAGTCCTGCTAGTGTTAACTGCAGATGGTGCTTCAGGATAAAAATATAACTAAATATGAAACAGATATATTTATCTGTTTGATTTTTATTTCCTTTTTTTTTTGGTAGTGCTTCCGGAAAATCTGCAGATGCAGACTCATGGCCTTCAGATGAAGATGATCTAGACTTCAGTCCACGGGTAATTACATTTTTGTAATTCCTTTTTGCAGCCTAAAAAAATAAATAAAAAAAATCTTAAGTGCTTAAAAAACACCAGCATGATCATAACATTTACAGAAAATAATTAGTCCCTGAATCACATCTCACTCTTCACATACATGTGCAAACATACCTCCTTATTTTTTACTCCTGTTCACAGGTCTCCTCCATCCCTTGTTTACACTATGACTTATGACATCAGCAACTTGTCACATAGTAGACTAAGCATGTAGCCCATTGCTTCAGGAAATTTATTTTTATTGATGGGGAGCCTTTAGACATAATTTCTTATTTTGTATATGCTCCCCCATTTGCAGATTACCCGCCGATTGGATGGGCAGGGTTTATTGGTAAGGGAATATTCCAGTCACTCAATTTTACTGTTTCTTGTTTTGGATTTGGTCTATTCTCTGTATCCAAAAATATTTTTCATTGTTGGTTATTCTAACACCCTAATCTCTGACGTGTTTTTAAAATTTACTTTTAAATAGCTTTATTAGTTCATACAGTTGGCCTTCATAGCAATGGTCTTGAAATTGTGCTATTTGAGCATTAAACATGGATAATTTAATATTTGTTTCTTTTTCAGACAACTCCAAAACCAAAACCCAGTTTGAAGCAATTACTTCACCCCCAGAACAATGGTTAGCAATGTATAAGTTATTTGTATTATTCTGCATATTTGTTGAAAGATTTTTGTAAAATGTATAATTGTATTATTTTTTATTTTTTTTGCTGTAGTTGAGAAAGGTGGTGGTGGTAGTAGTACCACAGCAAAATCTTTAGTCTTTCCTCTGCAAAGTGAGTCAGATAGTGATGAAGAATCAGTGAACAATAGTGAAAAAGAAGATGTGGTCAACCACCCCGTTCCTAAGCCTTTATCCCAAGTCAATGCCTTCCCTCATCCTGTGTACTTTAAACCCGGCTCCTTTACCAAACTTCCCCAGATGACTTCCACTCCTCTCCAGAGCTTAAAGAAGGTAATTGTACATGTTTAAAATGATCTTTGTGTATACTAATACTTTGTTCTTTTCCTTTTTTGTTTTTCTTTGTTCTTACTTTCGGTAGAGCATTGTGAAAGTAGTAAGAATGGAAATTCTAGCCCATGTGCTCAATCAGACAAGCTAAAAGGTAGAGTGGATAAAAATAAACTGAAATCTGTGCCAGGATTTAGAACAATTACATACAGTGGTCAAGAAGAGCACAAAAGTGAGAGCGAGAGTGTCCAGGAGAATGATGAAGAACGAAGTGCGCTTGTGGAAGATGATGTAAATGAAAAAGTAGAGTGTGAGGATGCAGAATCTGAAAGTGACTTGGATGAAGACTGTGAAGATGAGGAGGATGAAGATGAGGAGGATGAAGACTGTGAAGATGAGGAGGATGAAGACTGTGAAGATGAGGAGGATGAAGACTGTGAAGATGAGGAGGATGAAGACTGTGAGGACGAGGAGGAAGATGGTGAAGAATGTGCAATAAGAAACCAGGATGAAGAATGTGATGCTGAAATAGAAGGCATAGGTAAAACAGGTGATTGTATAAAGGACAAAGTTATAACTCATAATATTGAGAAATGTGTACAAGATGAAGAAGATTTAAGTGAAAATGATAAGGAACTTATCAGGGAAAATGAAGTTAGCGATGTTGAAGAACATACAAGTAAAAAATATGATATAAATGAAGAAGACATATGTCATAAAAATGAAAAAGAAGATGAAGTAAATTTAATTGAGTATGTTAAGGAACCAATTCGAGAAAATGAAGCTGCAAGTGCTCAAGATGTAACTGAAAATGCATTGAAATGTATACTGAATATATCCATTGATGAAAATGATCAAAACTTGAGTGAAAATGGTGTTGCAAAAAACTTAGAGATTTCAAATGAGAAAATAAATACACATTTTACTGATGAACTTAGCAAGGATATTTGTGAAGATACCAATGATGTATACAAACCTAAGCATGATAATCAAGCTAATCAAGATTTTAATGATGTTCCAGTCTCGTTAATAATTGGGTTTTATGAAAATTCTGATGAAAATGCAGCTTCACTTATTGAAAGTGAAGTAGCTTCCTTACGAAGTGGATTGAAATCCTATAATCAACCTGATAATATGATTGTTATTGGAGAAATACCAGAAGATGCGAAACAGATAAATGATAATGCAGTGGATGATGATGCACAGTATAATAACCACTTGGACAATAAGGATAATAACCCAAAGCACAGTTGCAACAAAGAAAATCAAGACATTCAAAATCTCTCTGGATTAATTATTAAGCAAAGTCAGGTAAACCTGCACTCAGATGTGAAAAATGAGGATTCAACAGGGTTGCATGGAGTGCTCACTCCAACAGGTTACAAGAAGCATGTGAGTAGTAGGAGTAGAGTAATAGAACGTTGTGATTAGTGTGCACTTTTTATTTGTAGCATTTTTAGCTAGCGTAGTCATAGATTAAACTAGATGCTTAACTATGTCAGCCTACCTCTGTGATTAGGCAGTACATTTTTAATTGAAAATTGAATTCTCCCTGATTTATCCAAATTTCTTAAAGGCACAAAGTCAGGTTGGCATAACATATTCACTAGACATGTGTCATGATTGTAGATTGGTAATTTTTAAGAAAGACTATTTTCACAGTTTAATTTGCGCTTTTGAACTCTAAAAGTACAATATTCTGCTTTCTGCCCATACACCTTTATATGTTTTTTTTTTAAAAAGACTTTCCTCAAAAAACATGAAATTACCATACCAGGGTTATTTTTTTCAGCAAATAAATAAAAATAAAAAAAGAGGCTGCAAAATGGAAATTACTTTTAATGTTTCAGATTTGATTCTACTGTGATTACCTAGACAACAACATAGAAATCTGTTTTATTCCTGGTTTGTTTCCTGTTTTTATTTAACTACTCCAGGCTACTTTTATACATTTACATTCTATTACCCAGATTCCACCTGACCATCTTTTTCATACAGATGTCTTTGTTACTCAGTGACTCTCTCACTCTATTACCTAGGTCTGTATAGGATCCTGTGAGGTTTTTTACAGCCTCTGTATCCCTTCTTTAGATCTAAAGTGGTCATTCCATAAAGTATTTTGAAATGACTTGTTCGATTATAATGAAGAGAAAAACACTCCAAAAGATGATTCCTACCATCGTTTATTGGTCTAATAAAATGTAATCACTCTATGCTATGTAGTTGCTTTGGTGCTATTAATTTAATGAGCTGGAACTTGTAGACTGCAAGCATACATTTTTTACAGCTTTTAGATGATATCTAAATTTAACTTCTGTGATTTAACTTATTAAAATTTTAATTTAGGACTGCTTTATTGTGTTTTCTCTTTTAGGCTGAAGACTCTTATGATGATTCTGATGGAAAAGACTCTGATTCTGATGAAGGGGATGAAGGAAGTTCTGATGAAGGGGGTGACAGAACTAGAGAAGACCTTCCCAGGCCTAGTTTTACAGGTCACTATAGTGCTGAAGACAAATTACAAGATCCAGGAGGCCCTGCTGGCAGAAAAGGTATTTGTGTTTTTTTTTTTTTTTTTTTTTTTTTTTTTAATGTTCCTAGTGCTTAGTATGAAATGTTCAGTAGATAATATGTAAAATCTATTACAATATGTGAATATAAACGTCTTATTTTCAGTGTTGAATGTCTCCAATGCAAATATCATTTTGTATGGGTCAGTTGTTTTGTTTTGGTTTTTTTTCGTATTATTTTTTTCCTGTTGATAATAGGAAACAGACTTTTACAATTTCTCTCTCTTATTTGAGCACATGTACTACAATACAGATGGGTAAGTGTCTCAAACATTTTATTTAAAGATATCCTGAAAATCTAGCTGTACATTACAACTTTAAGTCCAGAGTAAATCCATGTAATAGAGTAAGTGATGGCTTGATGTACAGTAAAAATCTGACAATTGTAAACACGAAGAAGCTCTTATACATTATACACAATTTTAATGGTTAACTAAAACAATATGTGTTAGATGTTATCCTTCTTTGTAATGCTAGGTTTGCAGCCTGTTACTTATATACTTTTAATTTTCAACCATAGCATTAATGTCCGAGCTGGGATTAGAAGATGATGACGTGGAGTCACCGTGGGATTCTGAGGTACGACTATTTTAGATGTTAACATATACACTCTGATCACTTTATTAGGCACAACCGCTCGGTAACGCAAATATCTAATTAGCCAATCGTGTGCCAGCAACTTATTGCGTAAAAGCCTGCAGAGATGGTCAAGAGGTTCAGTTGTTGTTTAGAAGCAACATCAGAATGGTGAAGAAACGTGACTTTGACTATGGAATGATTGTTGGTGTCGAACAGTGTGATTTGAGTATCTCGGACACTGCTGATCTCATAGGATTTTCACACAAAACTGTCTATACAGGGAATGTTGCAAAAAAAAAAAAATATCCAGCGAGCATCAGTTCTGTGGGTGGAAACGCCTGGTTAATGAGAGAGGTCATTGGTCAAACTGGTTCAAGCTGGTAGGAAGACATTAGTAATACCACTGTTATGTGCATAATACAACTACAATAGCATGTCTGAATGCACAACTAAGTGAGCCTTTAAGTAGATGGCCTTCAGCAGCAGAAGACCACACCAGGTCCACTCCTGTCAGCTGATAACAGAAAACTGATATTACAGTGGGCACAGGCTCACCAAATATCTGCAGCATCTGCTTGATGCCATCATTTCATCATGGACCAGAATATCTAAGGAGTGTTTTCAGCATCCTGTTGGATCCATGCCACAAATAATTCAGGCTGTTCTGGGGGGAAAGGGGAGTCCTACGCAGTATTAGAAAGGTGTATCTAATAAAGTGGACACACATTTTGAACATTACGAAAGTTTGTTACTACATTAAAAAAGTGTTAAAACATATTTAAATGTACCTGAAAATTTTGAGAAATGTATATTGCCATATATGGCTGGTTAAACTGTTCTTTTACTGCTCATTAACCAACAGACAGATGTGCCCCAACATTCAGAGCAATGTATTCAGCAAAAGGGGCCTTTGTTTTACTATATAAAAACAAATATCATTTTTTTTTTTAAATACAAATTTTGTGTCCGCTTTGATGTAAAAACATATAAAATGATTCTCCCACTTTTTTTTTATTCTCATCAAGCACCAATTCTTTAATATGTGAACTTCTACATAACATTGTATTACTGTTTGGCATCACAAGAGGAATTAATACAGTTGATTGCAAAGGAGCATACAGCAGAGAAACAAAAAATAAAGTTATAATTATCTTAAAGGTATACAGAAGTTTCCTGGGTTTCAAATGTTTCCTAAACAGCCACTGATTAGTAGAAAAATATGTATTTTGAATAGTTGAATGTACTTGCATATTTATATGCTGGGTACTGCTATCTGGAATTGCACACCACTAGGCAAGTTTACCCGATTGCATAGCATCTGGGAACAGTTTGTGACCTCCAAAAGGACGTGCTGCCAGTGGCATGGTTTCTGGGGTCACATCTTATTTCTCTATCATTGTGGTAAATGTAATCCCAGCAGCAGTGATGCAGGGCACAGACAACTGCAGGTGTAATCTAGTGTGAATGTGCTGCACAGAGTGGCACGTTAGAAAGTACTATTTATTTTCAGATGAGTTAGACTACATATCCCAGGCTGCTTTGCAGCACAGACAGAAACCTCAAATGTTTCAGCCTCTGCTTTCTCCTGATTGGCCAAACATTTTTTGAAGTGAATGCTAATTTAGCCTGGGTTTGGAGAGGATGTTAACCCTTTTTTTCAACTGTCAAAGTGTTTAAATGGGGGTTGTTTTTGTTTTTCATGCAAAAAATGTTTCATACACTACTGATTCTCCTCTATCGGATGTATTCATAATCCAGGAAACATAGGTATGCCTTTAAGTGTATTTCAAGTATCATCAGCAATATATTTACAGATTCTCTGCTTTTGCAAAGTTGTAAGGATTTATTGGGGTTCCCTAGTGGCCCAGTGGTTAGGATGTAGGTGCTTTCACCACAGCATCCAGGGAACCAAGAGGTTACACTGGTCCGTACTAGGATTGGAGACCACCTTTAAATACCAGGTGCTGTATGCTGTGGCCCACTGGAGAAGGAACTGGCAACCCACTCCAGTATTTCTGCCATGAAAACAAAGTGGATCAGCATGGTGTGTTGTCCATGAGGTCACAGAGTCTGTCACGACTGAGAAACACCATTTACAAGGATTTACTAGTTTTTGTTTTGTCTTGCATTGCAGTCTGCTTCAGAAAGCCCAAGAAAACAACCTGGTAGCCCATTACCTTCACCTGCTACCCAAGTTCACATGCAGTGTATTTCAGAGGTATCAAATGAAGGTAAGTCTTTTTTGTATAATTGGGACATTGCTTTGGCCACAAAACATCATTTTGGCTGGTGTTATTTACCATTATCTACTGTACACCTAACTCTTTATCACATCTCTTTTTCTTTTGTTACAATAATATACATCTTTCCATTCACGCTCCAAAATATTCATAGCACATTCCTCACCTATATCATTTGAATGGCTTGTAAATATGCTAGTTAATAAAATACATCTTTCCATTCACGCTCCAAAATATTCATAGCACATTCCTCACCTATATCATTTGAATGGCTTGTAAATATGCTAGTTAATAAATATTCAGTTAAAAAACATTTTGCAAGTGGGAATATGTTCCCTTTTAGAACACCAAGGTGATAAAAACTGTATGTATGTGTATTTGTTTCATTATTCATGTTTTTTATGGTTTTTTCTTTTTTTATCTATTGAAACATTCAAGAACCTGCATAACATAGGTTTAAAACATACATATTTAAGTACATAAATACAAGAGCTGTTGAGGCCCAGCCAATGAGCTTATAATCATGTATAGAGCTTTTTTCAAACTATTTTACATTATTAGATCGTACATGCTAATGGAGGCTAGGAACAAATATTCAAAAAATATTGGTGATGGAGCAAAAGTGAAGGGCCTGAGGCTGAGTTAATCTTATTGACATGCCTGGTGTAGCAGGAAGGTAACTGTTAGAGAGAGAGAAGCGATGAATAAGATAATGAACCTGTTTTCTTTCCCTGGAGAAAACGACTGGGGATATTGGTTATAAATAGGTTCTGCAGGCAGCTATGGGATTTACAGCCGATTAAATCTGTAGGAGTCGTCTGCTTCGTAAAAGAACAATCATTAGTGGTCAGGTTCAAAGAGGGTTGTGAGTTTAGTGTTGTCAGCCCTATGTTCTCAGTAGTTTAATTAGGTCCTAGTTATTTTAAGTGAGGAGATATGTGAATATGTATATTTAATGTCATATGTTCTGTTTAATTTTTTCATTAGATAAATATTACAGTCCGTCATTTCTAAGACCATTAAGAAATCATAAGATGACAAAGAAAGACGTGGATTGGCTTGTTGGCCAGAGGGGTATGAACCTTTCTTCATCAAGCCAAGACAATAGCAAATCCTACTGACCAGCATGCAAAATAAAAATTAAAAAAACTTCTCCTTTATGCCAAACTAATTCTTCTGCATTTATCCTGTCCATGGTCTCTACCGAGGGAGCATAATACACTTGCATGGCAGTTTAATTCACATTTCAAAAAGCAAATGTATTACAATTTCATCATTTTTGCTTTTTTTCCCCCCAGAATTTTCTGAGAAAAGTACGGCTTTGGAATTAAACCAGGTATTTATCATTTATTTTCCCGGTATTATATATTATATGTATTATATATATATATATATATATATATATATATATATATATATATATATATATATATATATATATATATATATATATATATATATATATATATATATATATATATATATATATATAAAAAATACTCTGAACATTACAAACTTTTTTTATTTTCTGAACAGCTTAAGCCTTTTCAAGAAGTTTCTCAAGTTAAAGTTCCTAGTTTCTCTTTGGTTAAAGGTGAAGCCAATGCCAAGACAGGTAATTCAAGCTTCGTCTGAAGAATTGCTTTACTGTTGACACACATGCACATCATTAAATTTGTATTACGTTTCCTTTTGTAGATGTAATGGCAGACTTGGGTCTTGATGATGCAGACGATATTGAAGGTATTATTTGTGTCTTACAATATACAACCCACAGTTTTTGTAATTGAGTAAGCAACTGAGCAACTTTTTATTTCAATTAACAGGTCTCTGTGTGAATTTAGCCTTTCTCAAAATATCACTTTCTGCTCTGGACGTCTGTAAGCATCCAGTTTTAGGACCTACATTAATTTAACAGAACAAGTTTTAGATGTTGTAAAGTAGTTTTTTTTTTTTAATGAAGAAAGATTTAAAGGGTTCTGCATTTTTTTTTCTCCATTAACCCTGCAAAGACATTTTGAAAACAGACAATCTGTTTTACTAAAACTCAAAAAGGTGCAAATATTTCCTCCGCCCGTTGCCAGTTCTTCCTAGAGTGAAAATCTCACGTTGGATTATCAGCCACAGAATGTTTTTATGGAGAAATAAGCATTACAGAATCTCTTTAATGCACCATTTTAATGTTCTTATTAAGAGCTCTCTAAAGAATAGTTATGGGCTTGAACTACTAAGTTGACAGTAGTATGTCTTACTTAATCCCGTTTTTAGACGCATCCGACTGGGACTCCTCTAGCCGTTCATCAAAAGGCGTAACCCCTAAGCAGAGGACTGCGGGTCATTCGCCTATCAAGCTAAGTAAAGATGCCCAACTGGACACTGTTCCTGAAACTGCTGCACCCGAGGACACAACCATCATGCCTCCAGCCCTCTTAGACTCCGTTTCTGAACAAGAGAATGGAAAGTGTATGCAGTCTGTGAAAATTGAAAATGTACTGAGCTCGCCAAAAATGGAAATTCCGCTTTTTCAAGACAAAAACGAGGGTAAATATCGCTGTCATTGTCCGTGTTTTGAGGCATTTGTAGATCACAAAGTAAAGTAACTAAATATACTTGTAACGTTAACTTTCAGTTAAATTTTTAAGCTACTGAGACTAAATGTTTTACAGGGTAGTAAATGTTTTGAAATTCTCTCTACTGTATGTACAGTAAGGAAAGAAGCCATTCTGATGATGTCTATGTGTTATAAGCGGGCCAGAGACCTGTATTCCTCCATAACTTTTCAGTATGGATTCTGATTAGTGACATGCAAATGAAACTCAAATGTATTTGCATACTACTTAAAACTTTATGGTTAACTTAAAGTGTAAACTTACAGCCATTTATCTGATAACTTGATTTTAATATGCTTTGTGTATAAGGTTGGATTTGTTGTAAGAATATTTGAATGTGTGGTTACTTCAGATATGTGTCTTAAGTATATATACATTTTATATATTTATTATTTCATTTTTTTATTTTAACAGATTATTTAAATAAAAGTATTGTGACTACAGTCGAACATGATACGAAGGTGAGTTTGGAAAGAATATATCTTATTTGATATATACAGATCTCAAATGCAAATTGTAAACCATACACATCTGTCAGCAATTATTGTAATCTTTAGCATGACTTAAAATATATTACTAGGACAGCACTTCTCTCTTCTTCCTTTACCAGTCTGCATTGCCATGTTGTAAATGGATATTTAGTGTATAAGCTGATAATGTTACCATGGTATGATGAGCAAGTTTTCTATTAAAATCTGCATTCATGCCCCTTGCCTACAATGACTTATTGTTACCCCGTTTGACACCTAACCACCTGAACACCATTTCCTCCTTCTCTCTGAATTCTACATAGTTGACTAAAGTTGATTTAAAATAATGCAATGTAGTGTAGTATTTTTTGTATACTTAAGCTAGAATATAAAAATAGTGACACAGTGTAGGTTAAATAGCACCAAAAGACAGAAACTACTGAAGGTCTCAATTCAGATATCATTTATACTCCATACATGTCCAGTATATGAAGAATATTTAAGAGAATTCACTCAGACATTGCACGTACTTAAGTGGTTATATAGAAGTCAATTCAATAAAAACAATTCTATAAACCCAAAAATATTGATAAAAATAATTATAGATTTAAAATATGCAAATTTGTAGACCTCACTGCCAAAATACTTAGGTGAACACTTTCCTACAGCGACCTGTTTTGTGATTATACATTTTTCCCTGAAATTAAGTCATAATTTGAAGTGGATGGAATGAAGCGCCCAGAAATCATCATGGTGATTGCCAAATTAGAAATATTGAAGTAGTTAAATGTGAAAAAACTCACCTTTTTAAACTTGCAAGAAATATTCTAATGACAATATTTAGCAAACTTATAGTGTTATTTGTCTTGATTGGACAATATGATAATAGTACAAACACTAAATCTACAATACTTTGTAAAAAGAATATGCAACACATCTGAAATGTTGAGTCCTCAAGTTATACAATAAATATTTGACACTAAAAGTTATCCGTTGACAGTGTATAATTCTTTGTTTGATATTTGAATCCCACTCTTGTTCATAGCATTGTGCGGGCTTCTTACTTACATCAGCTATTTTTACTATAAAAAAATTCTTTCAGTGATGCTTAGCTTTATTTTTAAATTCTTTTAGGTTTTCTACATCTTGTCTTTTGTCACTTCTGTGATGAAATTATTTTGTTGTCTGTGTCTAGGTTGTAACATTTGTTCACTATCTAATTTGTTTTGTCTGTGTATATGTAACAAAGAATAAACCTATGCTAAGGATAACCAACATGAACACCATTCCTGAACGTGGTAATCACATTGGTAATATTGTGACTTCACAACAACCAACCATGTTGCCAAATCTAGAAAACAACCAGGATTTATCTTCTGACTCTGAATTGCCGTGGGAGGAAAGATATGAGATGATGTGGGTTGACCAGGAGAAAAAAGATGTGAAAAGTCATTTTAAAGACATTACAGCTGAACTTAAAGAAAAATTTGGGGAAGTTTCTGAAAGTAAGAAACAAACCTTTGCAAAGTCATTACCAGATGTCACATCTAATAATCTCACATCAGAGATTGAAAAACAGCCATGTGTAACCAGTAAAACAAGCAATGCAGAACCAGAAAATAAAACAGTCTTTAATGAACTAAAGCCCGTAGGTGAGCAAAAACAATCAAACGTGGAGAATATTTACTTGTTTGCTTTTGATAAAAGTGACCAAAGTTCTCCGAGCAGTGGGTCTTTGAAGGAAGTAAATGATACCAATAAAGAATCTTTAAAATCTACAGCAGGTCTCCAAGAAGATGCTAATATTAAAACTGGGAAGTTTGAAATTGTAAATGAGAAAGGGGGGAAATCTCCCTTCACCAATCCTCCTCTTAATTTTAAAAATACTAGTGCTAATTTCAAATTTGAAACTCGCTTGGGAGATTCATTTTCTAAATCTTCTGAAGGCTTGGAAAAAAATGTGTTACACAGAAGTCCTGGACATTTAAATCCTGGCGATTCAAAAAGCACAGTGAAGAATGTAAATGAAATGCACAATAATGAAGATTTTGGGCAGGTCCAAAAAAAACATACTGTTAACCACCAGCCACTACAAACTCATCTTGATAGCCTGAGTGCATTGAAAACTTCCTTAGAAATATCAAACAAGCTTCTGGACCAAGATTTGGAGCAAGATATGCAAAGATTTAAGAATGAGGTAGGAATGCTACAAATGGTATTCCTGAATATGGCGAAAGACCGAGCAGTACTTCAAAAAGAGGTAGAGGTGTGCCTTCTACGTCTCCCGTTTATGTGGTTTGTCTCCATATAAACGTTGATGTTCATTGTTGCTGGTTAGTAGAGAGAGGGCTATTCTATCCTTTGAAGACTTGTGCATAAGTCTTCTTATTCCCACTTCATCCTGGGAAACTTTGGGGAGTATTATATAATCTTGGACAACTAAGTCTCTTACATCTATCTTAAACGTGAAATGCATTTTCATTGGGACACTTTCATTCTGCTGTTTGTGTGTGATTGAACAGTCTCATCTGATCGTGGCCTTCTTGAATCTGCAAATTACTCATGAATCATAACTCATGCCTAACTCTCTTGATTTCAGCTTTTCATTTCAACCATTGCTAAATTCCTTTAATTCAGTTTTCATTATAGAAATTGTTGCTTTGTAATGTGGTCATGTCATTCATGTGTTTGTTTTAATTCTGTTTTTTTTTAACCAGTCCAGATAATTCTTCATGATTGTGTTTGCCCTGACACATTAGTTATTTGTTATATTTTGCGGTTATAGGTTGATGATAAGGAAAAAGGAAAACATGAAACTGACTCGAGGCAGATAACTGGAGGCCATGACAAAAATTCCCTACAAAGCATATCTGGTGTTTCGGAAATGCAAATAAAAGGAAACGCTGAAGCTAATCAACCATCAAAGCGTGACCTAGTTAAAGGGTAAGAATGTTAGGGACAATAATAATTTAGAAAATTGCATGCTTTCTTGGCCAAGCTGAATTATGTTTATATAAATGTATGCATATATAGATAATATTACAAGTTGGCCTATATTTCCTGAAATACATTAAAATTCACGGTTGCCAGTACGTACAGTGGATATAAAAAGTCTATACACCCCTGTTAAAATGTCAGGTTTCTGTGCTGTAAAAAAAATGAGACAAAGATAAATCATTTCAGAACTTTTTCCACCTTTAATGTGACCTATAAACTGTACAACTCAATTGAAAAAACAAACCGAAATCTTTTAGGTGGAGGGGAAAAAAAAAGAAAAGAAAAATAATGTGGTTGCATAAGTCACACCCTCTTATAACTGGGGATGTAGCTGTCTTCAGAATTAAGCAATCACATTCCAAATCGTGTTAAATGGGAGTCGGCATACACCTGCCATCATTTAAAGTGCATCTGATTAACCCCAAATAAAGTTCAGCTGCTCTAGTTGGTCTTTCCTGACATTTTCCTAGTCGCATCCCACAGCAAAAGCCATGGTCCGCAAAGGGGTCTCATTGTTAAAAGGTATCAGTCAGGAGAAGGGTACAAAAGAATTTCCAAGGCATTAGATATACAATGGAACACAGTGAAGACAATCATCATCAAGTGGAGAAAATATGGACAACAGTGACATTACCAAGAACTGGAGCTCCCTCCAAAATTGATGAAAAGACGAGAAGAAAACTGGTCTGGGAGGCTACCAAGAGGCCTACAGCAACATTAAAGGAGCTGCAGGAATATCTGGCAAGTACTGGCTGTGTGGTACATGTGACCACAATCTCCTGTATTCTTCATATGTCTGGGCTATGGGGTAGAGTGGCAAGACGAAAGCCTTTTCTTATGAAGAAAAACATCCAAACCAGGCTACATTTTGCAAAAACACATCTGAAGTCTCCTAAAAGCATGTGGGAAAAGGTGTTTATGGTCTGATGAAACCAAGGTTGAACTTTTTGGCCATAATGCCAAAATATATGTTTGGCGCAAAAACAACACTGCACATCACCAAAAGAACACCATACCCACAGTGCAGCATAGGGGTGGCAGCATCATGCTTTGGGGCTGTTTTTCTTCAGCTGGAACTGGGGCCTTAGTTAGAGGGAATTTATGAGCAGTTCCAAATACCAGTCAATATTGGCACAAAACCTTCAGGCTTCTGCTAGAAAGCTGAACATGAAGAGGAACTTCATCTTTCAGCATGACAAGGACCCAAAGCATACATACAAATCAACAAAGGAATGGATTCACCAGAAGAAGATTAAAGTTTTGGAATGGCCCAGACCTGAATTTGATTGAAAATCTGTGGGGTGATCTGAAGAGGGCTGTGCACAGGAGATGCCCTCGCAATCTGACAGATTTGGGGTGTTTTTGCAAAGAAGAGTGGGCAAATCTTGCCAAGTCAAAATGTGCCATGCTGATAGACTCATACCCAAAAAGACAGCACAGAAACCTGACATTTAACAGGGTGTGTAGAATTTTTATATCCACTGTATATGTATTGGTTTTACTTGTTAATTGGCAAATTATAGTAATCTTATGATGTGTGCCCTGGTTCAGCAACCAGTGTGTAACTTGCTATTTACCATTATACTATACAAGTTATTGAAATTATTAAGATAAAAAATATGTACTTTTGCTTCTTCTTAAAACTATTTAAAAAAAAAAAAGTTTTCAAGTCTTTTTTTTTTTTCTTTTATGCCAAGTCCTAACTTGCAAAGTCTTGTTAGTCTCTTGGTTCCTTTCCTCATCACTTCTAATTGCATGAAAATTTAGGATTAGTGGACAAATTAAGGTGTAATTAATTAAATTGTTCAATATATTGTGTACTTTTTTCACTTAAGGAAAAATGCACTCTTTGCTGAGGATTGTAAGAAAACGAGATTAAACAAAAAACATGTTTCTGGACAAGTTGGTGGTTTATTACTCCCCAAAAAACAGCAAAGAATCTCTCTGAATGGGGATCCCCTTGAAGTTTTTGATGATAGTACTTTAAGCGAAATATCCCAGGAGGATGATGAAAGGTACAGTACAACACATGAAAGCATTTTCAGATGTGGAATGACCTCTGCAAATGCTTTGCTGGGTTAAATAATATTTATAACTATCTAATTCTAATGCGGAGAGGCAAATTAATCAAAATTCGTACAGTCTGTTTTTTTTTGTTTTACATTTTCTTTTTTCCCCCCTCTCTTTAGGCTACCTGGTAAATACACACATGAAAACGACCAGGTAATTTCATACTGTTCGGTGGTACATACCAGGAGGATGTGTGTTACACATAAATTATTGGTTAAAAAGTTTGCAAATTTGATAACTGCAGTGGGCCTTTGTCAATGTTTTGGATACTCATAGAAAGCCTTTTGCAGTTAAGATAAGCTAAAGCCTACATCTATAAATAGTAAGTGTCAGATACAGGATGCAGATGACCTAATCAGAGTGAAAAACAGAAATGCGATGGAGGATGGATGTAATGCCATCACATAATGAAGTGAACTGCCAGGACGTGTTCTATAATCTATATAAATAAATGTATACATAAAGTAATAACGAACTTGCATATGAGAAGCGCTATAGTCCATCATTGGTACAAAACAGCAGCAGTTATGAAGGAACTAACTATATGATTCTTGTTAAGTGTCCATGCATAACAACAAATGGATACTTCACACAGAGGCGTGTAATCCATGCAGAAGGAAGTCCATACACTTCAGACCTCACTTATGCTGAGACTAAAGAAAGCTCAAAAGATTGAAGTCTTCCTTAGGTCCACAGTTTGATTAAATAATAAAAATAATGCATTTCCTGTTAACGCAAACAAAATAAACAAGGCCCTAGTAAGGTTCTTTTTTTTAAAGTGTATTACAACGGTCAATACACTACATTAACCATTTGTAAGTTTAAAAAGAAATATTTACTGAAGAAAAACAAAGTCTTCTATATGTTAATGTTCAGCTCCAATACTTTAATGTACTAATTTATTATAGTGCGCTTGCTTGGCATAGCTTTTTTTTTGAACAAAGTAAATTGAGCATATAGGAAAGTTTTAGGTTCCTCAGATATGTGATAATACATTCTGATATAGGAACATTTGTGCTAATATAGTTGAAGCTTAAGACAAGAAAATGTGCATGGTCATTTATTTGTGGGTTTCAGGTGCCTGTCTAATAGTATCACACCTTCTCCAGCACTCATTAAAAATGCATGATTTCTTTGTCTCTTTCTAGATAAATAATGACGACGATATGGATGACTTGACTCAATCATCGGACACTGCAACTGAGGAGTATGAATCTCCTACTTTAACTTTTAGAAATGCAATGTTGCTGATAGAACAGCTCCGTGTAAATGGTCAAGGTAATGATTATTACTGCTGCGAAAAAAATGAATGTACTGACAGCATGTTTTTTAATGGTAAATTTTGACAAAGTAAGCAATGTTTTTAATTCTGCAGATTCGCTGAACCTTCTGAAATGTCAAAATATAATCCATGAATACGAAAGATTGCTGCAAAAAGAGAATGTTCGATACACACTACAAGCACAAAAAGTGGAGAAGCTGGAGAATGAGAAGAGGGTGCTACAGCATCTCACCCAAAGTAACAGAGAACTAAAATCCATGCTGGAACATCAGAAGATGGAGTTCGAAAGTGAGCAGAACAATTTAAGGTAGTAATTTTTATTTATGAACCATTCTTTGTATGTAGAAAAAAAACTAAAAAAAAGGGAGCAATATCAGATGATTGGTTTATGATTTTGACATTTTGCAATAAAATACCTTTTGTATTAATTTAGATTGTAAGTAGTGAGTTTCCAATCTTGTAGGGTGCTTTGGAAAAAAAACTTTCTACAAAGATTTTAAGCTAAAAACAGAGCCCTTCATTTTCTGCAGTTGCTAATATTGTTTTCTTCTTCGTTCTTATCCCCTGTACAGCGCTATGTTAATGTCGAATTGAGATTTTAAACCTAGAAGCTGCTTGAATTGTGTCAAATTTAGTAGCAGCAGTGAAATGTGGTTTCCAGACCAACAAAAACCTGTGACAAAAAAAAAAAAATCAAGCAGTTTTATGGTTTGTGTACAGTACAGTCCATTATAACGATCCTAAAAATAAATCATCACATGCTCTGCAAGGATGGTTAACATTCAAGTTGTCTTCCAATACCCTAGTCATCTGTTAAGTAATCCATTGATGGGAAAAAATGTGAACCAATGATTGTTTTTTATTTTAAATGACTCATCCTCTATATTTTCAGGATTAAAGATTTTTTTGTCTCAATCTCTAACTTAACAGTCATATGCATGTTTTCTTTAATTATTCAATTATATATGGTACATATCGAAGTGTTGGATAGCAAATGCACAAAAGTAGATTAACATACAATTCTTACTTTCTTTAGATTCAACATGAAACAAGAAGAGGAAAAAAGGAAGAGTGCAGAAATGCTTTATGATAAAAGTAAAGGTCAGTTAAGAAAGAAGGAGGATCAGTGCTGCAAAGAAATCGAAGAGAAACAGCAGCTAGAACTGACATTAAGAAACTTTGAACTGGAATTGAGAAGTCTGAGGAGCAGCGTGAAACAGGTGTGATGATAACTTTCTTTTGCAATGAATGATACCTCAGTCTGTGAAGATGGTCACTTTTTTCCTTGGCATAAAGCAACTTTAGGACAGATAATTGTGCTTTCTGCAAACCCCTAGAGCAATCAAATCTACTAGGCAGTGCTGACTTTGAGGTTGTCAAGGAAAGGAAGCATTTCATTTCCTGCCTTTTAGTGCAGAATGGAGTCTGTTCCTTCTCTCTTCCCCCCTCTGTCCTCTGCATTCTTCTTTTTCTCTTTCTCAATTTGTTTCATATTCCACTTTTTTCACCTTTTCAGAATAGCAATCTAGCAGATATATGTTCCTCCTAACTTTTTTGCTTTATATAGTAAATTGTTATTGAGATATTCAGCTTTGTTTGTGTGGGCTCATTGCTAATTTTAAGGCGATTGTACTTGTAGAGTTTTGAGGAAAATATCTAATTGCATGGGAATATTTTGCAGCCACAGCAAAAATAAGTATTTGGGAGTCTCACATTAGAGTAAAATTCCTATCAAGGAATGGTGAATATCTCAAGACTAATATAAAAGGTAGCAAGCTTTTAATGCTGTTTTAAGAATAATTTTAAATGACATGATTTTGTGATGCATGCATTTTAAGTGATTTGTGTGTGGAAACAAAGCAATCCATGTACGTATAATAATAGGCCTTCCTAATATTCGGTAAAAAAGTATTATTTTTTAACATATATGATGATGAGCATTACTACAGCAAATATAAGAAAAAAATAATTTTAAGAATATAAACCTAGATACCTCTGATTTTGGAGGCCAGTCTTGTCACTTCCCTTATCAGGACAGTTTTGAAATCATATTATTAAAATTATTTTAAAAAAATCACAACCTTTTGACATTCATTTTAAATGATCTGGACTTTATTTATTTTAAATAGAACATGATGTAGAAGACTGTTGCATTTATATGTAAACCATGACTATATATCATTCATCAGGTCGAAGAAGAACGTAACGAAGCTCAAGCTTTACTTTCTCAAGAACGCAATGCCAGGGTTGCTCAAGAAGGTGTTATTAACAGTCTGAAGATGAAGAAAATTGAAATGGATGAAAATAAGAAAGCTCTGTCAAGTAGTCAAGAGGTATTATTTTTTATTATAATAATAATAATAATAATAATAATAATAATAGATAGTTCTATAACAGTTTTTTCTTATTATGTGTATTAAAAACTATAACCCAATGATATTTTAGCAACAATGGTTACTCAAAAAATCTATTCTTATATCTATATATATTATAGTAAAGTGAAAATCCAGGGTGACGCATGAGAAATTGCATCTAAAACCAGGGGTTCTAAAGGAACATAACATCAATGTGTTAATGGCATTACATTAGTCTGTAAAAAATTAATTTATAAACTACACAAAAAACACAACAATGTTTGTCTTGCATAAAATGCAAATAACATTGAAAGGTGGGCAATTTTAAAGAAAGAAGATTTATTTATTTTATTTATATTCTTTATTTGATAAGATTTGTAGCGTTCTATGTTAGTGAAACTACTACACAATTTCTGAAATCTCTAACCTTAATACCAAAAGAATAATTGGTTATTAATATTCAGTCATTCTTTGCTAAAATATTATTCAAATTGTTCTGTGTGCCCCTCAAAAAGTTTTAGACATACAAAGTTACTTGAAAAAAGAATACGATAATTAAAAAAACTCTTCCAAGCAAAGCTTACTGCTGTATATATGCTATATGTTCATATATATATATATATATATATATATATATATATATATATATATATATATATATATATATATATATATATATGATTTTTTTTTTTTTAATCCCCCAAATGAGAAGAATGGTTATGTGCTGGGTTATTTTCATTGCACGTTCTAGGTTTATACTGTGAAATGCTAAATATTTAAGATATTATACTCCTATTTAATATATCTCCATATATATTAATGTGCCTGCTTGTTTGCCATTTAGCACGCCATTGATTTCTCGTTGATATTATTTATATCTTTATAAATTAGCACTTTTTAGATGTTTTAGTGATTTTTTTAATTTTATTAATTAAAAAAATGCATATGATTATAATTTGGTAACCGTTTCTGATTTAAGAGCTTTATTCAGCCATCTGAAACAAATGAAAATGAAAACGATTTAACACAGAGGAATGTTGGACTCCAAGAGGAAATCCGCATACTTAAAATAGAATTGGAGCAAGTTCGAAATTGTAACCAGGCAGAAGAAAACCGATGGATGGAAGAAAATGATGCCTTAAAAGAAAAGATTGATGACCTCAGAAGAGATCTAAAAATGAACGAAGAAACATTGACACAGACGGTTATCCAGTTCAACGGGCAGCTCGGTGCACTAAAGACCGAGGCTACAATGTTGTGTTCAAAGTTAGATCATGAAAAACAAAGCAAGGATAGGCTTGAAACTGAAGTAGAGTCTCTTCGTTGCCGCCTGACCTCAACCTCACAGGAACTGGAGAAAAATCAGACATTGAAGGTGGATGCTGAACGCTGCTTACAAAGGGAGAAAGATGAGTGGCTGCGTTCACAAGACAAACTAAACCATGAGTTGTCCAATATCAAAGAGAAAAACAGCAGCTTATCTCAGCAGCTTAGCAGAGTTGAAGCGAAGTCCAATAGCTTTGAATGTGAACTTCACAAAACGCTACACTCTCTCCAAGAGAAAACCCTTCTTTTTGACAGTACACAGAGGGATCTAACTCAAGCCCATGCTCGGATAAAAGATGTAGAACACGCACTCCAAAATCAAAAAGAAGAAATTAATAAAAATATTGTTAAACAAGAGTCCTTGCAAGAAAGGTTAGCACAGAGTGTAAGCAAGAACATGCTACTTCGTCAACAGCTAGAAGAAGTGCAAAACAAAGGTATCGTTAAGGATAAGGCTGTGAGTGATGTGCAAGACAGATTTACAGATATATACAGTAAACTTCGGGGTGACACAGAGAAACAAATTAAAATTGTTGAAGAAAGAAACAAAGACTTAATCAGTAAGTCAAACGACCTTAGAGAACAACTCTATAAACTTGAAACCGAAAAAGTTGAGAGAGAGGTAAGAATATATTTTGCTTTTAACTCCTTTCTAAAATTATATTCACAATAAGATTTCCCTCTAACTAACTTTCTCTAGAGTAAAAAGAATATATATATCTATATATAGATATATAGATATATATATATAGATAGATATAGATGTGTATATATAAATATCTATAATTAAACCATCTAAGCTGCAGTGATTATCTCCTGTATCTCTATAAAATACAAGTAGTATACATATCATTATGCTGTAATGTGCAATGCATCTTTCGGATAAAATACTCATTTTATATTTTAAGTGGCACACATTTTTAAAGCAATTAAAAATCATCAGTGGAAGTGCCTTAAAATTAGTATTGACATTGGGTATTTTATGTGTAAATAACAGCTAGATCCACCTTCTTATGTAGTGTCTTATCAACAGTAATTAATTAGGATTAACATTGGGAGGTATCAAGTGCATACCCATTGGAAATAAATGGTAATCGAGACTGAGATGTGTAACATTGAAACCATTATATTAAATTACGGTCACTGTTTTTTCAGCCAGACAAACTCTTCTTTAATATACTTTTTATAATCTACCCATCGTTAAAGTGTCACAATGTAGCACAATTGGAACACATCACTGTAAAGATCCCCCAAAAGCATGTTGAAATGCTTTTTGAAATGTTAAAATACCCTATAGTCCCTAACATTACTAAAAAAAGAACTACAGAAATTAAAAAAAGGAATTACAGTAAAAAATAGAAATAAAATAGATTAATAATTTAAAAAAATACTTTTGTAGGAGGAAGAATTATACTTACCTTGCACTTTGATGACCCTCCAATGATGATCCCCTGAGCCCTGGTCCTCACTCTAAAGCCTTGGATAATTGGGTACTTCCATGTTGTTTTGAAGAATCAATCCTATTCTTTCTTGATTGTAGCCCTGGTTCTACATCTTCGGGCTCCTGCCTAAAAACCCTGTTACTCTATAAAAAATTTAAAAAAAATCTAAGGGAACTCCAGCTTCAAAACAATTTTGACTGCCCCCATCACTTTTGCGTATTCAGATTGGCTGAAATATGAGCCAATCTTATTACAGAAAATCAGAATCCTGTATCTAATTGGTTAAAAGTGTAACCAGTCAAAATGCATAGATTCAAATCTGTGAGGAACAGGGCTTCTGGAATCGTAGCTGGAGGTTCTCAAGGCGGAGGGAAAGTATAATTCTGTTATAGTTTAGATTAACATGATTATTGTTAGAGACCCAATAGAGGTCCATAGGGACACCCACAGGGTAAAGGGATCCCCCATAGCACAAGAGCGGGGGAAAGGGGGCATAACGACCCACGGAAATTGAGGGCGATACCTGAGAGGGTAGGGGTTGCTGATGGGGAATCCTGTGAGGTACACTGCCTCATAGGTGATAGCGGGTGTTAAGGGGGAAACCCGAGTTACCCGGACTCAAGGTGAGTAGCTGATATTGGAGGGGATCCTGGTGATACCCAGGCTGGTGTGGATAGTGGGACATAAACCCCCTGAATAGTTTTCTTTTTAAATTATTTAATCCCATATCTGGCATTGAGGGAGCTAGCTTATTTGGCAAAGAGAGGAATTGAGGGCAGTATGGGCGACGGAGGAGAGAAGGTGACAAGTGTTGCTTCGCCAAGAGAAGTTTTTGATGGACAGAGAGGAGGATGGGCTTAGTGGTGACATCATAAGGATGACGTCTATGCATTACCCGTGCGCATTAGTCCCATTGGACTGCAATAAACTAAGTAGTACTACAGTGATTTGCCACCACCATGCACACCCCCTAATTTAAGCCATGCAGAACCGCTAGGGTCATCTTAGAGTGCTTTCACATGGGCTTTGACACTATGCAGAGCAGTTATCATGACTGAAGTGGTCAGTAACTTTGTATGGAAATGAGAGAATCTTTCTTTTCTTAGACCTAGTTGCTTTCAAATTCTGAGCGTTGAGAAAATAAACTGATTTGAATTCCTATCTTAACAAGGAGAATAAAACAGCACCAGTTTTAAATAATATTTGTAAAAGTTGATATCTCTTTACTGACTCCCTTTGTCTGATGTCACTAAAGGCTCAGCAAATGTATGCACAGTTCACTCCCTCTCTCTCTCCCTCTACTTCAGGTTTCTTAAAAAATTAAATAGAAAATAAATACATTTAAAATTGTGATTAATGGGTAATATCCCTAATTTAGAAACCGGTCAGATATATGACAACTACTTACAAAATATTACAGGCAACTAAAGCACTGGTATGTATAATATTTTTGGGAACATAAGCTAATCTTGTAAATGCATATTTGTTCAGAATATAATAACTGAAGTTTATTTATTCATGTATAAAAATACATTTTATGTGTTCATTGTTGTACACTAAATTATTATGTTTTCCATAGAGCACATTAAGACAAATGCAGCAGGAACTTGCTGATTCTTTGAAGAAATTATCAATGTCTGAGGCATCTCTTGAAGTTATAACGCGTTATAGAAATGACCTTGAAGAGGATAGGATACGTCTGCAGAAAGAATTGGAAAAGTTTAAAAACAAGGTAACAGTTGAAAAGCACCTTTTTACTTAATTACAAATGTAAATGTCACACGAGATCTTGCATGTTTATTAAGAGCCTTCTTTATAGAGTAATTAGTGTAGACACGGAGCTAGCTGACAGCTTACATTTTTTTTTCATGTTTTAGTAGGTGTATTGATTCATTCTCTACATTATTTTATGAACAAATAAATACATTTCCTTAGAATGGATAATTTAGGTGCATTAATAGCACCTAGTATTCATGTTTATAGTCTGTACCTAAAGTTATTGACCGCATAAAGTGATTTTATGGAACCAGGCTATACCACTGTGTGTCATCACCACGAACGTAACTAATTTCTCAAAAATAAAATTACCAGGTGCTGAGATCAGGTACTTTAGAGGGACATGGAAGGTTTCTGGATTTCGCTAGGAATATAATATACCTATTTATCGCTTTGCTTTTGTGTACTTTTTATTTTATTAAGAAGCGCTTAAATGCTGTTTTTTTTCTCCCTAAAATCCTACAAATAGTACCTAATTGGTTATTCCCCCTTTGCAGTTCAACATGCTGCTTGAGAGAGGTCACCGATTTTAAAATGTGTACTTCAGTCTGTGTATTCATGAACTACAAAGGACAGACCCATCAGGCACAAACTGTATGGTTTTAAGCTGAAAGAAATGGATGTTGTATTCTCTTCCAAAAAAAAAGTATATAAAAAGAAAATAGATGCATGTTTATATTTTATTCCTAGTGAAATCCAGAAACCTTAATGTCCCTTTTTAATGAGAATGATCAGAAAATCTTCTAGAGCTTTATAGAGGCATATAGCTTTAAACACAAAGGGCCTTATTCAATTGCAAGCCCGCAGATTATGCTATACCGGCCGTATGTCTGCAGGCTTGAAATTTGCTACAATTACAGATCGATTTGTTTTTGTTCTGTCTCTGAAATTAATTCACTGTTAATTTGTTATTTTTTGATTAACATTTTATTTTTGTTTGTTACCGGTGGAAATGTGAGGTGGTAGTAGCATTTCACATTTGACTTATTGAACATTGGTGATAACGCTCATTATATAGGTTTTCTCTGTGAATTAAATTTAAGATAATTGGAAAACTTAAGTGAAGTAAGCTGTACGATATATATATATCAAGAAAAGTTACCTTTTTTTATTTTTTATCCTGTACCAAAGGTAAATGATACACATAACAAAGGACCCCTTGCTCACTGTGCCTTAGGAAGTTATCAGCTACACCTCACTGACGAGGCCCAATGAAGGCCGAAACGTACATCTGGGGTTTGCTGTTTCTCCTGTTCAGGGTAGAATTGCCTGGTATTTCAGGGATGGACCACTCTAGTGAGTGGGACCCTACTGATATACTACAGGAAATTTCTCCATGTGAAGGGCACAAGTGAGCTAAAAGAGGTTTCTCTCAGAGTGGCTTATCATGTCTACAGAACTAACCTATTAAGGTTAGTTCGTTCTCTGATTGTTAAACAAAAATAGAGGTGCTCAAAGGCAGATTTTTAATAAATATTTGTTTCACAAAATATAGATTTTGAAGTCTACACTGTTTTGTAATAGAATAACATTTTGTTTATGCATCATTTTTGCTTTGTAACAATCAGGTTAATATGGCTCATTCTGGATACTATGTACTATATGATTGACCTCACAAAGTTATATAAATGTGCATCTCCTAGTATATATCTCTTAAATCTTCATGTATTCAAAGTGGCAGACATCATTTGGCTTATCGTTTCTTTTAAGGGTTCCCTCATGGCAGTTAGAAAATCAGTTAGAAAATCAACCTAAATCTTCCACAGTTAAGGGGATAATTATATTATTCAAGGTTCATTCAGTAATTTCTTCTTCAGTCACCAAATTATTTTAAGATATAAAACAAATAAAGGGTAGGGCACAGTTCCCAGTGGTACATTAAAAAACCTGTATTGCAAGGAACGGTGAAGAAAAAGTATTGCAAGGAACAATGAGTTCAATCCGAGCATGTTTAATAGTTTTATCTATAGGAGTGTTTTGAACGCATCTGTACCCTGATGAACTATGCTGTATGCTCAGTGAGGCAGCCACACAGCTTCGCTCTGTGTCCTGATCCCAGTCGCAGAGGACGGGGTGGCTTCACTTCTCTCAGCCTCTCATCTTTTAACCTTTTTCACTTGTTCCTATGACCTCACAACTCATTCATTGCCTATCTGCTAGCCTATTCAATCCCTCCCTTTTGAACTGGCACATTCCCTCTTCCTTCAAACAGCCCCAGCCTCTCTAACACTTCTCTCACCTAAATTCCAATATTATCGAATTGCTCCTATTCAAGCACAACTTCAAATCTGCTACCACTCACTTTCCGGGTACTTCAAGGCTCTGTTTTGGGTCCCTTGCTTTTCTTAATCTACACTGCTTTCTTTGGCAAACTAATAAGCTTCCTTTTGATTCCAGCTTCATCTCTCTGCTGAAATGTACTATCCTGACTTATCTCCTTTCCTACTAATTCATATCGCCATCTGTCTCTCCAACATCTCCCCTAGATGGCCTCCCAGGATATAAAAATATGAAAGACCGAGATTTTATTGATCCCAGCCTCACATCCCCAGCATAACCAAAATCCTGATTTGTTCACTTTCCTTTCTAGACTACTGGCACTCATATGTAAACCAATATTTTGCATTATAGTTCTTTCAGTATATTGCAACAAGCAAGGATTACCTGTTACCCTGCTGATTGTGTTTCTATAAAATATTTTTTTAGTATGTGATTATACTTTACATCTCAAAGTGCCCCTTCCATTCTGTCTGTGATGCACATCTCTCTACTTGTTATCACCTCCTCACACCCTGTGGAATTCTCTGCCCTGCTCTATCAGTGTCAAACACTCTCTGAAAATAGCAGAGACAACGATGGAAGTCTAAGGGCAGGGTGGCAGAGATGCATTTCATAAGGTTGCTTTGCATTTTATTGTGATTTTTTTACATCATTTTATTGCACTTTTGGTCAACATTCGTTGTTAGATGGTTGATTATTCCTATTAGGTGAGCAGCATAACCAACAAAAATACATATGCTCTGAACATAATGTTGTTTTCTGTAAAGATCGGGAAATATTATTTGTATTGACATTAATATTTTGTAACCCTTTTTAAGAAATAAATATATGTAAACTAACATTTAACATGTAGGAGTGGCCAGGCTACCAGTTACCATTTTAGTTGTGTTTGCATAAAATACATTCTTAGAAAATGTGATTATACTTTACTATGTATTTTCCCGTAGCTGGTAGATTTGGAAGATCAGCTTGGACAGTCAGAAAAATGTAACTATCAATTCAAGAATATGTTGGAAGATAAAGAGCGAGATGTGATCGCTGCATCTCAAAAAGTTCAGGAGCTTTCCTCGTCAACTGCTGAAACTCAGCAAGCAGTAAAACAGCTGGAAGAACATGTACAGATGTAAGTGCAACAAATAATGATTTACTTGCGGCTCATGTTATTTAAGAGTAAATTGTGCTTTCTCATTTATAAAGATAAAAAAAAAGAAAATGAGCGGGGGGGGGGGTTACTCATTTCACATTGTATTCATAACTAAAAGCGGTTCTAAGATGTGGTCAATTTAAGTAACCCTTTAAAACAATAACTTAAATAATGTATTGCATGAAATGAAAGTTTAGCTTCTTTAACCATTGCAGCAATTATTTTTCTCATTAACCGTAACATTTTTGTAAAACATGCTCTTTAAAAAGCATAGAAAATGTGGGTTCCATGTTCCTCTGAGCCTTTTCCTGGAAGTGCATTTATTTTTAAAATGAAAATATTTTAAATAATTTTGCATGATTTTAAATAGTTTTATTGAAATGTCGGCTTATTTTGTTGTAGCTATATTTTGTTAATATGCATCCTTTTTGGATTCACTTTCCCTCTGCATTGAATGTTTCTTTCACAATAACCATAAAAACAGCACTTTGATCAGTATACATATAATTTTATTGCAATCTCTCTTAGGCTTGAAATTGAAAATGCTAAATTTGAAGCCACTACAAAGCAACAAGGTGCACAAATTGAAGTACTTCAAAAAGAGCTACAGGAATCGCATATGGTAAGTAACTTGCAGCTTTTTGTGAGAAAATAATTAGGGCCAAATAATTTGTAATACATTTTTCAGCTGGTTTAGGTAAACCTAAATATCCTTAGATCCGTACATAAACAGGATGTAGGTCAAAGTTATTAATAGTGTAGTTGTATAATATCAATTTATAGACAAATATACACTTTATGCAAAATAAACTTTATTGACCATAGCAAACAAATAAACTGTGTAAAAAAAACTAGTAAAAACAATCAAAAATAGACTACAATATAAATGTAATGAGAAGTATACAAAATCTTTTCAAACGTAGATAACATCAAATACCTATTCCACAGAAAATATTTGGCATTCAGCAATATGGCATAATCATTATGAACAATCAATATATTCTATAAAATGAGCATATAAAATATATAGTAGTAATATAAAACAACTTATATTATAGCGTCAAACAAAAATAGTATATAATATGACAAACTAATTATTATTTGTATATAGGTATTAGATTATAATAATAATGGATTTTGTGGTAAAATTTGGTAAACTTAATTAAATAATCCATTTTTGATAAAATGGGTACAAGAAGTAATCTTCTGAATTAGTAATCCTATCCGGATTTGATTGTCAATACCCTTTTAATTTTGTGTCCATTCTATAAAATGTAACCGAAAGATTGTATGTTATACTATTCCAATCTTATTACAAAATAACAATAAAATAAACTATACTTTACTGATTATGAGGTTAGAAAGCAGATCCCTGTTCCGAATAGGATTCCTTTTTATAAGTTTGGTTAGAAGCAACCCTTTTGGTCTTCTCTTAGGTATGTATATGTATGTATACACACAGACACGCACACACACACAAAGAAAAATATTTTTTTTCCAGGCAGAGCGCTTGAGATTGATATGCTTATTACTTATGCATTATATATCAACAATAACACAGTATAATACAGATAAACACTAGAGTGCACACTTAGTCCATGGTTCAGCTATAAATTAAATTAAATAAAATAATGTGCTAAATATTTGTACGATACTGAAATAATTGGCCCAAATTTATAACGATAAAGGTCAGACACTATGGCCGTGCTAGTCAATTATCCAATCATTTGTTTGCACCTGCTTGTTAGCACTTAAGTTAAACAATAATGATTTGCAAAGGGTAGATACTTGAGGATAAAGATATCATATGGCCTGTGTTACAGGTGAAACATTTGTGTGAGGATAATTACCTTGAACACCTCTTATTTGTAAAGAATTTGGGATAAACCCAAAGTATATATGTAGATTACAACATGATTAACCATTCTTATAAAGAAGATAACCAAATAACACTAATATATATGTATTTAATGTAGCATATAAAAGAATAAACAAATATGGTAGAAAGTGTATACAGTCTTTTGGTTCCTACAAATGTCACGTTAAGTGTTCTTTATTTGTCTGACATATACGATAAAACATACAGTAAAGGTATGTTGTTCTTCATACAGTGCCAATTTATTTCTGGACTTGGAGAGGTAATTAGAAATTTGCATATTGAGTCAATCCAACGCAAGAGGTTTTGAAAGTCCTACAATTTTGATAGAATAGGAAGGCACAAGTGAAACAATGAGAGGATGCAGTTTGGATATACTGTCTGCCTTGTGAGTGAGGGTGTTCTAGAAATAGAAAGATCATTTTAAAGAAATTATTGTAGAAAAAGCATTAAAAAGTTTCCGTCTGCAGTTTCAAGATAGCATCCAAACCACCCTGTATTTCTGAAATTTGCCATTTGCTGAGTGGATAAGCAGAGAATGTAGTTTTGGTAATATTTCATAATCTTTCCTGTAGAGTAATAAATCCTAGATTAATACCACACTGATTAAATTATACTAAAATCTGCGTTAACCAAATTTTCAGTAACTTGTACCGGTAATTGACGTGCAAAGACGTGTAGGTGGTTTTTTTTTTTGTTTGTTTTTTTAGTTCAATTTCTACCACTTTTTGTCTTCTATACTTTCATAGATTCGTAGTCGGATGGAAGATTTGATAACAACTTTGCAGTCATCAAAAATAGGTTTGGAAGATCAACTTAATCAGCAGGTAAAACAAAGTGTAAGGTGTCTTTCTTTTTACTTTCTATATATATATTTTTTAAATAAAATCCATCTTCATTTTATTTGCATTAATTTATATGTAATATATATATCCGAGTGCACAAACTATGATACCCCACAAGGTAGAAGATGAATTAATATAACTTTTATTATGCACACATAGCAGTAAACTGTTGTGATATTTCGGTAGCAAGCTCTTTATTAAGCCAGCATGTATATACAACTGCACTTATGGGTCTTCTCCACAACTTTGAAATGTTGGTTGATCATAAAAAAATAGATTTGTTGATGGTTGTGTAGGGGACATTTGTATTTTTCCTTCCATCATGTACAAATTGGTATTTCAAAATGGGATGATTTTTCAACATTTCAGGTACATAAGCAAACGGCATTATCTCAAAGTGCACAAGACTCTCATAACCTGTGGGAGGAGGAGCTCAAGTCAAGATCCCGATTAGGAGTCCGACTGACAGAACTTGACCGAGAGAAGTCTGAGTTGGCAGATCAGGTAAACATTATCACAATGGTTACCACTTATATGTCTGAGAAGAAAAAGCTATAACAAACTTGTTTTCAAGTTTGTATGAGACTATGATAAAATATGCAAATATGAAGTTATTGCACTTGAAAGCTTATAAAGTGCTCTGAAATTACATTTGATTAGTTTCACAAAGGTAGGATCTTTCTTATCCTTGTGGCGACTCCTCTTTATAAGACGATAATGAAGGTGGTCAGGATAGCATTTAATAGGTAATGCATTTTAAAGATCAATGTTATTTATTTTTAATATTTTGTTAATTTTATTCAAAGTAGTGTTAACATGTTTGTCAAGTGGATCACCTGAATGAATCTCAGCCACTGATGGTCCATGGACCATAGATTGGGAACCGTGGTACATTAGAGTGAAAAAAATCATTTTGTGGACTGTCAAGATACCCAGCAATTTTCAAATGGTGTTGGGAGGTAAAAGTATAGAAATCACTGTTCATAATTTTGTACTTCAACTTTGAGAAACATTGGTTGTGGCTCTGAATACCAAATAAAGTAGTAGTATATAAGAAATTTTCCTGCTTTTAAAATTTTACTTTAATCTTTATTGTAACCTGTTATTCTCATAAAAATGCACTATTTAAGGTGGAAAATGAAAAAAAGAAAGTGAAAAAACTGATTGAACTCAGGAAATCAATGGAGAGTCGCTTTGAACATGAAATGAAGAGAAGCGCAGATCTCCAGAGAGAAAACACTAGGTACTAATCTTTGTGATTTATTAAATGAATATTTTTCTGTAGTACACTTCTAGTTTATTAAAGTTTCCAATCCATTGTTCTTTTTAAAAGCTCTGAGCCATGGGACATTTTTGTACCAACATAACATCTGCATTAAACAATATCCCAAATTGCATCAATGTATAATCGCTCTAGCATTAAACATAACACACATGATTTATTTTGTCTTTGTTTTCCTTATCTGATTAGCCTGAAAAAGCTGGTGAAGACTGCTAAAAAGAAACTGAAAGAATATGAAGCTGGTAAAGTCTATGAGGATGGATCCAAAAATAAGTACCTGGAAACAGAGAGCGAAGTGTCAAGATTTAAAGAAAAGGTCTCCTTTTTTCTTGTAGTTATTGTCTCAATCTTTTTCGCTTACCATTTTTTTTATCCTCTCTATCAGTTTTCTCTCGCTCTTGCTCTCGCTCTCACACTCTTTTACGTAATTTTTTTTTCTCTTTCCATATCTTTTTAAGGTTGCTTTTTTTTCTATATTGCTTTCATTTAATATTTATTGTGTATAATATACAACACACAGATTGAAGACCTTTCCTTAAAATTGGAAAGAGAATCCCTGAAATATTCACAGCTGGAATCTACAAATCGAGATCTACAGGAACAGTTGTCTTCTATGAAGAAATTACACAAAAGTCACGATCGACTAGAAAAGAGCAAGAGGCAGCTGGACGATGAGGTAGCTGAACTGAAGAGGTACATTAAGTTAAACAGAATAGATCAAGGCCTCATGGAAAAGTACAAAAAAGAAATCGAAGAGAAGGGAAGGAATGAATTGCGGCAAAAACTTGAAGAAGTTAATCTATTTCTACAGGTAAATATCTTCTCTATCTTGCAGTGTGAATTGTAAGTTCAGCCACAGTTGGTTACTTCCTTTTCCTTTCAAATGGTTAAATTTACAGGATACATCACTACTGCAGTATTTTATTTTATTTTATATGTATTTATTTTTTATATTCCATTTTCATTTCTGCTTTGAATGCACATTAACTTTCTATTTGTTCAGTAGGACTGTAGCAGCTACAACTACCAGTACTTTCAACAGAATTAAAGTAAAGTGCATTAGTTTAGGAAAGTAGCTTCAGAATTAGCTGAGAGAAGAAAATTGAACCACGCAGTAAGGCATAATTGGTTTATTTCCCATTTTGCCCAATCCGTTTTTAGCTATTCAAAAGATCACAACCTTCTAGAGAACGGATATCTATTACTGTGCACACCTTGATTATTACCTATGAGAGAACCATTTTAAAACTTAACACTTATTGTCATTTTTATTTAAAAAAAAAAAAAAAATTCTTAGAAACAAATGGTTACTTTTTTAAAATGATTCTCTCCATGGAGATTAGGTAATAATAGATGTGTGCACGGTAATAGAGATCTGTTCTCTATAAGGTTGTGTTTTTTTTAAAAAAAAAGCACACACTAGATATGGATTCTAAGTTTTGGGACCTGGAGCCACCATTATTTTTTGTGATCATATAGAAAAAAATTACCTGTTAATTCTTGGAGCACTATAGAAAGGGTTATCCATGCACTCTTAAAAGCATCACCATAGTCAATTTTTTTATGTTCTTTTAAATAAGTGAACTTGATAACCAGCAATTTGTTTTAGAAAGCAGCTTTCAAATACTATTTGATTTTCATATGCAGTTATTTACAATGGGGTTACATTTTCTTTTCTGTGCCGCTATTCTTTCAGGAGGATGCCCTTGTAAAATAATGAGCCTTTGTTGAATGCAATGGCAGTATGTATGCCATATTTCATTGTTCAGATGGAAGTTGCATCTGCAATAAAACTGTCCCCAAATCTGTAGAAGTAGGAAAGTAGAAAACAAAATGTCAGATTCTACTTACCTAAAATTTCATACAAAGGGCAATAAATGTGGAGCTGTAATGCAGTTTGCCTAATATCTAGTGTAGGTCTTCAAAAGGGCCAGAAAATGGCCAAAATGCACACAATGAAACTATTCTGAGCTAGTTTATTAAATCTAATATTAAAAACACTCACTTATAAAACTACCAGTAGTGGAACTGTTTTTAATAAGTTGTATACTGACCTAGTGTCTCTCACAGGGTTTCAGCCCTTACAGGGCAATCACGTCTATTCAGTTTGAGCTTTGGAGTCCCCAGCGGTTCCCACTGGTCGAAACCAGATGTTTTTACTGGAAAGACCCCCTACTTAACCCTTTACTTTCTATTTCCCCTTTATAAAATATCATTAATCTTCATAAGCAAACATATATATTCTGTTTTTTGTAAAATGTTTAAATCAATAAAATACTTTTTTTTTTATCAGAAAAATCAAGCCACCCTAACAATGATTTTCAAATTCAAAACAAATACAGCTTTTTTTTCCATAATCAAATACTTATTTTATATAAATAATTATTATTCTTCCTCTTAATTAAGTGAAAAAAAAATGTAGAGGTCCTCTCTTTTTTTTAAACATATTTATTAATGACTTAGAGGTGGGACTGGAAGATAGTGCCTCCATTTTCGCTGATGACACAAAGTTGTGCTAGGTAATTAAATCCGATAATGATCTACTTTCCCTTCAAAGGGATTTACATAAATTAGAGGAATGGGCATCTAAATGGCAGATGAGATTTAATACGCATAAATGTAAAGTTATGCATCTGGGAAGGAAAAATCGCCATGCAATTTATAATCTTAATGGAGCAAATCTAGGTGTATCAGATATTGAAAGGGATTTGTACTTGTTGACAACCACCTAGGTAACAGTGCTCAAAGCCAAGCAGCAGTTGCAAAGGCAAATCAAATATTAGCATGTATTAAGAAGGGTATAGAAGCAAGGGAAGCAAATATAATTCTGCCACTGTACAAATCTCTAGTACGCCCTCATTTAGAATATGGAGTACAATTTTGGGCACCACTTCATAAAAAGGACATTTTAGAGTTGGAAAAAGTACAGAGGAGGGCAACAAATCTAATAAGGGGAATGGAGGGGCAAAGTTATGAAGAAAGACTAACCAAATTAAGCTTATTTTCTCTAGAAAAAAGGCGTCTAAGACATTATATAAATACATCCAGGGTCAGTATAAAGATTTGTCAAGGGAGCTTTTTGTGCCAAGAGGTTTTCAACTGACAAGAGGACATCCCTTGTGGTTAGAAGTAAAAAGATTCCACCTTAAAGAAAGAAAAGGGTTCTTCACAGTAAGGGTGGTTAATCTGTGGAATTCTCTACCAGAGGAGGTGGTGACAGCGGATTCGATAGATAACTTTAAAAGGGGACTGGATTTATTTCTAATTAAGAAGGGAATTCAGGGTTATCCTGGAAAATTATCAACTAATTAATAACAAATCCTCAGATTGCAGATCAGAGGAGATCTTAAAAGGTTGAACTTGATGGACTAAAAGTCTTTTTTCAACCTTAATTACTATGGGCCTCATTCTATTATCGGCCGCAGCCGTTCCGGGGCCGCAAGGACCGGCCGCAAGCTATTCTGCTATTCTATTCCCCTCCGGCCGGGGATTCCGGCAGGCTTGCGGCCGGTGCCTTGCTATCTCTTGCGGCTGCTCGCGCCGGAGGAAATCCTTTGATCTAAAACGTCCGCAAGGAAATCGGCCGTAAGAAATTCCTATTTGCTATTCTATTGCACCGGGAAACCTTTCTGCAAGGCTAAAACCGAGCCGCAGCTTACTTGCAGGAAAGAGGTCCCGCTAGCACCAATTAAGCACGAAATATAGCCCAAATAAAGCCATCCTGCACTTTGAGAAGACTATAAAGTGATTTTCGGTGTTAGCAAAAATAGCACAAAATTCCCCTATACTCAAATCCGTAAAATATATATTTTTTAATATACGTCAAATATCCATGTAAAAAGTCCATAGGGCTTGGAGCACCTCAGACCCGCCCACGCCGCAGCCGGAAAATAAACAGTTAATTTGAACTCGGGTTTGGGCTGATGTGCAAGCTTGAGAGTGGGTTACTTTTAATCCTCATGTCCCCCAATATGATCCCTAGCATTTACAGAGCTGTACAGTGCAGGCTTGAATTTATTTTTGAGTTTTAAGTTTTCAGAGCTTACGGCCGGTAGCAAGATTTACGGCCGGCCGTAAGGGGGAGATCCTTGCGGGCCGTATAATTGAATTGCAAGGTAATTGAACCCCCGCAAGGAATCGCAGCCTTACGGCCGATTAATAGAATGAGGCCCTGTGTAACTATGAAGTATAGGGTTAAATGTTAAGGCTATTTACAAGAGAGAAAATGAAGTATGGAGGTATCTCTCCTGAGAAAGTGCTCTCTCCTGGTGTGAAACACGTTGTGGAAATGAAGTGTTGATCATATATAGAAGTGAGGTGCATTGTGGGATCGCTGTGATGTGATTTCCGATGACAGGACATCTGGTTTTCACTGGCGAGATAACGTAATATAAATTCTCATTATAAAATAGAAATGGCAGACAAGCTCAGTGTGGACCTGATTTTGTTGTAGGCCTCAGAGCGAGTTTACATCTTAACTTTTATTTTTATCTTTAGTCCACTGTATCTCCTTTTTTGATGCATTTGCTGACTTCATTGGAGTCCATTTAACCTTTTACATTCATGACAAAATTTACAGTTTCTCTTTTTAGGATACAGTAGAAACTCGAGTATATCACAAGTTTTTATGTTCCCATTTTGACCAATAATTGGAGGATTGCGGCCATTGCGTTGACAAATGCCTGCGTGGGTGGGAGCGGGTGGGAATTGGAGTGGAGGTCTCAAGCATATGGTACATATTATACATCAATCAAATGACATGGCCAATGAAATTCTGTTATAATGAATACAATGTATACAATCCTTTATAGAAATACAGTTTTGATTATCCTGGTTTGTTCTTCAGCTAAGTTTAAATAAATAACTGGTATAAATTACTGGTATTAAGCTACTGTTTTGAAAATGGGTGAGAAAAGAAAACAATCTTCTTATGAAGCATCATTCAAATTAAGAACTATAGAAGCAGCAGAATCTAGTAACAATTCAGCATCAGCTCGTCAATTTGGAGTTTCTGAGAACGCAGTTATGGATTGGTGTAGAAAGAAGGAATTTAAACTATTGCCAAGAAGTAAGAAGGCCTGCAGAGGATTATCACCCGCGAATCCTGAACTGGAGTCAGCTTTATTTGAATGGGTCATGGAAGCATAGAAATAAGGGATATGTATTATCATGTACATCCATCCGACTTCAAGCATTAAGAAGGAAAAAGTCTGGGGAGTATAACACTAGTGCCACCTTTTTGTAGCATCAGGATGTTTGTGCACACGCTTTATGGAGTGAAATGGATTAAAACTGCGACAAAACGCCACAATTACGAGCTTGAGCAGATAGGCAACATGATCGAAACGCCTATGACGATTGAGTTGCCAGGAAATGATACAGTCCATGCCAAAGGTGAGCAAACTGTTTCTTGTAAAGACCACTGGTCACGAGAGAACCCATTTTACAGTTGTCCTTGCCTGCATGGCTGATGGAACAAAATTGCAGCCAATGGTTATCTTCAAACGGAAAACTCTGCCCAAAGGTACAAAATTCCCATCAGGTATCATTGTTTGAGCTCAACAGAAGACTGGATGGATAAGGATGGAGTACCTTTTTGGTTGGAAAACGTTTGGGATTGTCGACCAGGTAGTCTGCTGAGCAAGAGGTAACTTTTTTAGTTTTGGATATTTTCAGCGCACACCTGAAGGAGACTATAAAAATCTGCCATCATGAAGGATAACACTGACTTGTGCGTTATACCTGCTGGTTTGACCTCCCAGCTTTAGCCACTCAAAGTCTGCTTTAGTCAGCCCTTCAAAGATAGGGTCTGCCAGATGTGGTCCTAGTGAATATGTTCTGATACTGTTACAAAAACAAAAATTGGACAGCCTCAGAGACCTGACATAACTCTCGTTTGTTTGGTAAAGGATGCCTTGGATTCTATAACCCCCAAATGATCCAGAAATCTGTTCCATCTAGAGCGTTACTTATTCTACATTTTTTAAAAGAAGATGATGCCATCTATGAAGATGTGGAAGAAAAGGACTAGGACGAGAAAGGAAGCAGTGATGACCCATGCAGCGATATAATGTAAATACCGTAATAACTGAAGAAACTCATGTACCGGTATTTTGTAGGTGCATCATTTGGTATATGATGGTGCTATTAACCATAATATTCTGATATTAAAGCATCTATACACCATTTGGGGTGCTATTGGATTAGGATTCAGCATTTATTTACTAAGATGATTCTTCAAATTTTTCCACAATCCTGTAAATTTTAACTCTCTTGCATTTATATTTGCGTCTTGCACTTTTTGCCCATTCACCTACCAAATTTTTAACCTTCGTGGAATATTTGGCTGGTGCTATATTCGAGTATCTATGGTAATCCCCAAGTTTTTATTTCAGGGGTATATTTAGGCTGTGTACTTCACTTTCCCATTCAAACATTTGCACACCCCACTCCCAAGTTACTTCTTCTCCTTCCATTGTGCTATGGCCCCAAACAAAGAATAAAGTGTACACTCATACGTGAATGTGCATTTTATATATACAGTATATACAATGATATTGTATGATATTAAATATGATATTAAATAAAGAAGTCACTGTATTTAGACGTTTTGATGCAGAGGTCCACACTATTCCATGGCAGTGCAGTTGCAATTTGGAGATAGCCTGCTGCCCTAGGCTTAGACCTTGTTGACCTAGACAAAAAATACACATGTAGTCTATTTATTTATTGTATGCATGTTAGGTAAACACTGCTAATTAGCTGCCCTGTGATGCAACTGCATTGATATGATAAATAATTAAATGGAAAGTAAATTTGCAATCTGGAAAAACTTTGATTTTGCGTAATTTTTATCGACGCTCCTTTTGTACTTTTCTAATAACCTTTTACTTTTTGCATAAGACGCAGGCTTCTTCACAAGAGACCCTAGAACAAATAAGAGCTGCAAATGATGCTTCAATAAGAAATCAGATGGAACACAGAATACAAGAATTAGAGTCCCAACTCAGTAAAATAAAAAATATTCAACAAGACAGCGTGTCCCAAAAAGAATCCACTCAAGCAGAACTGGAGCGATTCAAGGAATTATACAATGAAGAATTAAGGATAAGAAAATCTCTGGCAGCAAAACTAGACAGGTGAGCAAAATAGCCAATTATTCACTGTTCCTACTTTCATCTGTCATTATATCTGAATGAATCTTTCTGCTGGTGCAAATTTATCAGGATTTTATAAAGAAATGAAAAGACATAACTTGATTTATGTACATTTGTCTTGGGTTTCCATTGCTAAGATCATTTATTGACATGACCTATGATTATATTCACAGAGCAAATGATAGGCTTGCAGACGCTAATGCCAAACTGCTGAATGAGAGGCAAAGAAACAAATCTTTAATTGCGAGCAGTATTGTTAATGGAAGTCCTATTCTAGATGTAAGTCAACTTGGTAGTAATTTGTCAATGAACAGAAGTCTTGGAGGAAGTTATCAGAGTTCTGGTGGGAATGGATCAGCAACAAATACAATGGATTCATACCTTATTAAGGTTAGTAAAATTTTTCTATATAAAGGTTCGTAATTGGTATATCAAGGCTAGTAATATTTTTCCTATATACGGTACTTTTAGTAAATGTGGATGGGTATATGTGTAACGGGGGGGGGGTGGGGGGGAGTGTTAGGGTTGTCATTCACCAGAAGGTGCCTGGGAAACATGTACTAAGTCAGTATTTAAATTTATTTGGCATCAGTATGGCCAAAATCATACAATACATGTTATACAGTGTGAGCTGCATTTATTCTGTATTTGTTACCATTTATGCACTTTAAAAGCAGTCTACATGCTCATGTTTTAGATATCCACATAAGATAAAACATTGAAAGAAGGCGATTTAAATTGGGTTTAACTTTCTGGTGGTTTCATACAATAATAACTGTCTTTACATGAGGCATCCAAATAAAATTAAAATCTTATGAGAATGCTGGATTCTTTCCAAAAAGTATAGTGGCATTGTGGCAGGTATATCCTGAACAGTAGAACTTATACAGTGCAATACACTGTTAACTACACACAGTACTGCAAATGCCGCCACCTTCAGTTAGGGGGTAGGGAGTAAAGAAATCACTTCTTCTATTGGAAAGCCTACAATAAAGATTTTAAACCTTTAAAAAAAAAATAATAATAATAATTTTGTCAGTTGTTTTTGAATATATTGTTGTACACTAAATGGCGAGTACCCTTTACCATTTTAAATGAATAGACTGTATTTGGCACTAACCTTATGGCATCCAGTGGAGAGAATGAGGGCAGCATACACTACTTCTATAGATAACAAAACATAGTTGTGTGCTTTTAGATGGATACATAGGATATTTACTGAATTATACCCATAGACTCCGTACACATGTAGAAAATAATGCAATTCGGATTTGCTTCATTTCCTACAAATGGATTGAAAAATCCAGATCATGTTGTTTTTATAGTATTTATGTAAGAAAATAAAGCTCTTAATTATAATATTACACATGAATCTCCTTCAATTGGTATATTCTTCTTACAAATAAAGGACTCTTATGCCTTTAATTGCCAGATATCAATATCCATAAATTGGACAACCATACAGTTGTTGTGTAAGGGGTAAAAGCATTGGATGGTGATCATTATACTTAAGCAAAATAGTGCAAGTTCTTCTTTAAAATGTTGTAGTAAACAGATCGGTACCAGGATTTTTTTTTTTGGGGGGGGGGGGGGGGGGGGCAGAGGATTAGAGTTAAAATATATTAATATCAAGATATACCACTATATTTTTAAGACATTTTTTCATGAGTGTTATAAAATGTTAATTTTTTTTCCCATTTTTATTGTTTGCCAATCCCAAATATTGTCTTACTCCAACATACTGTAATTAATGCAGGGTAGTCAATCATTTTTTACAAAGTCAGGGTCTGGAGTCCAAAATGTACATATAAAGTCACATATAAATAAAAGGGCACAGGAAGGAAGATTACATAGGAAATGACAAATAGAAAAAGGTCGCTCTTTTAATTAAAAGCTTACCTAAGGATATGAAAGTTTTAGGAGGGATATATAGAAAATACAATATTAGGTCCTGATTTGGTTCCAAGTCTGACTATTGATTACCCTCTGTGCTCTAATTAATATATAATATTGATGACTACCGTGCATAAGGTGCGGTGCATCAATGATACTGCCCTAATGACTAAGCTTCAATTTTAACATCAGGTTTCCAGTATGTCCTTGGAGGAGTTGTTTCAGTTTCAAATTTCAAATGAAGAAGAGAGACGTCAAATGACAGGGATGTGACATAAAGTGAATTAGCACAACAGGTATAGTGAAGGATAGTGAGAGAGATTCTGTTTGAAAGAATAGTATTGACGTAGACATAAACTCCTTAGTTTCATAGTACCAAATTACTTTAATAAGTGATGCATCATTGTAATGAACACAAAGCGTACCTTAAGACTTGTAGCACATTAAATGCTCGAAATAAGTGCATAATTGATTATACTTATTTTAATCAATGATACACTTCTATATCAAGAGTCAGGAACACTAATCTCTGCTCCAGTTTGACTGCTACAATACCTTCCTAGTTGGCAATCCACTCCTCTTCCTATCCGCCATGCAAATCCATCTCAATGCTCATCTGCTCCTAAAGTCCTTACACTGTCTTCTAGGAAGCGTCCAACATACAAAGACTTCAGCAGTACGGCTCTGCCCGTGCATTTTCTCTTTCCTATCATTACCGCCATGACATCCCACAGACCCTCTCCCTTGACGACCATACTCCATTTCAACTCCCTACCTCCCTTCCTTCAAAACTATTCTGTCTGTCTCACACACCTATCACGATGTTCCCTCATCTTGTGTCTCTCAACCCTAAAATACTTGCAGGCATGTAAGCTCTTTATAAGACTGAAGATTTCAATACCCCCTGTACCAACATACATTTATAGATGTACTATCCTATCTCATGCACATGAAGTGCTACTGAAATGCTGGACCATACAGTTTTTTACACAAGTTTAGAAATTACCATTTTATGAAACTATTTATTTTAAAATGTGTTTCAGATGCAACAGGAGCTGGAAAAAAATATCACCAAGGAGCTGGACCAAGGTATGTTGAGACTGATTTGGTCACAATGTTAAATAACATTCTGTTTCCTTAAATGTTTATCATACCAAAATATTTTTTTTCTCTCTTTAATCAGATATTTTTTTTACAATCGAATTGTATATATATTTTTTTTAAATACTTTTTTCATGCTACTGAGTAAATACCTATATTTCAGTCACCTGGGAATACATTTTAGATTCAAATTGCATGCAATATGTGCTATAAGGTGACAATTTTCATATTTGTGAGAATAGATGTGCGTTAAACTTGCATTATGCCAATTAATTTCTGCCAATACAAGATGACTGAACATCCTTTTCCCTGAGTTAGTAGCATTTTGCCATTACAAACCGGTGTTCTATTACTGTGAGAGTTTTAGTACACATAGGGCCTCATTCAAGTGCGATTTACCCAATTGAAAATTGAATAGGGCTCTATATTCTAAACGTGGTAAGGTAGACTGCTCCCTCCGAAGTAAGGTTAGTACCTTTTTATTGTTAGGCACTTTTTAGCTCAGAAATAAATAATGCTATATGTAGAAAGCACTGTGACACTGATACTGTGTAAGAGTCAGCAACTAGAGGTGCAAGCTTTGGATCCTTTCTTTTATTATTTACTAATATACAAGCATCAACAAACATTGACCACCATTTCTCTAGCAAATAAAGCAACATTTGGGTGATTATAGGTTTCTTCAACTGAACCTGTGCCAACCTATTACAGTTTAGAATATATCCTCTAGTACTTTGCTAATGCTAATTCGTATTTATGATATTCAATGTAACCTACAAAATTTAAGGAGGGTTAGTAACAGCAGTCTGCCATATGCATATACCACCCTTTTCTGTATATATTGTAAATAGGATTTTGTTTTCTTATATTATTAGAGGTGCATCAATATATATGATTTTTAAATAATAAAGTATACAAAATTATCTAGACTTATTTTTCTTTAATTTGTTGCTACATACTAATAATAGGGACTTTTTGCTTTTCTGGGATTGGGGGCCTTTCTTAGGAATCCCAAACCCAGTTTAGCTTTATATAATATAGGGCTCTATATAAGCACAGAGCATATTTGTTTTACAAAAAAAAATAGAGCCCTATTCAATTGGCCAAATCGCAATTGAGTGAGGCCCATTGTGCATTCAATACATATAAATATTATATATATAAAGTAACATTTTGAAACGGTCACCAAAGATACCTAATATGATTTATCCAATTCTTCAACATACTGTAAAGTACAATGTATTGTAGTAAGATATAAAAAAAAAACGTTGCTATGGAAGATTTGGAAGAAAGAAACCTACAAATACCTCACAATGAATACAAAATTAGATGTGAGGTGATAGTGAGATCATTAAGAGAAAGCTTTGTGAATATAGTAATGTTTTTGGATCTTTCACCCATTTTGCACCTTATGAATCATACTTTGTTTTCAAAACATTGATTTGTGTGGTTTACACTGAAAATAAACCCATTTTGCATCATATTTAAGTGGATAAATGAAACTTAATTATGATGACCTCAAGTACATGCAGTCCCCAGGTTAAGGACGAGGTATGTTTCTGAGAACGTCTTTTTAAACCAAATGTGTATGCAACTTGGATCCCTGATGAGTAATAATAATTACTAGAATGGCTTATATGTGGTAATTAACAATACACTGTAAAAATAATAATGCCCATGTACTGTAAATTTAAGTTACAGAAACTATTGTACTCTTTTAATTCAAAAAGAATATATATATATATATATATATATATAATTACATCTGTGTTCACATTTGAACGAGTTAAAAAAAACCTGCTTCCAGCTCAGAATTCCAAGAAAAACAGTTATTACAGTTATTAAATAAATATTGACCATAACTTGGAATAACAAAACTTCTAATTTATGACCAATATTTATTTAGTATTAAGGGCTCACTCAAGATTGTATATGTTTCAATTATGATAATGTATTCCATATAGCCATAAGCAAAAATGGATCCAAACTATATACATATAATATTTTTGTGTTATTTAAGGTCTTCAGCATTCTCAGTGTGAGCGTTATATAAGGTGGCTAAATGTGTATTTTATTGTCCTTAGGAGAATTTAAGAGAATATTTTTTTGTTTGTTTTTTTAGCCAATGCTGAACTGGAAACGGGGTCTACTAGAGTCTCTCCAGTGGGTTCCACAGCCACCTCTTTGAGAAACTTGAATACCGAGCAAGACCCAGTCTCCAGAGCCACACAGCAGTATCTAGAGGTTCTTAAGAAGAATTACAAGATCTGAACACTAGTGAATTGTTAGGGATTACAATTGTTTACAGTAAAAGGTTACCCTAAATCAGATGTGACAGTAGTTAAAAAGTCTTATGTTTCAATTTTACATGTTACATATTCAAATTGCACATTGCACTTGTTGGAAGATGGCGGTTGTGTAGACTCCAGAAACTTGTATTGTTGACAGGCATACAAGGCATACTTCAAACCTGGGGCATAGAAACATACTGTACAGCATTAATAAAGTGCCAAACTTGCACTCAAAAAGGCTATAAATATGTGTTTTATTTATCTAGTGTAGACTATTTTAATTTTTTTACAAAAAATTGGCATACTGAAACAAAACAACCTGCATGGACTTTGAAACTTAATTTTTATAATATTTTAAATATTTTCTGTATGCTTATTCAACAAGCACCTTAAGGTATTCTTTGCTAGTTTGGATATCCTGTGTGCATTGGCTGTTTATTGTCTCCGTGCGCACAGACATTACATTTAGCATATCGATACATTTTTAAATTGAATGCATGTTACATCCGTCCGTAATTGTTTCCTGTATCGTTTTGTTATGACTTGTTCATCTATGTATTTATTGTAATGTTTTTAGCGTGTATATCCCAAGACCATCTTTGTATTCTGTTGTTTATCCTGTCAGTATTTACTAAAAAAAATGGACTTTATAGTGCCAAGAAAGGACTACAATGTATTTTTATATAGCATAAATATATGTATATTGCACTGCTGCTTTATTGAAAAGGTACGACAGATGGGTTTTTAATTGTTGCAGAAACTTACCGAACATGGTACTTTAGAAATGGATATGACAATAGTTTTGTATTTGTCTTGTCTGAGTAATATTCCTGCCGACGCGGAGGCTGCACAGGCTCCCTGGGTCAGCCCGCAGCGTCTTGTGACCCAGCGGAGCCTGTAAGGCGCAACAGCCAATCAGAAGCGGCGGGGGCGGGACTTCCGCCGCATTCGCGCGCCGAGAGTCAGTTCGGCGCGGTCTCCATGAAAAACGGACGGAGGTCTGAGAGGCTCCTGCACTAAAAGCAAATTAAAAGTAGGAGGTTAAATCTGAGAATACCCCAGCTTCAAAGTATATAAGGGGCAGTGTGATTGTGTCTATAGTGTGTGTGTGTGTTTGTTTGTTTCCTTGTGTCTCGCGGTCCGTTTTTGTTTGTCTTGGGGGGGTCTTTCTGTGCTTGGGGGTATGGATGCTTTAGCTTTTGAGGCCTTACTGGCTGATCATAGGGCCCGTGCCTTAAGCCAGGGGGTCAGGTGGGTGCAGGACAGGCTGGGTCCCCCCATGCCTTCTGTAGGAGACTCCCATTACATTGGACAGGCTCAGCATGCAGTTGCTGGAGGCCTAGACAATATTGGGGGTGCCGTCTCCTTTCCCTTTCAGGCAGAGCCAATAGACCACCGTCCAGTGGATGACCAGACCACGGGTGACAGGGGTAATGCGGGGCAGGTTAGCCAGGACTCTTTACCCCTCAGACAAGAGAGAACCGGGCCCACGGGCGGTGAGGGCCTAGAACTCCGGCCACCACCAGTCATTTCGCCTAAAGGGCTCCGGCCGCGGCAAAGAGCAAAGAACACCCCGTTACCACCCCAAAAAGGGGGCGCAGGGGGTAAAAGTAAAGACAGGAGCCCTAAAAAAGCTCCTACAGACAGAAAAGGTGCCTAACCCCAATAGTAACAGCGCTTCTGGTGCTTTGCAGGGACGCAGCCGCGGCAGAAAGATGGACAGCGGCGGTGGCGAGGCCGGCGCGCCCCACCGTCTTATTCTACACGGAAAGTAAGGATGTTGCACAAGCAGGGAATAACCTCACGGCAACTTCCGTGCCGGTAGTGAGACTACTTTGGCACCTAGTGCTGTGTTGCTTGCACCAGAACATATGGTTTCAGGCGAGGCAAGTACCGGAGTTAGAAAACGGCATTGCTGACGCCCTTTGTCGGTTTCAGGAAGAACGGTTCAGGGCTCTGGCCCCCCGGGCGAACATGCTGGGGGAGGCCATTCCCGAATAAAATCTGGGAGCTTGGAGCAGCCTGGTGACGAGACTCATGGAACGACTTAGTAAAGATGGCTGGTGGGTCTACATCAGAGGATAAGACCCTAGGGATACTGCTTTGGTTTCTGCTGCGGTGTGCCGAAGAAGGCGAGAAAAAAGCAGTAGTCGATAGACAGGTCACGGCCCTGGCCTTTATGTTTAAACTGGCGGGGCAGAGGGACCTTACGAAGGAATTTATAGTGCGCAAGGTGGTGCGCGGCATGTTTAACGGGGATCGCAGGCCAGACACTAGGCGGCCGATCACCTTCTCTTTGTTACTGCGAATGGCGCAGGTGTTGGGAGTAAAGTGTAGGACCACTTTTGAATCTCTGCTTTTCCGTACGGCTTTTTCCCTGGCGTTCTTCGGAGCATTCCGAATAGGGGAGTTAGTCGCGAACAGTAGATACGGTTCCGGGGGCTTACAAGTGGTGGATACCTGCCTCGGGGAAGGCACGGTGGTGGTATGGCTCTGGAGGTCTAAGACCGAACAAAGGGGAAAAGGAAAAGAGGTGGTGTTACACCGAGTAGGCACGGAGTGCTGCCCCTACGGGTGTATGGTAGAGTATCTTGGTCAGCGACCGGTGGGACGGTGTTCGCTGTTAGTACATGCCGATGGGACGGCGTTATCCTGGTATCAGTTTGAAAGGATGCTAAAAGTTGCACTACACAGTCTGGGCCTGGAGCAGGCAGATTTCGGAACACACTCGTTCAGAATAGAGGCCGCGACTGAAGCAGCTAGGCTAGCCTTACCCGAAGCGGCAGTCAAGCGTATTGGTAGATGGGAATCAGAACGTTTTCGGTCTTACGTAAGACCCAGGGCTGTAGTCTAACATCTGTTGCTTTCTGCTTTCAGGAGGTCAGAAGCAACTGTGGATTGTGGGACACTCAAACGTGTACTGGGCCCACAGGTTGGCTGCAGTTACAGAAGGAAGGACACAACTGGGTTTCCCTGTTACGGACTTACACGTGCGGTGGCTCAGGGCTCGAGGCCTGCGGTGGGCCCAGTTGGATGAGTTGTTGGACACTTGCGGTCAGCGGTACGGTCAACCCACGATAATTATAATTCACGCCGGCGGTAATGATCTAGGAACGGTGCCCATGCGAAGAATGCTGAAGGTTATGAAGAGAGACGTGGAGAACTAGACCAAGAAGTTCCCGGGTACATTCCTGATATGGTCAGAAATGATAGAGACGATCCTGGCGAAACGCTAAAGCGAGGCAGAAGATTAACCAGCAGTTGTCAAGTTTTGTTCGGAAACTGGGTTTCATCGCCATTAGGTACAAAGAATTCGAGCCGGCCGGTGCCGATGATTCTTTCGGGCCAGATAAGGTACATCTTACGGAGATGGGTCTGGAGTTAGTTACTTTAGCGTTTAGGGAGAGCGCTGTTAGGGCCTTGGCTTTGATGAAAAGCAGGGGGGGATCGCAGGCTCAGGAGGAGTCCCTCGTGTGCTCTGTGGCGGGAGGTGAGTTGCCCGGCCCACTGGCCTAAGTGGGCGTGGCCCTACCTAACAGGGCGTGCTTAAAATAAGCTTTGGGCAGGGCCCAAGGCGTGAGGTCACTGTCCGTGGCCGGGCTCCTCCCCCTATAGTTTAATATTTTAATATGCATAATATATGCAAGCTTTTAATTTATGTTAATCGGTTATTTATAATAAAGCTGTGGCCTGTGTTTTCTCCCAAACAATCGGTGTGGTGTCAGTTATTTTAAGATAAGCCTAAATGGATCATGCTTGGGTCATGCCTCAAGTGTTTTTGAAAGAGGCAATCTACGTTCATGTTCAGACTCCTAAAATTTAAAGGGTCACTGAAGTCAATAAAACTGCTCTTCACCATCATATAGAGCTCAATTTGAAGCTCTTTTAATAAGTTATTACCTCAATTACAAGCTCTCCATTGCTTATATACTGTCTCCACTGCAGTAACAAAATGCAGATTTTTTACTTTTGAGATTACAATGGTATCAGAGCTGAAAGGAAGAATCTTACATTTATAGTTCATGTGTTTTTTGTTATTTGCAGGAAGCTTGTGGTTTTTGGTCCATGCAGAATCTGCCAAGTAAAGGAAGCTCAACACAGTTGTTCGAGCATTAACTGGATGTTATAAAAACAAAATAGTAAAAAAAAAAAAGAAAACATTTTAAAGTTGTTTTTTTCCAATTGATTTGTTTGATATAGAGCAGTATTGATTAATTATTTCCCCCTTTAACAAGCAGTTTACAGCAATAAAACATACTAGTAATTACAACGGCTTACTCAATTTTAAAGATCTGAATGGAAACAATTCAGTGAGAACAGTAAGAAAAACATGTTTTTACTTTTCTGTAATTGTGGTTTAAAAATAGTTTTACCACCTGTATTTTCTTGAATGATATCAATATAGAAATATATTTTGATCACCCACTACAATTATTGTAGGAAGCCGAAAACGTATGTACTTGCACTGCATATGTTAATACCAAATAAACTGTGTTTAAATCACTTGTCTACTTGGCAAATTATTTTAGTTGTATAAATGATATGTTATGGCATTGTTATATTTATTGTTCTGTTGACTCCCTGTGTTTTTCTACTGTTTAAATGTGATTGATATTTATTTATTTATATAAGTTCACCACAACAATTATTTATAATATGGTGGGCAAAAGAGCGATAGAAGCCCTCCATCATACAGTAGTACCGTAAATAAATAGTACATCTGTGTTCACATTTGAATGTCTAAAACAAGTTAAAAAAAACTGTTTCCGAGAAAAAACGTTATTACACTGCATTCTGGGAAGTTGAGCTGGGACTTTGAATGTCTAAAACAGTTGAACTTTGTTTCATGCCCAGTATTCTGAGAAATAGTTATTACACTATTAGATTATATTGAGTAAGTGATTGAACAACACTTTATATATACAATGAAGAAAGGAAAAATAAACATTCTGTGTAATCTTAAGTATGTCAAGCAAGCCATCAAATCCATTCTCCCACAGAACTTTTTTGTTACTAAAACTGTTTGAAAGCATAGCCGGATCTCAGTGCATCAGTTATTAGATTCCCTTTGTGATCCTAATGGAGCAAATCTAGGGGTATCAGATATTGAAAGTTATTTGGGAGTACTTGTTGACAACCACCTAGGTAACAGTGCTCAATGCCAAGCAGCATCTGCAAAGGCAAGTCAAATATTAGCATGTATTAAGAAGGGTATAGAAGCAAGGGAAGCAAATATAATTCTGCCACTAAACAAATCCTTAGTACGCCCTCATTTGGAATATGGATACAATTTTGGGCAACACTGCATAAAAAGGACATTTTAGAGCTGGAAAAAGAGAGAAGGGCTACAAAACTAATAAGGGGAATGGAGGGACTAAGCCTTATTAAATTGCGATTCGGCAAATTTAAAAGGGCTCTATTTAAGCACAGAACATATTTTATTACAGAAGTTTTTAAATAGAGGCCTTTTAAATTTGCCGAATTGCAATTTAATAAGGCTGTAAATTATGAAGAAAGACTAAGCAAATTAAACTTATTTACTCTAGAAAAAAGGTGTCTAAGAGGGGATATGATTACCTTATATAAATATATCCAGGGTCAATACAAGGCTTTGTCAAGGGAACTTTTTGTGCCAAGAGGTTTTCAACTGACAAGGGGACATCATTTGAGATTAGAAGTAAAAAGATTTCACCTTAAAGAAAAAGGGTTCTTCACAGCAAGGGTGGTTAATCTCTGGAAGGAGGTAGTGACAGCTGATATGATAGATAACTTTAAAAAGGATTGGATACATTTTTAATCAGAAGGGCATTAGGGGCTATCCTTGATAAATAGAGAGTATTGATCCAGGGATGAATCAGATCGCCAGTATCTGGGGTCAGGAAGAACATTCCCCCCCCCCCCCACCCCACCCCACCTCCTTTTGAGACAATTGGCAAAGCTTCACTGTTTTTTTTCTGTTTGCTTACCTCTAGATCAATTAACAATAAATCCAGGTATTGCAGATCAGAGGAGATCTAAAGGTTGAACTTGTTGGACTAAAGTCTTTTTTTTAATCGAAATTACTATGTAACTATAAATCCGTAATCTTGCGCCATACTTCATGCAAAAAATGTTGTTAGTGATGGGTGGATTAGTCTATGGTGGTGGCATTTAATACATCTACAGCTGTAGCTCGTGGGAGTTATAGTTACTAGAAGTAATCTTGCTGCCAGTAAGGTGCATTTTTTTGTTGGCACTTTTTATAAAATTATAGATTAGTTTATGACCGAAAATTATGAGAAGAGTGTCCAGTAGGACCAATGTTAGCATGTGTGAAATTATTGCAAGTCACAGGAATATTAAACAAAGTAGACTGGGTGCAACACATAGTAAAGAAACAAATGCAGTTTAGGAGCAATGCAGTGAGGGGACTGTTGCATCTATGGTTGGATTAGTGAAGACACAAAAGTTGTCAGTTTGGCCACTCATACTTTATATTGCTATAGAAATCCACTTTGATGTCTACGGCACATCTCTATCAGTCATTCATGTGTAGATGCTATCATTATGGATTGCAGTGAGACAGACAGCTGGAAGGGCAACAAGAGGTGAGTAAAGTGGATCATAATTTTTGTGAGCAAGAATGATGTTCTGGAGGGGTTTGGGTGTTTTTAGGTGAATTTCATGTGCTTAATGATTTGTGAGGAATGAAAGAAACGGTAGAATACTATTTAAATCCAAATGCGTGGGAAGTAAGGCCCATCGTGATCTAGTTTACGGCAAGGAAGATTTGAGGTATGGAAGTTGTAGTAGGACAAGTAGCAGCTCAGTCTTCAATGTGGCTAAGTTTAAGGAGAAGGCATCGAAGTGATTAGCCCCATTACTGTTCTCGATCTACAAATCCTCACTTGAAGAGTTACTTATGATGCCAATGGAAAATGTGTAGATGAAGAAGCTACAGTGGGCCTAAGACGGACCTTTTAATGTAAATCTTTCAGACATTTTTTTTTTTATATATATATAACCCAGCAGCTACAGAGAACCACTGCTGTCCATTTTAAAATGTTTACTTATAGTTAATGAAAAATGGATGAACAGTAATGGAGCCTCTTGTAATCCTGGAAGGTTAGGGGGTTACATGCCTGCGAGGATTGACTTGAAACTCAAAATCACTCTTAGCTCAGTGCTGGTGATATGTAGCAGTCCTACACGCGTGTCAATTCTTGCCACAAATTGTGGCTATGAGACTACATTAAGTCCTTTTATTTATTTGCTCATTAAAATGTTCTCTTTCACATAGTTGCAAATAGATGTATAGATATGTTTAATGTGTAGCTCTTAAAAGGACATGAAATAAACTTATTTTCAAGCATTTAGAGCGCAAAAGTTTTTCATAAAGAAAATATGAAGTAAAAAACATTTTAAATGCCATTGTAATGAACAGCAAATGTAGCAAGCATACTCTGTGTAGATCTCATTGGCTGGTAGAGGGCAAGCCCCCAACAGCAGTTAAACTTAATAGGTTTGTGTGCTCTGAGACCTTTATTTAAAAATAGAAAAACACTGACACTAGCAAATACCCTCTGTGATGCAACAATGAAAACCCTCTTTCTATGTTCCTTCATGCATCCGATGTGAGGGAAAGAGTAAAATCCTTGTCAAATTGTGTAAGACATTTATTATTAACCTTCTAAGGCTCTGCTGCTGATTACTGATCTACTATAAGGGCAGGTTTGTCTAGCAGGCAGCTGCTAAGTTTACAGACACATTGTCTGGAGACTTGTGGTAAAGCGGTTTCCCTTGATGACACTCTAGGATTGCTTATTCTCTTATTAAATCCATCTCTAAATCAAGCCCCACCTTCCCCTTAATGACTTTATCAGGGTGGAGACAAACAGCCAGAAGCCAATAATCTCATCTTTGTATTTAATATTGCCATTATAAGTTATTCAATATTATTAATAATGAACAATGCTTCATTAAAATAATTAGCTACTATAGTAATCCTATCACACCAGAATACAGTATGGTCATTATCGCAAGTCACTTCAAATTCTGACTTGTCAAGAGGCCAGTTTTCTAATACTATATGTTGTATTCTATGCACCCCCTTCTCTGTCATTCTTGTATGCATTCTTAATGTATACAGCCATGCTTGCTATCATATGATGCGGGGAGATCTTCAAAAGTATCAAAGTGAGTCTAGGTCTTATAGGTTTAAGTGTTTTGGTTTCATATTGGCTCAAAATATTATACACCGACAACATTCAGTTTATACAATATTTGCCAAACTATGATTTTGACAATGAGATATAGAACTCAGTAAAAGTAATTGTTTATGACTAATTCAAAGGTCTAACCAAATATAGAGACCATAATGTTGTAGTTAAGTTGAAGAAACAGGCTTACATAAAACGCAGAAACATTTTAATTTACATACATTCACAATAAAACATGTAAACGGGGAAGGGTGATGCTCCTAATGCAATACAGTTTGTAAAAATTATTGTATCAACGTGTCATGTACAACCCAAGATTTACACAACCTCCTAATCAATTTACAACGGAGTTCAGAGGTTCCGCTCGGATGTTCCCCAAAACTAGCGCAGAGTCCATGTCTTCATCAATTTCTCCAATTACTGCCCTGTTGATAAAAGGAGAAAAAAACGAATAAAATATATATATATATAAAAATAAAAAAAAATAGAAAGGGGGGGACGACAGCATGATGAGTTTTAAAAACTGTATGTATTGGCTCAATTTTAGTTAATTAGCAATATATTTAAGCTGAATTATGAACGAACAAGCAAGTTTGGCCGCATGTTTTTATGTACATTGCTCATCACATATATAGTTGTGAGCATGCGGGACGTTGCTAACGCTGCGGGCTCGCAAAGAGAGGGCTGCAGTTGCTGTCAAGGAGCGCCAAATGTGCTCCTTGCCAGCAACTGCAGACCTCGCAAAATTTACAGACTTACGACCTTGCAAATGTACGACCTTACCGCCCGAAACCCGCGCACATGATAAACACAATAAATACACACAACAAATACATAAAAAGGTTACCTACAGCAAGGGGAGGCAGCCAGGACCTCGAAAACTGAAGTTACACCTCAATTTCACTCAAAATAAAAGAGTTTAGACACCCGAAAATCCCCTAAGCGAGAGAAAAAATGGCCGCCACAAAAAAAAAACAACAATGAGGCTACAGGACTCCAAAGACGCAAAACACCTTAAAAAAAAAAAAAGACGGACGCGATCCAAGGACGCCAAATCAGCCACAGACGCGTAACACACATTAGGCGCCATTTTACAGCACTAACTTACACAATCCGGACGTACACAGCTTCCCTGATTTGGCTCGCGCACGCACACTATTTACACTACACATATTCATGACACTTGCTGCAGCATCAGTGCTGTGGAGCTGCTGTGTAACATGAAAACAGATTGCCAGCTCTTCAACACAATGCTTCCTGCATATATTACTTCACAATAGGTAAAGTATATTCATTGGCAAACAAAACAAAAAAAAACACACAACGCTGCTCATAGCACACAAACAACCAAGAGCCTCGCAATAAGCCCCGAAGGATCTTGGAACACCAACAAAATTTATGTCGCACACAAACAACATTACCTGCCTCACAATCTTATTGCCGTCATTTTTTGACAGGCAAGTCGCTAGTTAAGTAATAATACATTGACTTGTTACATTTTGAAAAAAGAGATACCTTCTTTAATTACAGTCTTGCCAGTAAGGTTAGAAAACAATGAAGGAAAGAATAGTTATATTATGGTAGTGGTATAAGTTCATGCAAAGGAATATCTACCAGAATTGAAAAAAAAAAAAGGTAAGAGATGAAAAAAAATAAAACTCCCTCTAATAAAATTGTAACCATTTCCTTACTATTAAAAGACTACTGCAAAATAAAACTTCACACACACCTTTAGTAATTGCTAGACGTGATTGCTCAAATAGTTATTTTTTTAAGGGACCTGGTTAAAACCCCTAACAGGGTGTTTCAAATGCAGCAAATGTAAATTTTGCAGGTATGTTACACCTCTAAAAGTATATGAGCATCCTATAACTGGGGAAAAATTTAAAATAAAAGAATTCATGAACTGTTGTTCTACAGCGGTTATCTATGTGGCCACCTGTATTTGCAGGAAGATCTATGTAGGAAAAACGAGGCGCCAGTTGCGCCGCAGGATTGGCGAGCATATTTATAGTATCAAGAATGCATTGGACACACCAATTGCCCGCCATGTCAAATATTGTCACAACAATAGAAGTGAAGTTTTATCCTTTTGTGCAATAGACCAGGTCCATATAGGCCCAAGACAGGGAGACCTGGAGAGAAAATTATTACAATGTGAGGCACGCTGGATATATCAATTGAAGGCCCAAGTACCTTATGGACTGAATGAGGGGTTTACCTTTACACCCTTCATCTAATACCTGGCTCTTTTCTCCTCTTATGATATTTGTTACTTTGTCTATCTATGTTAGGCCTTTTATTGCCACATAGACACATGTACACTTTTAGCCCCTAATAAATCACATCTTTTTCACATATATGTGTATTCACCCCAGTGAACATATTTATATCCTTTCTTGTTCATCCCATTTGGTTGGACTCTTAGTGCATCAGCACTCACGACTCTGACTTTTTGATACACTAATAACCTGTTACAGGCGTCAGTCATATTAGCCAGCACTTATTTTAGAGCATATGTTTTTTCCTTTATTATTAGTTTACTAGCTCTTTTTTCACATCCCTCAACCCTTAACACTTTCAGACCACTAGTCACCTCACACAGTTTTCAACTTTGGTCCTATACCTTTACAGTTATATAAATGAGCCTATCCCTCATTTGTATGATGGTCCTATACACATGGATTTCTTTGCTCACTTTCCTATTTTTAACCTGTCATTTTTGGCAGTCTCTCACCCTATAGACACAGTAGCTATCATACTGCACATTTGTGTTCTTTCCATTTAGTCGATTATAAGCTTATTTCAGTTCACCCATAGGATCTGTATATTGTTATCAATAAGTGCATAAGTGCACACATGTCAGCCTATTCCTCATTTATACAATGGTCCATACACAAGGATTTCTTTGCCCACTTCCCAACTTTTAACCTGTCATTTTTGGCAGTCTTTCACCTTATAGATATAGTAGCTATCATATTGCACATTTGAGTTTTTTCCATTTAGCCTATTATAAGCTTTTTTCAGTTCATCCATATGATCTGTACATTGTTATCAATAAGTGCATAAGTGCACACATTATTTCAGCCTTTGTATATATATCTCTACAGCCTCTTGTATATATTACATGGACTATCTAGACTGTTTTGGCCCGTTATGGGCAATATATTCACTATTTTTAGGTTGCCTAGGCGACAGCTCCCTATATAAAGCTCTTGGAGACAGCGTTATACAACTTTTCCTTTGACAAAGACGTGGTACGTCGAAACGCGTCAGACTCCTAGCAACGACGCTGCGCACGTCATCACGTCAGACGTGCGCATGTGCGCTGCAAACCTGGCGGTCGAGTTCCCTTAGGAAGCGCAAAACTGCTCCTATAACGGCCTAGTGTAAAGCCCCTTATGCCATGCTAGTGACATAGTAGTGACATAGTATGCCTGCTAGTATCAGATACTACTTATCATAACCCCTAGAAACGGGGCACAGCCTCAATCCTCTTTATACAGCTTTAGGTACTTGTTTGTACCATATTACAGTTAGATACCAACTAGTCTGTATAGACATAGTTTGGATCACACGCTGGTTAACATATACTAGTTAAGGCAACCTTGTCTGTACTTTAGGCTGAGCCTCTTGGCAAGTTTGACTTTTTTAGGTACAATCCTCTAGTACCTCATCTATATGCTATAGAAGTATCAGTAAGACATTCAGGTATCCATACTTCAGGTCTATGCCAATATACTGCCATTTCTAATGCATCCTCTGGACACTTGGAGGACATATATTTAGGCATAAGGGTGCTTTACAGGTATACTATTTAGGACACTATAGGGTTTGTATACCCTGATACTTATTTACAACTTCCTTTCCTTGCCCGCCAGGTATGAATAGTTATACCCACCTACTTAAGGATTAAATTTTGTACAATACCAGTGCCTTTGGGTATTCTACTATTCCTTACATTTGCCCTTTTTCCTCTTCTTACCCATGTTTTTATACTCACTGTTTTTAATAAACGCCGCTGTCATCTATTTAATAAAATAATATTTCTTGTATATATTTATCCCACTTTTTTTTGTATATGGTATATTAGGGTGGAAAACACCCAGGGAAATCCTAATCCTCACTTTTCTATATTTGATAGTAATTAGTGGTTTAATCCACACAGAGGAGACAAATTATTACTTAGAAAATTCAAGCTTTACCTATATGACCTTAAGTCTTTACATTTGTTGTTGGGTGAGCTTAGTTTAGGGAACAAGTGGATTGTATCAAGCCTTTTTTAAGATGGCAAATTCTACTATTAATAATATAGATGTGGATTCACTTCAAAAGGAAGCCGATGAGAGCTTTGGCTCCAGGGCCCAGTCCATCACAGCTAATGAGAGGAACATTAAAGATCAATTTGGTGAATTGTTAAAAACTGCTAAAAAACAGCTAAGATCTATATGGGAAATCAGTAGCCTGCAAAACTACCTAAAAAATCAGATTGTCCCTAGAGGACTTAGAATAAATATAAGTCCAGCAAGTAACCTGTCGAATGAAACATTCACAAAGAAGTGGCAAGAAATACTGTTGAAATGCTCATTTGAACTTATGTCCCTTATAATTGAGACCGAACAGCAGAACTTAGAAATCATCAAACCAAAGTTGGCATTATACCAACAAGATTTTGGTAAATTCAGTGAAGTATCTGAGTATAATATGTTCTGCACAAGGTTGAATGACAATATAGACCGGTTTAAAAAAGAGATTAAAGAACGCAAGCAAAATAAATTTTGGAGGGATCAGACTGATTTTAAAACTGGCAGGATTTTTAGAAGATTCCCAAAACTTAATGCCAACCAAAGAAGTTCTGACATTAGCTCCTCAGAATTTGAGAACTCTGATAACGACGATTTTCACCCTTATAACACCAGGACTAGACAAGGTAATTATCCTCAGAGAAGAGAAAACTACGAACTAAGAGCAAACCTTCAGACCAGAGAGAATCCTAGATTTAATGAACAACAACAATCTTTTTTAGAGAGAGGCAGGATCCCTGTGAAGGGGCCAGAGAGGACACTCAGATCCAAGGGAAACAGGAATACCTGACTCCCAATCCCTCTAACCTCCCAGCTATGAATCCACAGATAGTCAACTTGTCCAAATTTCCCCTCAATATACATCATACCTCAGTCTTACAGAAAGGTTTGACATTTGTCCCAACATCCAGATCAGATACATTCACACATATAAAAGATTTGAACCTCTTCGCCCGCAAGTTAGCACTGCATAAATTCTATAAACTAAAGGAGGAGAGAGAATGTATGAATCTGGGTGTGGGAAAGGAAGACATAGAAACTTTACAATCTTTGCTGTCTTTGTTAAAAGAGAATGAACCAGTTGATCCCATGAGTAAAGTCAAATCCAAAACCTGGAAAAATAGAAGTACTTTTACACCAGGAATGAAAGACTATGCTAACATCTGGGTCTTTCTTCAGCAGACCACCTTAGAGATTGAGAATATAGAATATCACAAACTGAAAAAGGTATTCAATTTGACTAATAAGGAATTCTTAGCATTAAAAGAATTGGAGAAGTGCAAGGAGATACAAATTAAGCCTGCCGATAAGGGCGGGAATATTGTCATCATGAATAACGAGGAATACAGGGATATGTGTAACAGAATTCTAGGTGATAATAGCACATATAAGGTGATTCAAAAAAATCCAACCAATGAGTATAAGATACTCTTGAAAACTATTCTGGACAATGCAATGAAAGAAGACCATATTGATGAGCAAACCTATAGATTCTTATACCCTAAGTTTCCTACTATTTCGATTTTCTACTCCCTCCCTAAAATTCATAAAAAGAAATCACCTATCCCTGGTAGGCCTATTGTATCCGGCACTGATAATCTGTCCCACAATGCCAGCATATTTATTGACCACTATGTGAGAGAATTAGTAGAGAGTCTACCCTCTTATGTCAAAGACACAAATGACATTTTAAAGCAGTTGGATGACCTTCATATACCCAACTCAGCATGGCTAGCCTCTATTGATGTAGAGGCCTTGTACAGCAGTATACCGCATGAATACGGTATAGAGGCCCTTGGTCACTTTTTAAGTATGAAAGGTATCATTCACACGAAATTTAATGGACTTCTCTTGGAACTGTTGGAATTTGTGTTGAAGCATAACTATTTTACACACAACAACAAATGGTACCACCAGCAAAAAGGGACAGCCATGGGGACACCATGTGCTCCCAGTTATGCTAATCTGTTCCTGGGTTGGTGGGAGGAGAAATTTGTTTTCCAAGAATCTACACCCTCACTCTCAGAGCATGCATTAATATGGCGGCGCTATATTGATGATGTGTTAGTGATCTGGACAGGCACTAAGTCTGAATTTGAACAATTTATGTCTGGCCTCAACACCAATGATCTGGGCCTTAAATTCACCTATGAGTTAAATCTATCCTCCATTACATTCTTAGACCTGTTAATAACGAAAGATAAGGAAGGTAAGATATCAACTACTACTTATAGGAAGGATACTGCCACTAACTCCCTGTTGACTTGGGATAGCCAACATTTTGAACCCCTAAAAAGGGGAATACCAAGGGGCCAATACCTCCGAATAAGGAGGAACTGCAGTTCTGATGCAGAGTTCAAATTAGAGGCAGATAAATTAAGAACTAGATTTAAAGACAGAGGTTACTCAAACAAATGTCTCAAATCTGCTTTCAACCATGCTTCTAACTGCAAGAGATCTGAACTCTTGAGTGGCCTTAACAGCAATACAGATAAGGAAAGTAAATTATCTCGCTGTATTATGACCTTTGGCTATGACTCTGAGGTTGTCAGAGACATTCTATCCAGACATTGGCACCTTCTGAGGAGTGACGAAGATCTAAAAGATGTTGTGACACATAAGGCCTCCATTACATACCGTAGGGGCAAAAACCTGAAAGATAGATTGGTCCATAGTTCCTTTAAAGAACAGAAACCAGGGACCTGGTTAAAACCCCTAACAGGGTGTTTCAAATGCAGCAAATGTAAATTTTGCAGGTATGTTACACCTCTAAAAGTATATGAGCATCCTATAACTGGGGAAAAATTTAAAATAAAAGAATTCATGAACTGTTGTTCTACAGCGGTTATCTATGTGGCCACCTGTATTTGCAGGAAGATCTATGTAGGAAAAACGAGGCGCCAGTTGCGCCGCAGGATTGGCGAGCATATTTATAGTATCAAGAATGCATTGGACACACCAATTGCCCGCCATGTCAAATATTGTCACAACAATAGAAGTGAAGTTTTATCCTTTTGTGCAATAGACCAGGTCCATATAGGCCCAAGACAGGGAGACCTGGAGAGAAAATTATTACAATGTGAGGCACGCTGGATATATCAATTGAAGGCCCAAGTACCTTATGGACTGAATGAGGGGTTTACCTTTACACCCTTCATCTAATACCTGGCTCTTTTCTCCTCTTATGATATTTGTTACTTTGTCTATCTATGTTAGGCCTTTTATTGCCACATAGACACATGTACACTTTTAGCCCCTAATAAATCACATATATGTGTATTTACCCCAGTGAACATATTTATATCCTTTCTTGTTCATCCCATTTGGTTGGACTCTTAGTGCATCAGCACTCACGACTCTGACTTTTTGATACACTAATAACCTGTTACAGGCGTCAGTCATATTAGCCAGCACTTATTTTAGAGCATATGTTTTTTCCTTTATTATTAGTTTACTAGCTCTTTTTTCACATCCCTCAACCCTTAACACTTTCAGACCACTAGTCACCTCACACAGTTTTCAACTTTGGTCCTATACCTTTACAGTTATATAAATGAGCCTATCCCTCATTTGTATGATGGTCCTATACACATGGATTTCTTTGCTCACTTTCCTATTTTTAACCTGTCATTTTTGGCAGTCTCTCACCCTATAGACACAGTAGCTATCATACTGCACATTTGTTTTCTTTCCATTTAGTCGATTATAAGCTTATTTCAGTTCACCCATAGGATCTGTATATTGTTATCAATAAGTGCATAAGTGCACACATGTCAGCCTATTCCTCATTTATACAATGGTCCATACACAAGGATTTCTTTGCCCACTTCCCAACTTTTAACCTGTCATTTTTGGCAGTCTTTCACCTTATAGATATAGTAGCTATCATATTGCACATTTGAGTTTTTTCCATTTAGCCTATTATAAGCTTTTTTCAGTTCATCCATATGATCTGTACATTGTTATCAATAAGTGCATAAGTGCACACATTATTTCAGCCTTTGTATATATATCTCTACAGCCTCTTGTATATATTACATGGACTATCTAGACTGTTTTGGCCCGTTATGGGCAATATATTCACTAATTTTAGGTTGCCTAGGCGACAGCTCCCTATATAAAGCTCTTGGAGACAGCGTTATACAACTTTTCCTTTGACAAAGACGTGGTACGTCGAAACGCGTCAGGCTCCTAGCAACGACGCTGCGCACGTCATCACGTCAGACGTGCGCATGTGCGCTGCAAACCTGGCGGTCGAATTCCCTTAGGAAGCGCGAAACTGCTCCTATAACGGCCTAGTGTAAAGCCCCTTATGCCATGCTAGTGACATAGTAGTGACATAGTATGCCTGCTAGTATCAGATACTACTTATCATAACCCCTAGAAACGGGGCACAGCCTCAATCCTCTTTATACAGCTTTAGGTACTTGTTTGTACCATATTACAGTTAGATACCAACTAGTCTGTATAGACATAGTTTGGATCACACGCTGGTTAACATATACTAGTTAAGGCAACCTTGTCTGTACTTTAGGCTGAGCCTCTTGGCAAGTTTGACTTTTTTAGGTACAATCCTCTAGTACCTCATTTATATGCTATAGAAGTATCAGTAAGACATTCAGGTATCCATACTTCAGGTCTATGCCAATATACTGCCATTTCTAATGCATCCTCTGGACACTTGGAGGACATATATTTAGGCATAAGGGTGCTTTACAGGTATACTATTTAGGACACCATAGGGTTTGTATACCCTGATACTTATTTACAACTTCCTTTCCTCGCCCGCCAGGTATGAATAGTTATACCCACCTACTTAAGGATTACATTTTGCACAATACCAGTGCCTTTGGGTATTCTACTATTCCTTACATTTGCCCTTTTTTACTCTTCTTACCCATGTTTTTATACTCACTGTTTTTAATAAACGCCGCTGTCATCTATTTAATAAAATAATATTTCTTGTATATATTTATCCCACTTTTTTTTGTATATGGTATATTAGGGTGGAAAACACCCAGGGAAATCCTAATCCTCACTTTTCTATATTTGATAGTAATTAGTGGTTTAATCCACACAGAGGAGACAAATTATTACTTAGAAATTTCAAGCTTTACCTATATGACCTTAAGTCTTTACATTTGTTGTTGGGTGAGCTTAGTTTAGGGAACAAGTGGATTGTATCAAGCCTTTTTTAAGATGGCAAATTCTACTATTAATAATATAGATGTGGATTCACTTCAAAAGGAAGCCGATGAGAGCTTTGGCTCCAGGGCCCAGTCCATCACAGCTAATGAGAGGAACATTAAAGATCAATTTGGTGAATTGTTAAAAACTGCTAAAAAACAGCTAAGATCTATATGGGAAATCAGTAGCCTGCAAAACTACCTAAAAAATCAGATTGTCCCTAGAGGACTTAGAATAAATATAAGTCCAGCAAGTAACCTGTCGAATGAAACATTCACAAAGAAGTGGCAAGAAATACTGTTGAAATGCTCATTTGAACTTATGTCCCTTATAATTGAGACCGAACAGCAGAACTTAGAAATCATCAAACCAAAGTTGGCATTATACCAACAAGATTTTGGTAAATTCAGTGAAGTATCTGAGTATAATATGTTCTGCACAAGGTTGAATGACAATATAGACAGGTTTAAAAAAGAGATTAAAGAACGCAAGCAAAAGAAATTTTGGAGGGATCAGACTGATTTTAAAACTGGCAGGATTTTTAGAAGATTCCCAAAACTTAATGCCAACCAAAGAAGTTCTGACATTAGCTCCTCAGAATTTGAGAACTCTGATAACGACGATTTTCACCCTTATAACACCAGGACTAGACGAGGTAACTATCCTCAGAGAAGAGAAAACTACGAACTAAGAGCAAACCTTCAGACCAGAGAGAATCCTAGATTTAATGAACAACAACAATCTTTTTTAGAGAGAGGCAGGATCCCTGTGAAGGGGCCAGAGAGGACACTCAGATCCAAGGGAAACAGGAATACCTGACTCCCAATCCCTCTAACCTCCCAGCTATGAATCCACAGATAGTCAATTTGTCCAATTTTCCCCTTAATATACATCATACCTCAGTCTTACAGAAAGGTTTGACATTTGTCCCAACATCCAGATCAGATACATTCACACATATAAAAGATTTGAACCTCTTCGCCCGCAAGTTAGCACTGCATAAATTCTATAAACTAAAGGAGGAGAGAGAATGTATGAATCTGGGTGTGGGAAAGGAAGACATAGAAACTTTACAATCTTTGCTGTCCTTGTTAAAAGAGAATGAACCAGTTGATCCCATGAGTAAAGTCAAATCCAAAACCTGGAAAAATAGAAGTACTTTTACACCAGGAATGAAAGACTATGCTAACATCTGGGTCTTTCTTCAGCAGACCACCTTAGAGATTGAGAATATAGAATATCACAAACTGAAAAAGGTATTCAATTTGACTAATAAGGAATTCTTAGCATTAAAAGAATTGGAGAAGTGCAAGGAGATACAAATTAAGCCTGCCGATAAGGGCGGGAATATTGTCATCATGAATAACGAGGAATACAGGGATATGTGTAACAGAATTCTAGGTGATAATAGCACATATAAGGTGATTCAAAAAAATCCAACTAATGAGTATAAGATACTCTTGAAAACTATTCTGGACAATGCAATGAAAGAAGACCATATTGATGAGCAAACCTATAGATTCTTATACCCTAAGTTTCCTACTATTTCGATTTTCTACTCCCTCCCTAAAATTCATAAAAAGAAATCACCTATCCCTGGTAGGCCTATTGTATCCGGCACTGATAATCTGTCCCACAATGCCAGCATATTTATTGACCACTATGTGAGAGAATTAGTAGAGAGTCTACCCTCTTATGTCAAAGACACAAATGACATTTTAAAGCAGTTGGATGACCTTCATATACCCAACTCAGCATGGCTAGCCTCTATTGATGTAGAGGCCTTGTACAGCAGTATACCGCATGAATACGGTATAGAGGCCCTTGGTCACTTTTTAAGTATGAAAGGTATCATTCACACGAAATTTAATGGACTTCTCTTGGAACTGTTGGAATTTGTGTTGAAACATAACTATTTTACACACAACAACAAATGGTACCACCAGCAAAAAGGGACAGCCATGGGGACACCATGTGCTCCCAGTTATGCTAATCTGTTCCTGGGTTGGTGGGAGGAGAAATTTGTTTTCCAAGAATCTACACCCTCACTCTCAGAGCATGCATTAATATGGCGGCGCTATATTGATGATGTGTTAGTGATCTGGACAGGCACTAAGTCTGAATTTGAACAATTTATGTCTGGCCTCAACACCAATGATCTGGGCCTTAAATTCACCTATGAGTTAAATCTATCCTCCATTACATTCTTAGACCTGTTAATAACGAAAGATAAGGAAGGTAAGATATCAACTACTACTTATAGGAAGGATACTGCCACTAACTCCCTGTTGACTTGGGATAGCCAACATTTTGAACCCCTAAAAAGGGGAATACCAAGGGGCCAATACCTCCGAATAAGGAGGAACTGCAGTTCTGATGCAGAGTTCAAATTAGAGGCAGATAAATTAAGAACTAGATTTAGAGACAGAGGTTACTCAAACAAATGTCTCAAATCTGCTTTCAACCATGCTTCTAACTGCAAGAGATCTGAACTCTTGAGTGGCCTTAACAGCAATACAGATAAGGAAAGTAAATTATCTCGCTGTATTATGACTTTTGGCTATGATTCTGAGGTTGTCAGAGACATTCTATCCAGACATTGGCACCTTCTGAGGAGTGACGAAGATCTAAAAGATGTTGTGACACATAAGGCCTCCATTACATACCGTAGGGGCAAAAACCTGAAAGATAGATTGGTCCATAGTTCCTTTAAAGAACAGAAACCAGGGACCTGGTTAAAACCCCTAACAGGGTGTTTCAAATGCAGCAAATGTAAATTTTGCAGGTATGTTACACCTCTAAAAGTATATGAGCATCCTATAACTGGGGAAAAATTTAAAATAAAAGAATTCATGAACTGTTGTTCTACAGCGGTTATCTATGTGGCCACCTGTATTTGCAGGAAGATCTATGTAGGAAAAACGAGGCGCCAGTTGCGCCGCAGGATTGGCGAGCATATTTATAGTATCAAGAATGCATTGGACACACCAATTGCCCGCAATGTCAAATATTGTCACAACAATAGAAGTGAAGTTTTATCCTTTTGTGCAATAGACCAGGTTCATAAAGGCCCAAGACAGGGAGACCTGGAGAGAAAATTATTACAATGTGAGGCACGCTGGATATATCAATTGAAGGCCCAAGTACCTTATGGACTGAATGAGGGGTTTACCTTTACACCCTTCATCTAATACCTGGCTCTTTTCTCCTCTTATGATATTTGTTACTTTGTCTATCTATGTTAGGCCTTTTATTGCCACATAGACACATGTACACTTTTAGCCCCTAATAAATCACATATATGTGTATTTACCCCAGTGAACATATTTATATCCTTTCTTGTTCATCCCATTTGGTTGGACTCTTAGTGCATCAGCACTCACGACTCTGACTTTTTGATACACTAATAACCTGTTACAGGCGTCAGTCATATTAGCCAGCACTTATTTTAGAGCATATGTTTTTTCCTTTATTATTAGTTTACTAGCTCTTTTTTCACATCCCTCAACCCTTAACACTTTCAGACCACTAGTCACCTCACACAGTTTTCAACTTTGGTCCTATACCTTTACAGTTATATAAATGAGCCTATCCCTCATTTGTATGATGGTCCTATACACATGGATTTCTTTGCTCACTTTCCTATTTTTAACCTGTCATTTTTGGCAGTCTCTCACCCTATAGACACAGTAGCTATCATACTGCACATTTGTGTTCTTTCCATTTAGTCGATTATAAGCTTATTTCAGTTCACCCATAGGATCTGTATATTGTTATCAATAAGTGCATAAGTGCACACATGTCAGCCTATTCCTCATTTATACAATGGTCCATACACAAGGATTTCTTTGCCCACTTCCCAACTTTTAACCTGTCATTTTTGGCAGTCTTTCACCTTATAGATATAGTAGCTATCATATTGCACATTTGAGTTTTTTCCATTTAGCCTATTATAAGTTTTTTTCAGTTCATCCATATGATCTGTACATTGTTATCAATAAGTGCATAAGTGCACACATTATTTCAGCCTTTGTATATATATCTCTACAGCCTCTTGTATATATTACATGGACTATCTAGACTGTTTTGGCCCGTTATGGGCAATATATTCACTATTTTTAGGTTGCCTAGGCGACAGCTCCCTATATAAAGCTCTTGGAGACAGCGTTATACAACTTTTCCTTTGACAAAGACGTGGTACGTCGAAACGCGTCAGGCTCCTAGCAACGACGCTGCGCACGTCATCACGTCAGACGTGCGCATGTGCGCTGCAAACCTGGCGGTCGAGTTCCCTTAGGAAGCGCGAAACTGCTCCTATAACGGCCTAGTGTAAAGCCCCTTATGCCATGCTAGTGACATAGTAGTGACATAGTATGCCTGCTAGTATCAGATACTACTTATCATAACCCCTAGAAACGGGGCACAGCCTCAATCCTCTTTATACAGCTTTAGGTACTTGTTTGTACCATATTACAGTTAGATACCAACAAGTCTGTATAGACATAGTTTGGATCACACGCTGGTTAACATATACTAGTTAAGGCAACCTTGTCTGTACTTTAGGCTGAGCCTCTTGGCAAGTTTGACTTTTTTAGGTACAATCCTCTAGTACCTCATTTATATGCTATAGAAGTATCAGTAAGACATTCAGGTATCCATACTTCAGGTCTATGCCAATATACTGCCATTTCTAATGCATCCTCTGGACACTTGGAGGACATATATTTAGGCATAAGGGTGCTTTACAGGTATACTATTTAGGACACTATAGGGTTTGTATACCCTGATACTTATTTACAACTTCCTTTCCTCGCCCGCCAGGTATGAATAGTTATACCCACCTACTTAAGGATTAAATTTTGCACAATACCAGTGCCTTTGGGTATTCTACTATTCCTTACATTTGCCCTTTTTTACTCTTCTTACCCATGTTTTTATACTCACTGTTTTTAATAAACGCCGCTGTCATCTATTTAATAAAATAATATTTCTTGTATATATTTATCCCACTTTTTTTTGTTTAAGGGACATTGGCACACACATTTTGTTTAGTCATGTCCAACTCTACGTGACCCTATGGACCGCAACATGCCAGGAACATCTTGTGTCTGGGTGTGCTTATCCATAAGGTTTTCTTGGCAAATATACTGGAGTGGGTCGCCGGTTCCTTCTACAATTGGCTATGATTTGTCTGACCTCTATGCTATGACCTGCCCATCTTGGGTGACCCTACATGGTATAGCTTACAACTTCATTGAGGTACACAAGCTTTCACCACAGCAAGGTAGTGATCCAGAAGGGGAGCACACACATTATACATTCTGGACCCACTCTACAATGGTGTTAGGATAATGTAGGTTTTCCTTCCGTTTCTCAGTTACATGAGATCGGAGTACTATTATAATAGAGCTATTACATTTAGAAGTCACTCCCCTCTACCGGGTGTTACAATATAGTTGTTTTATTTATATTGCACACAATTGCATTTAATTTATGCAGTAAAAGTTATGCAAAATCATGAATGGAAAAATGTATTTTACCAACTTCTATAAATAAATCTATCTATACTCCTTATAGTGCACTGCTCTGTGAATTATCACTCAATTTGGACCTAGAACATCCAGCTTATTTCAATACTACTAGTTTTTCTCTATATTATGAAATATAACAATTTGATGAGAAGAAAGAAAACCTATTTACAAACAATTTACTTTGATAGGGAAACACACACAGACCAAAAAACATGAATTATTAAGCATAACTTACAGCCACAAATGTATATTCCAAATCCACATAAAACAACATGCAAGCATACAGGAGTCTGAGATTACTTACATGTTGATGTATAGGTCACTTAGATCAACAGTGGACAAATGTGTCTGACATTTAGGAGCCAGGATAGGGATTATGTACGCAAAAGATATGTATAAAAACTTTTTTTTTTTTAAAGTTAGAAGTCAGAGGCAAAATTGTAATAGCCGTGGCTCACTGGCTCCTGGGATTTGTCAAGCCCAGATTTAGATTATAATGCTCCAATTTGTTAACCAGAAATCCAGATTATTTCAATATTTTTAGTATTCTTAAGGATTTACAAGATTAGAATAGGAGTATACTTCTTACCTTTGTTTATCAGTGTTTGCCAAAACATCATGTCTCTTAAAATGTAACTTATGGCTCCTAATTCTTTTGCATAGTCTACATATGTCTATCTAGACATATTCTTCCTGGTTCACAAGTATCTATTCTCAATATTCATGACTGTGGAAGTGCACAGCACCTTATTTTTCATTATTGCTGGGAAGTTTTTCACATTTTTAAAATTAATAATGCTCTTCCACCTAACACTGTATGTCTAAATACTTTTTTCTTGAGGTTTTACAATATTTGTAAATGTCATTGCATTTAAATTGCATTAAAGGATCACTGTAGTGTATTTACAAGTAAAGCTTGTAGGTTTGTTGGACAAAGAATCCAAAAAAAAAAACTCCTTTTTTTTTTTAACAGAAAAGTTAATATTTCATCTCTGTGTGGCGCTGGAATAAAAAAAAAAAAAAAAAAAGACTCTGGTTCAGACTAAGCATGCTCAGTAAAAGGGGCAAGTCTATGATGGCTCATGCACTGTCATTGGGTAGGGCATATGAGGGAGCTGCAAGCAGGTTACAATAGAGGTGTTACCTCTATGTAAGCCACCTCAGCTAATTCGGTCACAGGGCAGAGCATACTTCCAAACTCCGTGATAAAACTGCCCTCAGGCAGAGCTGACCACACCCAAATGTGAAGCAGCCGCGCAGCACTTAGGCTGCAGTGAGCGTCGAAGGCGCCGTCACACATGCGAGCCTTGCAGAGTGAGGCTTGCTAGAGGCGCAGCACTGTACAAGCACGTAACTCTAAAAACGCCACCAAAAACAAAATATACAAAAAATTCAAACACACAGCACTGGGGCAGACACAGGAAGCCTGGGAGTGAGGTTGCAAGCAAATTTCTCCCATATTTGGTGTTTTTGATCACTTGAAAAATCGCCTTAATGAGGAAAAAGATGGACGAAAAACACAAAATTTCAGAAACAGCATAAAAACAAGACTTAACGCTGCCAGGCTCGCAAAACGTACACAACGCTGAAGACAGTAACACTTACATGAACAACACCAGGCACGCGGGACTTTGAAAATAAAACCAATGGCAGTCACTGTGCAACACACAAACATTCAGCAGACACACAGAGGAGAAAGGGACAGGGGGGAGATGCTGGAAATAGAAACATCGCCTTCCCAAGCACTAAACTTGCAGGTTAACGAACCATGTAAGGAGCGATCTGTACAGTAGGCGGGAGGAAAGGCTCACAATGAGCGCCAAAAGGTGATCAGTGCAAAGCAGGAAACTTGAAGTACACGGGTGAAGAGGCTCACAATGAGGGTCGAAGGTGCTCAGAGGACCAAAAGCCTCACATTGTGTGGCAAACAGCATTGCCAGCCTTATTATAATCCCATCATTTTTGACAGGCAAGTTCCTAGTCACATATAATAGTTGTGTTAATTACGAATGTTGGTAACGCAATGTTAATACTAACGGTTAGTCATGTTAGAGCAGTTGCTGTGCCATGAAGCTTTAAACCCATACAATGCCTTGCAAAAGTATTCACCCCCTTGACTTTTTACATATTATGTTACATTACAGCAATGTTTTGTTAATCTAAATTTTACGTGATGGATCAGAACACAATAGTCTAAGTTGGTGAAGTGAAATAAGAAAAATATATACATAAAACTATTTTTTAGAAATAGAAAAAAGAAAATTGTCATTTGTGTATGTATTCACCCCCTTTGTTATAAAGCCCATAAAAGCTCTGGTGCAACCAATTACCTTCAGAAGTCACATAATTACTGAAATGGTGTCCACCTGTGTGCAATCTAAGTATCACATGATCTGTCATAACATATACACATCTTTTTTGAAAGGCCCCAGAGGCTGCAACACCTAAGCAAGAGGCATCACTAACCAAACACTTCCATGAAGACCAAGGAACTCTCCAAACAAGTAAGGGACAATGTTGTTGAGAAGTACAAGTCAGGGTTAGGTTATAAAAAAATATCCAAATCTTTGATGATCCCCAGGAGCACCATCAAATCTATCATAACCAACTGGAAACAACATGGCACAACAGCAAACCTGCCAAGAGACGGCCGCCCACCAATACTCATGGAATAAGCAAGGAGGGCATTAATCAGAGTGGCAGCACAGAGACCTAAGGTAACCCTGGAGGAGCTGCAGAGTACCACAGCAGACACTGGAGCATCTTGACCTGTGAAAGGCCCAGTGGGTATGTCCGTATGACCCTTTGGGCATAACTTGCTCCTTGAATAATTTGTTAGGCACAAACACTTCCTAAACCCTCTAATTAAATAATTAGACACAACCACTTTTTGGGGGAATACTGGCCACAGCGTTTATTGGTAAACCCAAATTCACATAATAACAATACCATTTATTTAAATATACATAAAGAGAGTGGAGGAGCCTGACGACCGAGACAGTACACTCTGCGCCCTGACCCTCGTCCAGGGCCTACCTTGATGGAGCATCCGTACCCCCGTAGGGTAGGATCACCCCCACTTTACCACTGTCCCGGCGACTCTCCTCACCACCGCCACGGAGAAGGCCGCAGACTACCTTTGCGGACTACGACTCCCCCCGCAAAACGCCTAGGCCAGCATCCTAGCCTTAAAAACTCCACCTAATCCTGACTACTACCGGCTAAATCCTGAATAATGCTTTCCCTTCTCCAAGCCCCAGGGCACACCGGCCCGTCGGCTGTTACTGTTTCTACTCCTACACAAAGCCCGTGGGTAAACTGTTCCCCCACGAGATGTACCCAGCTCTGAATCACGTGTCGCTCAGTTGCAGAAACCTCTTCATCGAGAACCACCTTTTTCTCGTGAGGGACAACACCAACCAACTCACACGCGAGGTCCAAGAACCGTATTGCCACAAAAAGGAGAGCTATCAGTGCACCTCGGACATTGTAGCTACCTCCATTTTTTACCTGTTTCCCCTCGGACCAACGCGGCCACCTGGTCACCTGATCACCTTAGGATCCCAGACCAAAACACCTGAGGTCACCAGCGCCTTGTCTGTTTAGGCCAACCTCTCAACGCCAGCTTACCTGCCGAAAAGAGAGATACCTGTACAGAACCACAAAGCCTCGTGCTTTCCACAGACCTCTTTTTCCACAGTGGTATCTCTGGCCCTTGGGAAAGGCTACCACTTGCCTTCCATCCCTTTGCCATACCTCCTGTGACACCTTCCTCCACTTGTACTACCGGTACCTCTGACGTCAGCCCTTTTGCATGGCCCATTTTGAAAGGCTCCAGGTCCTACCCGACGTCCCACCTTCTGGGAGGTCTCCTCCCAGCCTTAACCGAGAAACCTCGATCTTGCCCGCTCTACTTGCGGACCCCTGTGCCATCATTTTTACTTTTGCCACTTGGCACCCTGGGCAGGCCTCCGAGCCTCCATTACGTGAGCCGCCGACACGTAGAGGGAAATGGACTTCCCCTTTCCTGCCACGCTTTATGTGATACCCACCCCAAACCGGGAAAACACATGCAGACGGGATACCATCTGCCTGTCCCTCGCCGGCTGGGTCCGAATCGAGACTTTACCAGGTGAATACCACCACCCTGAAACGAAAAAAACCCTACTGTGCAGGCGTACTATACCTTACTGGCACCAGAAATTAGGATGTGGAGAAAAGTCTACCCCCTGAAAGGGCAACCGCATTCCGCCCCTGACTCCGCCTATACTTGATTGACCCTCCCAGAACATGACTGAGACCAGAAAACCTGACGCCATCGGACCGGTCAACGACCCCGCCGTTGGATATGTAAGGGCATCGGCCCCCCAAAACCCGACGCAGGCTGCTAACAGCCCAACTAACTCTCCCCAGGTTGTTAATTTAACCTAGGGATCTATAATTAATCACAATACACAACAATGGCAAATTGGAAGCGGGACACCATGCGGAACCGGCTACCCTAATGTGACTAAGGGAAGAAATCTACGCATGGAATATGGGCTCTGCCTCTGTGATTACGCTAAGTGCACCGCAAATGGTACCTGCACTGCGAGCCTGCTCAGGCAACTGGAGGCCGGGACCACCTAACCCTGCAGAAACATAGGGTAAGTATCACCTGTTACATAAAAAGGCAGATTCCCAGACAGGGTTGAAAAGGACATCTATATCCCTGTCCAGGACTCCTAAGCGGACCGCCGCTCAAACGCTACGGGACCTGTAGACCTACTACCCCGGGAATACACGGGAGATGAACTATGGGACGGGCTACCACCCAAGGACTGACCACTAATGACTTATGCACTACACTGTTAGAATATACCTAACCTATATATGTATATATGATATAAACAAAACAAATATATACCGGCATATAACCCTGAAGACACATACATGAGACAGGGATTGAAACCCCAACTACAGATCCGGGATAAGATCCGGTACTGTTGCTATAACGAGTGATATAACAGTCTATGTAGCGGACAAGAAAATTAACTTAACATGGCTTCCTTTAAGCTTATGTCTGCTGTATTACGCAGCTTTAATGCAAAGCCAAGGTTGGGTTTACCCAAGCCGGGAATCCTATCCACGTACGCTGTTTCAAGCTTACTGGCTATCCTCAGCATGGAGCGGGATCTCCCCTGATACCCTAGCAGGGCCTATCTAATAATACATAAGCTGAATGGGTTCATGATGAACTTGTGAGCCAGAGTAATAGGGGGAGGGGGGGGGGCAGACCCACTTGCCCTAAGCTTAGCGGCTCACCCCCAACTTCACCCCTTAATGACCTGGGGGAGGTAAGATAATAAACCCCCCCATTGCCTAACCAAGGCTCCAGCAACATTCCCCTTGATGCAGGGTTCAGACCCATAGCACTGCGCACTAGATGTCAGTGCATTCAGTGCCTCATGTTATGGCAACTCTCTTATGCTCTTTATTTATTGTTGGGAAACATGCCTATAACAAGGCAGCCATACGTGGTGCCGACGGCACGACAACTGTCCCTACTAATCACAGGCTGTCCCGGCGTGCCTGCAAGCCCACGTGGAGGCCGCACGCACGGGACCCCTGGAGAACCCATTAAGACGTGGACCGTGCTGCGAGGAGGATGCCTCCCGCACCGGCACAGCCCACCCATAAGTACATACCTAGCCGCCGAACCACGCGAGCCCTGTCCACCGGAACCACCCGCGCAGATGGCGCACACCTCCAGCAAGCCCTCCGCCTGGTTTTTCATGGCAGTCCCGATACTGCACCGCACAGGAGGGAGCGGAGGGACAGCCATCACCCCCAGAAACCGCCACGACCGCGCTCTCCCCGTTGGAGAGCAAGGGCAGCACATCTAATTTCTTGGCTAGCTGGGGGCATAATGGCCAAATTGGCTCCAATCCCATAGGTGGCTCTGCCCCCAGCTAGCCACTCCTTCTCTCCCATACTCCCGGGCCTGCAAAGGTCACGTGGCCCTCCGACCGAACCCAGTGCCTGGGTAGGTCTCCAGCCCATTCAGTACATAGGACAACAATAAGCCGTATTGTATGCATATTCAACAAGCACCCTAAGGTATTCTTTGCTAGTTTGGATATCCTGTGTGCATTGACTGTTTATTGTCTCTGTGCGCACAGACATTACATTTAGCATATCGATACATTTTAAATTGAATGCATGTTACATCCGTCCGTAATTGTTTCCTGTATCGTTTTGTTATGATTTGTTCATCGATATATTTATTGTAATGTTTTTAGTGTGTATATCCCAAGACCATCTTTGTATTCTGTTGTTTATCCTGTCAGTATTTACTAAAAAAATGGACTTTATAGTGCCAAGAAAGGACTAGAATGTATTTTTATATAGCATAAATATATGTATATTGCACTGCTGCTTTATTGAAAAGGTACGACAGATGGGTTTTTAACGTGTTGGAGAAACTTACCGAACATGGTACTTTAGAAATGGATATGACAATAGTTTTGTATTTCTGTCTTGTCTGAGTAATATTCCTGCCTCAAGTGTTTTTGAAGGAGGCAATCTACGTTAATGTCTCCAGACTCCTAAAAGTTAAAGGGTCACTGAAGTCAATAAAACTGCTCTTCACCATCATATAGAGTTCAATTTGAAGCTCTTTTAATAAGTTATTACCTCAATTACAAGCTCTCCATTGCTTATATACTGTCTCCACTGCAGTAATAAAATGCAGATTTTTTACTTTTGAGATTACAATGGTATCAGAGCTGAAAGGAAGAATCTTACATTTATAGTTCATGTGTTTTTTGTTATGTGCAGGAAGCTTGTGGTTTTTGGTCCATGAGAACCTGCCAAGTAAAGGAAGCTCAACACAGTTGTTAGAGCATTAACTGGATGTTATAAAAACAAAATAGTAAAATGTGCATAAAAAAAAAGAAAACATTTTAAAGTTGTTGTTGTTTTCCAATTGATTTATTTGATGATATAGAGCAGTATGATTAATTATTTCCCCCTTTAACAAGCAGTTTACAGCAATAAAACATACTAGTAATTACAACGGCTTACTCCATTTTAAAGATCTGAATGGAAACAATTCAGTGAGAACAGTAAGAAAAACCATGTTTTTACTTTTCTGTAATTGTTTTACCACCTGTATTTTCTTGAATGATATCAATATAGAAATATATTTTGATCACCCACTACAATTATTGTAGGAAGCCGAAAACGTATGTACTTGCACTGCATATGTTAATACCAAATAAACTGTGTTTAAATCACTTGTCTACTTGGCAAATTATTTTAGTTGTATAAATGATATGTTATGGCATGGTTATATTTATTGTTCTGTTGACTCCCTGTGTTTTTCTACTGTTTAAATGTGATTGATATTTATTTATTTATATAAGTTCACCACAACAATCATTTATAATATTGTGGGCAAAAGAGCGATAGAAACCCTCCATCATACAGTAGTACAGTAAATAAATAGTAAATCTGTGTTCACATTTGAATGTCTTAAGCAAGTTTAAAAAACCTGCTGCCAGCTCAGAGTTCTGCCGATGCGGAGGCTGCACAGGCTCCCTGGGTCAGCCCGCAGCATCTCGTGACACAGCGGAGCCTGTAAGGCGCAACAACCAATCAGAAGCGGTGAGGGTGGGACTTCCGCCGCATTCTCGCGCCAAGAGTCAGTTCGGCGCGGTCTCCGTGAAAAACGGACGGAGGCTCCTGCACTAAAAGCAAATTAAAAGTAGGAGGTTAAATCTGAGAATACCCCAGCTTAAAAGCATATAAGTGCAGTGTGATTGTGTCTATAGTGTGTGTGTGTGTGTTTGTTTGTTTGTTTCCTTGTGTCTCGCGGTCCGTTTTTGTTTGTCTTGGGGGGTCTTTCTGTGCTTGGGGGTATGGATGCTTTAGCTAATGAGACCTTACTGGCTGATGTTAGGGCCCGTGCCTTAAGCCAGGGGGTCAGGTGGGTGCAGGACAGGCTGGGTCCCCCCATGCCTTCTGTAGGAGACTCCCATTACATTGGACAGACTCAGCATGCAGTTGCTGGAGGCCTAGACAATATTGGGGGTGCCGTCTCCTTTCCCTTTCAAGCAGAGCCAATAGACCACCGTCCAGTGGATGACCATGCCACGGGTGACAGGGTTAATGCGGGGCAGGTTAGCCAGGATCCTTTACCCCTCAGACAAGAGAGAGCTTGGCCCACGGGCGGTGAGGGTGAGGGCCTAGAACTCCGGCCACCACCAGTCATTTCGCCTAAAGGGCTCCGACCGCGGCAAAGAGCGAAGAACACCCCGTTACCACCCCAAAAAGGGGGCGCAGGGGGTAAAAGTAAAGACAGGAGCCCTCAAAAAGCTCCTACAGACATAATAGGTGCCGACCATGCGGTCCTCTCTAACCCCAATAGTAACAGCGCTTCTGGTGCTTTGCAGGGATGCAGCCGCGGCAGAAAGATGGACACGGGTACCACACGGGAGAGAAGAGACAGAGTGGTCAGAGAGATGATCAGCCAGGACAGCATGGTCATGATCGATGACATACCAGGAACAGCGGCGGTGGCGAGGCCGGCGCGCCCCACTAGAGCTAGAAAGAACACAAGCAGGTACAGCCCGCTGCTATTTACCCATACCCCCCTAAGACGACAGAGGACAGAGACTGAGGGCGTTATGGTTAGGCCACAGCAAAAAGTGACTAATCCTGACCCACAGGTAGAATTTGCAACGCCCCAAGCAGTCCCCAGGTTACTGGTACAAAGTGCAGAGCCCGCAGCACTAGCCCATTCCAGCCGCACAAGCTTAGGTGACCAAGACCAGTCCTCAGGGGAGGAGCAAGCGGTATGGGCACAGGCATGCAGGTCACGGAGAGCTAGTGACTGTTCCTCTTGCACCCACAGGTCTGAACGGCGTTCAAGATCAAGGAGCAGGAGATCCTGCCGATGCAGCTGTGCCTGCGGATCGGAAAGAGGACGGAGCCCACGGAGGGCCAGACGGTTGGAATCCCCAGGACTTCAGGAAAGACGTAGGGACACCCCGTTGGCTGTATCCACTCCGAGGCTCCCAGGAGCAGGTGAGGCAGTTGGTGGAGTAGAGGAAGCAGACAAATGCATACTGCCACACACTAAAGGGGGATTTTTGGGGTCCCTTAAGGCCCTCTTAGCCACACATAACATTGCGGTTAGCGAGCAGTAGATGGGCACGTGGATAGGAGGGCTAGCCAGAGGGGCTTGGACAGAGCAGTCCAATAGCGCAGGCAATGTGGGTCCCCGGTCACTGTGGGTGGGCCAGGCCCGCAAGCGAGCAGCAGCAAGGCAGTAGCCCCAGACGCAGCCATGAGACCAATCGTCTTATGTGCGCTAGACAACCTGGGGGCGCATTTAACCCAGGAAGTTAAAGGAAAAATTCGGATGAGGGAGTTTGTTGAATTGTTCTCTCTGCTGCCTATGTCCAGGCAAATGGACTCAGGCGAGAGGAGTCTACGGGAAGGAGCTTATCCGAGGTTGCCCAGAACCTTCGACACATGGCTACAGGCTTTTTCAATCATGGCATGCGTGGTATGCGAGCGGCACCCTGAACAATGCCCGTGGCTGTTTGTATACATAGATGAGATTCACAACACCCACAAGGTGTACGGGGGCACGGCTTGATGGCGGTACGATGAAGAATTCCGCCAGTATCTGGCATCTAGGCCAGCTATGGCATAGAGCGACAAAGCGTTAGCATACTGGCTTAACATTATGACACCCATGCGAGCCATGCCGTCCTTTCGGGCTGGAGGGGGTGGGGTTAGGAGCCACACCGCCAACTCGGCCACAGGTCCCAAGTCCTGTTTTGCCTAGAGCGAAGGGGTATGTAAATGGGCTCCCAACTGCAGGTTCAAGCACGTGTGCTCCAACTGCGGCGGGGAGCACCCCCTTGCCAGATGCGCCAGGCCAAAAGAAAGCAGGGCAGAGCCCCCTACCAAAGGGCAGGACGCCCATACGCCTCCCCGGCATGCTGCCATGGCTAAAACGCTACGGTAGGTCGGCGGGCAACAGCGCCGCGGCTCGCCTCCTGGAAATGGGTTTCCAGGAGGGATTTAGGATCCTATGCACAACAGAATTGCGGGGGTCCACGGCCCCGAACTTACGCTCGGTGCGGGAGTTCCCAGGGGTAGCGGAAGCTAAGGTTCTCAATGAGGAACAGCTGGGGAGGATGGCAGGGCCATTCGTTCCCCCCCTCCATTAGAGACCTCATTGTCTCCCCCCTAGGCGTCGTTCCCAAAAAAGAGGCTGAAAAATTTAGGTTGATCCAACATCTTTCATACCCGAGAGGCGGGTCAGTAAACAACGGCATTGCAAAAGAGCAATGAGCAGTATCCTACGAATCGTTTGACCGGGCCACTGAAATGGTCAGGACGGCCTGCACAGGGGCGCTCATGGCAAAAGGTTGACATTGAAGCGGCCTTTAGATTATTACCGGTGCATCCAACGAGCCACCGGCTCCTCGGTTGCTACGTCGATGGAAAATATTTTATTGACCTATGTTTACCTATGGGGTGCTCCATATCATGTGCCTATTTCGAGGCGTTCAGCTCATTCTTACAATGGGTTGCACACAAAGAATCCGGGTACAGGAGCATTACGCATTACTTGGACGATTTCCTGTTCATCGGTCCAGCTGGGCAGGATACCTGCCGGTTCATTTTGGAAGTGTTCACCAAAATCTGTAGGGATTTTGGGGTACCACTGGCCTACAATAAAACTGAGGGCCCCACGAAAAAATTGACCTTCCTCGGGATACAGATAGATTCCAAGACAATGGAATGTAGTCTTCCCCTGGAGAAGGTAGTAGACATGAGAGCGGAACTTAGTGCTCTAGCGGGTGCTCGTAAGGTTACTCTGCGACGGTTACAGTCCATCATAGGTAAGTTAAACTTTGCCTGTAGGATTATTCCTATGGGTAGGGTATTCTGTAGGAGAATGTCACTTGCTACTGCGGGTGTCATCAGGCAGCATCATTTCATAAAAGTGTCCCGGGCCATGCGGGACGACGCACAGGTGTGGTCGGTCTTTCTGGCTGATTTCAATGGTTCGGAGATCATTCAGAAAAAGCGTGCTAACAGCGCCGATCTGAAACTGTTCACCATCGTAGCAGTCAGATGCGGCGCCTTTTTTCAAGGTAAATGGTGCACCGCACCATGGCCAGACGAATGGGAGGTGGCAGGTCTCACAAAAAACCTGACATTCCTCGAACTCTTCCCCATGGTAGTGGCGGTACACTTATGGGGCTCAGAGTTTAGGGACCGGCGTGTCTTATTCTACACGGAAAGTAAGGATGTTGCACAAGCAGGGAATAACCTCACGGGAACTTCAGTGCCGGTAGTGAGACAACTTCGGCACCTAGTGCTGTGTTGCCTGCACCAGAACATATGGTTTCAGGTGAGGCAAGTACCGGAGTTAGAAAACGGCATTGCTGACGCCCTTTCTCGGTTTCAGGAAGAACGGTTCAGGGCTCTGGCCCCCCGGGCGAACATGCTGGGGGAGGCCATTCCCGAAGAAATCTGGGAGCTTGAAGCAGCCAGGTGACGAGACTCATCAGACAGTCTGTCGCCCCGGCGATGTGGTCTGCGTATAAACGCGTATGGGCTAAATGGAACGACTTAGTAAAGATGGCTGGTGGGTCTACATCAGAGGATAAGACCCTAGGGATACTGCTTTGGTTTCTGCTGCGGTGTGCCGAAGAAGGCGAGAAAAAAGCAGTAGTCGATAGACAGGTCACGGCCCTGGCCTTTATGTTTAAACTGGCGGGGCAGAGGGACCTTACGAAGGAATTTATAGTGCGCAAGGTGGTGCGCGGCATGTTTAACGGTGATCGCAGGCCAGACACTAGGCGGCTGATCACATTCTCTTTGTTACTGCGAATGGCGCAGGTGTTGGGAGTAATGTGTAGGACCCCTTTTGAATCTCTGCTTTTCCGTACGGCTTTTTCCCTGGCGTTCTTCGGAGCATTCCGAATAGGGGAGTTAGTCGCGAACAGTAGATACAGTTCCGGGGGCTTACAAGTGGTGGATACCTGCCTCAGGGAAGGCACGGTGGTGGTATGGCTCCGGAGGTCTAAGACCGACCAAAAGGGAAAAGGAAAAGAGGTGGTGTTACACCGAGTAGGCACGGAGTGCTGCCCCTACGGGTGTATGGTAGAGTATCTTGGTCAGCGACCGGTGGGACGGTGTTCGCTGTTAGTACATGCCAATGGGACGGCGTTATCCCGGTATCAGTTTGAAAGGATGCTAAAAGTTGCACTACACAGTCTGGGCCTGGAGCAGGCAGATTTCGGAACACACTCGTTCAGAATAGAGGCCGCGACTGAAGCAGCTAGGCTAGGCTTACCCGATGCGGCAGTCAAGCGTATTGGTAGATGGGAATCAGAACGTTTTCGGTCTTACGTAAGACCCAGGGCTGTAGTCTAACATCGGTTGCTTTCTGCTTTCATGAGGTCAGAAGCAACTGTGGATTGTGGGACACTCGTACGTGTACTGGGTCCACAGGTTGGCTGCAGTTACAGAAGGAAGGACACAACTAAGTTTCCCTGTTACGGACTTACACGTGCGGTGGCTCGGGGTTCGAGGCCTGCGGTGGGCCCAGTTGGATGAGTTGTTGGACACTTGCGGTCATCGGTACGGTCAACCCACGATAATTATAATTCACGCCAATGGTAATGATCTAGGAACGGTGCCCATGCGAAGAATGCTGAAGGTTATGAAGAGAGACGTGGAGAACTGGACCATGAAGTTCCCGGGTACATTCCTGATATGGTCAGAAATAATAAAGAGACGATCCTGGTGAAACGCGCGAGATCCCGTCGGTCTGGATAAAGCGATGCAGAAGATTAACCAGCAGTTGTCAAGTTTTGTTCGGAAACTGGGTTTCATCGCCATTAGGTACAAAGAATTCGAGCCGGCCGTGCCGATGATTTTTTCGGGCCAGATAAGGTACATCTTATGGAGATGGGTCTGGAGTTAGTTACGTTAGAGTTTAGGGAGAGCACTGTTAGGGCCTTGGCTTTGATGAAAAGCAGGGGGGGATCGCAGGCTCAGGAGGAGTCCCTCGCGTGCTCTGTGGTGGGAGGTGAGTTGCCCGGCCCACTGGCCTAAGTGGGCGTGGCCCTACCTCACAGGGCGTGCTTAAAAATAAACATTGGGGGCTTTGGGCAGGGCCCAAGGCGTGAGGTCACTGTCCATGGCCGGGCTCCTTCCCCTATAGTTTAATATATTAATATGCATAAAATATGCAAGCTTTTAAGTTATGTTAATCAGATATTTATAATAAAGCTGTGGCCCGTGTTTTCTCCCAAACAATCGGTGTGGTGTCAGTTATTTTAAGATAAGCCTAAATGGATCATGCTTGGGTCATGCCGACGCGGAGGCTGCACAGGCTCCCTGGGTCAGCCCGCAGCGTCTCGTGACCAAGCGAAGCCTAAAATGCGCAACATCCAATCACAAGCAGCGGGGGCGGGAGTTCCGCCGCATTCGCGCGCCAAAAGTCAGTTCGACGCAGTCTCCGTGAAAATCCCTCCCACCCTAATTTACTGTAAGATAATAAACGGTTATGTATGTTTGAAAAAAATAAATAAATCATTGGAGAAGTGGCAATTTTCTGAGATGTTTATATTATTGGTTGGCGGGAGGTGAGTTGCCCGGCCCACTGGCCTAAGTGGGCGTGGCCCTACCTCACAGGGCGTGCTTAAAAATAAGCATTGGGGGCTTTGGGCAGGGCCCAAGGCGTGAGGTCACTGTCCGTGGCCGGGCTCCTTCCCCTATAGTTTAATATGTTAATATGCATAATATATGCAAGCTTTAGAGTTATGTTAATCGGTTATTTATAATAAAGCTGTGGCCCGTGTTTTCTCCCAAACAATCGGTGTGGTGTCAGTTATTTTAAGATAAGCCTAAATGGATCATGCTTGGGTCACGAGAAAAAACGTTATTACACTGCATTCTGGGAAGTTGTGCTGGGACTTTGAATGTCTAAAACAGTTGAACTTTGTTTCATGCCCAGTTTTCTGAGAAATAGTTATTACACTATTATATTATATTGAGTAAAAAAAAAAAGTGATTGAACAACACTTTATATATACAATGAAGAAAGGAAAAATAAACATTCTGTGTAATCTTAAGTATGTTAAGCAAGCCATCAAATCCATTCTCCCACAGAACTTTTTTGTTACTAAAACTGTTTGAAAGCATAGCAGGATCTCGGTGCATCAGTTATTAGATTCCCTTTGTGATCTTAATGGAGCAAATCTAGTGGTATCAGATATTGAATGTTATTTGGGAGTACTTGTGGACAACCGCCTAGGTAACAGTGCTCAATGCCAAGCAGCATCTGCAAAGGCAAGTAAAATATTAGCATGTATTAAGAAGGGTATAGAAGCCAGGGGGAAGTAAATATAATTCTCCCACTATACAAATCCCTAGTATGCCGTAATTTGGAATATGGAGTAAAATTTTGGGCACCACTGCATAAAAAGGACATTTTAGAGCTGGAAAAAGAGAGAAGGGCTACAAAACTAATAAGGGGAATGGAGGGGCTAAGCCTTATTAAATTGCGATTCAGCAAATTTAAAAGGGCTCTATTTAAGCACAGAGCATATTTTTTTACAGAAGTTTTTAAATAGAGGACTTTTAAATTTGCCGAATTGCAATTTAATAAGGCTGTAAGTTATGAAGAAAGACTAACCAAATTAAACATATTTACTCTATAAAAAAAGGCGTCTAACAGGGGATATGATTACCTTATATAAATATATCCAGGGTCAATACAAGGCTTTGTCAAGGAACTTTTTGTGCCAAGAGGTTTTCAACTGGCAAGAGGACATCCCTTGAGATTAAGGTGAAATCTTTTTACTTCTAAAGAAAAGGGTTCTTCACAGCAAGGGTGGTTAATCTCTGGAAGGAGGTAGTGACAGCGCATTCGATAGATAACTTGTTAGTGATGGGGGGATTAGTCTATGGATGTGTCATTTAATACATCTATAGCTGGAGCTCGTGGGAGTTATAGTTACTAGAAATAATCTTGCTGCCAGTGAGGTGCATTTTTTTTGGGCAATTTTAATAAAATTATAGATTAGTTTAAGACTGAAAAGGATGAGGAGTATATATATCCAGTAGGACCAAAGTTAGCATGTGTGAAATATAGGAATATTAAATAAAGTAGACTGGGTGCAATACATATAGTGAAGAAACAAATGCAGTTGATGAGCAATGCAGTGAGGGGTCTGTCTTCACTAATCCAACCATAGATGCAACAAAGTTGAGTTGTCAGTTTGGCCACTCATACTTTATAGTGCTATAGAAATCCACTTGAATGACTGATAGAGATGTGCTGTAGACATGACTGTGTAGATGTTATCATTATGGATTGCAGTGAGACAGACAGCTGGAAGGGCAACAAGAAGTGAGTTACGTGGATTATAATTTTTGTGTGCAAGAATGATGTTCTGGGGGGGTTTGGGTGTTTTTAACGTTTACTTATAGTTAATGAAAAAGGGATGAACAGTAATGGAGCCTCTTGTAATCCTGGAAGGTTAGGGGGTTACATGCCTACGAGCATTGACTTGAAACTCAAAAATCACTCTCTGCTCAGTGCTGGTGACATGTAGCAGTCCTACACGCATGTTAATTCTTGCCACAAATTGTGGCTATGAGACGACATTAAGTCCCTTTATTTATTTGCTCATTAAAATGTTCTTTCACATAGTCGCAAATAGATATATAGATATGTTTAATGTGTAGCTCTTAAAAGGACATGAAAAACTTGTTTTCAAGAATTTAGAGCACATTTTAAACATTACAAAAGTTTTTCATAAAGAAAATATGAAGTAAAAACCATTTTAAACACTATTGTAATGAACAGGAAATGTGGCAAGCATACTAGTGTGTAGATCTCATTGGCTGGTAGAGGGCAAGCCCCCAACAGCAGTTAAACTTAATAGATGTGTGTGCTCAGACCTTTATTTAAAATTAGAAAACACTGACACTAGCAAAATACCCTCTGTAATGCAATGAAAAACATCTTTCCATGTTCCTTCATGCATCCGATGTGAGGGGGAGAGTAAAATCCTTGTCAAGTTTTAATTGGACATTTATTATTAACCTTCTAAGGCTCCGCTGCTGATTACTGATCTACTTTAAGGGCAGGTTTGTCTAGCAGGCAGCTCCTAAGTTTACAGATACATTGGGCCTCATTCAATTGCAATTTGTCCAATTGAATACAGCTCTAAATAAGCACATAACATATTTTTTTTACAGAAGTTTTTAGTTAGTGAAGATCTTGCTTTTGGATAGATGTTTACTAACCAAAAAAATCTTTAAAAAAAATATGTTATGTGCTTGTTTAGAGCCTTATTCAATTGGCCAAATTGCAATTGAATGAGGGCCATTGTCTGGAGACTTGTGGTAAGGAGGTTTCCCCTTGGGGACAGTCTAGGATTGCTTATTCTCTTATTAAATCCATTTATAAACCAAGCCCCACCTTCCCATTAATAACTTTATCAGGTTGGAGAAAAACACTCAGCTGGAAGCCAATACTCTCATCTTTGAAAATATACTGAATATTGCCATTATAAGTTATTCAATATTAAGATTAATAATTAGCTACTATAGTAATTCTATCACACCAGAATACAGTATGGTCGGTATTGCAAGTCACTTCAAATGCTGACTTGTCAAGAGGCCAGTTTTCTAATACTATATGTTGTATTCATTCTTGTATGGATTCTTAAAGTATACAGTCATGCTTGCTGTCATATGATGCGGGGAGATCTTCAAAAGTATCAAAGTGAGTCTAGGTCTTATACATTTAAGTTTCATATTGGTTCAAAATAGTGTACAATGACAACATTCAGTTTATACGATATTTGCCAAACTATGATTTTGACAATGGGATATAGAACTCAGTAAAAGTAATTGTTTAGGACTAATTCAAAGGTCTAACCAAATATAGAGAGACCATAATGTTGTAGTTAAGTTGAAGAAACAGGCTTGCATAAAACGCAGAAACATTTTAATTTACATACATTCACAATAAAACATGTAAACAGGGAAGGGTGATGCTCCTAATGCAATACAGTTTGTAAAAAATATTGTATCAACGTGTTCAGAGGCTCCGCTCGGATGTTCCCCAAATCTAGTGCAGAGTCCATGTCTTCATCAATTTCTCCAATTACTGCCCTGTTGACAAAGGAAAAAACAAAAAACTATTAAATAAAATATATATATAAAAAATAGAAGGGAGGGACGACAGCATGACTGTTTTTTAAAAAAGAAATGTATGTATTAGCTCAATTATCGTTAATTATCAATATATTTAAGCTGAATTATGAACGAACAAGCAAGTTTGTCTGCATTTTTTTATGTACATTGCTCATTAAGTAATATATTGACTTATTGTTACATTCTGAAAAAAGATACACCTTCTTTAATTACACTCTTACAAGTAAGTTTAGAAAACAATGAAGGATAGAATAGATATATTATGTTGGTGGTATAACTTCATACAAAGGAATATCCAACAGAATTGAAAAAAAAAAGGTAAGAGATGAAAAAAAATAATACTCCCTCTAAAAATTTAACCATTTCCTTACTATTAAAAGACTACTGCAAAATAAAACTTCACACACACCTTTAGTAATTGCTAGACGTGATTGCTCAAATTGTTATTTTTTTTAAGTGACATTGGCACACACATTTTGTTTAGTCATTCAGTCATGTCCAACTCTCACTCACCTGACCCTATGGACCGCAACATACCAGGAACATCTTGTGTCTGGGTGTGCTTATCTATAAGGTTTTCTTGGCAAATATACTGAAGTGGGTTGCCAGTTCCTTTTACAGTTTGCTACGATTTGTCTGACCCCTATGCTATGACCTGCCCATCTTGGGTGACCCTACATGGTATAGCTTACAACTTCATTGAGGTACACAAACTTTCACCATGGCAAGGTAGTGATCCAGAAGGGGAGCGCACACATTATACATTCTGGACCCACTCTACAATGGTGTTAGGATAATGTATGTTTTCCTTCCTTTTCTCAGTTACATGAGATCAGAGTACTATTATAATAGAGCTATTACATTTAGAAGTCGCTCCCCTCTAATGGATGTTACAATATAGTTGTTTTACTGCATAAATTACATGCAATTGTGTAATATAATATAAAAAGTTATACAAAATCATGAATGGAAAAATGAATTTTACCAACTTCTATAAATAAATCTATCTATCCTTATAGTGCACTGCTCTGTGAATTATCACTCCATGTGGGACCTAGAACATCCAGCTTCTTCCAATACTACTGATTTTTCTCTATATTATGAAATATAACAATTTGATGAGAAGAAAGAAAACCTATTTACAAACAATTTACTTCGATAGGGAAACACACACAGACCAAAAAACATGAATTATTAAGCATAACTTACAGCCACAAATGTATATTCCAAACCCACATAAAACAACATGCAAGCATACAGGAGTCTGAGATTACTTACATGTTGATGTATAGGTCACTTAGATAAACAGTGGACAAATGTGTCTGACATTTAGGAGCCAGGATAGGGATTATGTACGCAAAAGATATGTATAAAAACTTTTTTTTTTTAAAGTTAGAAGTCAGAGGCAACATTTTAATAGCCGTGGCTCACTGGCTCCTGGGATTTGTCAAGCCCAGATTTAGATTATAATGCTCCAATTTGTTAACCAGAAATCCAGATTATTTCAATATTTTTTGTATTCTTAAGGATTTACAAGATTAGAATAGGAGTATACTTCTTACCTTTGTTTATCAGTGTTTGCCAAAACATCATGACTCATGTCTCTTAAAATGTAACTTATGGCTCCTAATTCTTTCGCATAGTCTACATATGTCTATCTAAACATATTCTTCCTGGTTCACAAGTATCTATTCTCAATATTCATGACTGTGGAAGTGCACAGCACCTTATTTTTCATTATTCCTGGGAAGTTTTTCACATTTTTAAAATTAATAATGCTCTTCCACCTAACACTTTATGTTTAAATATTTTTTTCTTGAGGTTTTACAATATTTGTAAACGTCATTGCATTTAAATTGCATTAAAGGATCACTGTAGTGTATTTACAAGTAAAGCTTGTAGGTTTGTTGGACAAAGAATACAAAAAAAAGTATGGTTTTTTTAATAGAAAAGTTAATATTTCATCTTTGTGTGGTGCTGGAATAAAAAAAAAAAAAACTCTGGTTCAGACTAAGCAAGTAAAAGGGGCAAGTCTATGATGGCTCATGCACTGTCACTGGGCAGGGCATAGGAGGGAGCTGCAAGCAGGTTACAATAGAGATGTTACCTCTATGTAAGCCACCTCAGCTAATTCGGTCACAGGGCAGAGCATACTTCCAAACTCCGTGATGATACTGCCCTCAGGCAGAGCTGACCACACCCAAAGGTGAAGCAGCCGCGCAGCACTTATGCTGCAGTGAGCGCTGAAGGCGCCGTCACACAGGCGAGCCTCGCAGAGTGAGGTTGCAAGCAAATTTCACCCCTATTTGGTGTTTTTGATCACTCAAAAAATCGCCTTAACGAGGAAAAAGATGGACGAAAAACACAAAATTTCAGAAACTGCAAAAAAACAAGACTTAACGCCGCCAGGCACGCAAATCGTACACAACGCTGAAGACAGTAACACTTACATGAACAACACCAGGCACACGGGACTTTGAAAATAAAACCAATGGCAGTCACTGCGCAACACGCAAACATTCAGCAGACACACAGAGGAGAAAGGGACACATCGCATTCCCAAGCACTAAACTCGCAGGTTAACGAACCATGCAAGGAGCGATCTGTACAGTAGGGCGGGAGGAAAGTCTCACAATGAGCGCCAAAAGGTGATCAGTGCAAAGCAGGAAACTTGAAGTACACGGGTGAAGAGGCTCACAATGAGTGTCGAAGATGCTCAGGGGACCAAAAGCCTTGCATTGTGTGGCAAACAGCATTGCCAGCCTTATTTTAATCCCATTATTTTTGACAGGCAAATTCCTAGTCACATATAATAGTTGTGTTAATTACGAATGTTGGTAACGCGATGTTAATACTAACGGTTAGTCATGTTAGAGCAGTTGCTGTGCCATTAAGCTTTAAACCCATACAGTGCCTTGCAAAAGTATTCACCCCCTTGACTTTTTACATATTATGTTACATTACAGCAATGTTTTGTTAATCTAAATTTTATGTGAGGGATCAGAGCACAATAGTCTGGTGAAGTGAAATAAGAAAAATATATACATAAAACTATTTTTTAGAAATAGAAAACAGAAAATTATCATTTGTGTATGTATTCATTCCCTTTGTTATGAAGCCCATAAAAAGCTCTGGTGCAACCAATTACCTTCAGAAGTCACATAATTACTGAAATGGTGTCCACCTGTGTGCAATCTAAATATCACATGATCTGTCATAACATATACACATCTTTTTTGAAAGGCCCCAGAGGCTGCAACACCTAAGCAAGAGGCATCACTAACCAAACACTGCCATGAAGACCAAGGAACTCTCCAAACAAGTAAGGGCCAATGTTGTTGAGAAGTACAAGTCAGGGTTAGGTTATAAAAAAATATCCAAATCTTTGATGATCCCCAGGAGCACCATCAAATCTATCATAACCAACTGGAAACAACATGGCACAACAGCAAACCTGCCAAGAGACAGCCGCCCACCAATACTCATGGACCGGGCAAGGAGGGCATTAATCAGAGAGGCAGCACAGAGACCTAAGGTAACCCTGGAGGAGCTGCAGAGTTCCACAGCAGAGACTGGAGTATCTGTACATAGGACAACAATAAGCCGTATTGTATGCATATTCAACAAGCACCCTAAGGTATTCTTTGCTAGTTTGGATATCCTGTGTGCATTGACTGTTTATTGTCTCTGTGCGCACAGACATTACATTTAACATATCGTTACATTTTTAAATTGAATGCATGTTACATCCGTCCGTAATTGTTTCCTGTATCGTTTTGTTATGATTTGTTCATCTATGTATTTATTGTAATGTTTTTAGCGTGTATATCCCAAGACCATCTTTGTATTCTGTTGTTTATCCTGTCAGTATTTACTAAAAAAAATAACTTTATAGTGCCAAGAAAGGACTAGAATGTATTTTTATATAGCATAAATATATGTATATTGCACTGCTGCTTTATTGAAAAGGTACGACAGATGGGTTTTTAATTGTTGGAGAAACATACCGAAAATGGTACTTTAGAAATGGATATGACAATAGTTTTGTATTTCTGTCTTGTCTGAGTAATATTCCTGCTTCAAGTGTTTTTGAAGGAGGCAATCTACGTTCATGTCTCCAGACTCCTAAAATTTAAAGGGTCACTGAAGTCAATAAAACTGCTCTTTACCATCATATAGAGCTCAATTTGAAGCTCTTTTAATAAGTTATTACCTCAATTACAAGCTCTCCATTGCTTATATACTGTCTCCACTGCAGTAATAAAATGCAGATTGTTTACTTTTGAGATTACAATGGTATCAGAGCTGAAAGGAATAATCTTACATTTATAGATCATGTGTTTTTTGTTATGTGCAGGAAGCTTGTGGTTTTTGGTCCATGCAGAACCTGCCAAGTAAAGGAAGCTCAACACAGTTGTTAGAGCATTAACTGGATGTTATAAAAACTCCTATAAAATAGTAAAATGTGCAACAACAAAAAAACATTTTAAAGTTGTTTTTTTCCAATTGATTTGTTTGATGATATAGAGCAGTATGATTAATTCCATGCCCATTTAACAAGCAGTTTACAGCAATAAAACATACTAGTAATTACAACGGCTTACTCAGTTTTAAAGATCTGAATGGAAACAATTCAGTCAGAACAGTAAGAAAACCCATGTATTAACTTTTCTGTAATTGTGGTTTAAAAATTGTTTTACCACCTGTATTTTCTTGAATGATATCAATATAGAAATATATTTTGATCACCCACTACAATTATTGTAGGAAGCCGAAAACGTATGTACTTGCACTGCATATGTTAATACCAAATAAACTGTGTTTAAATCACTTGTCTACTTGGCAAATTATTTTAGTTGTATAAATGATATGTTATGGCATGGTTATATTTATTGTTCTGTTGACTCCCTGTGTTTTTCTACTGTTTAAATGTGATTGATATTTATTTATTTATATAAGTTCATCACAACAATCATTTATAATATGGTGGGCAAAAGAGCGATAGGAGCCCTCCATCATACAGTAGTACAGTAAATAAATAGTAAATCTGTGTTCACATTTGAATGTCTTAAGCAAGTTTAAAAAACCTGCTGCCAGCTCAGAGTTCTGCCGATGCGGAGGCTGCACAGGCTCCCTGGGTCAGCCCGCAGCGTCTCGTGACCCAGCAGAGCCTGTAAGGCGCAACAACCAATCAGAAGCGGTGGGGGCGGGACTTCCGCCGCATTCTCGCGCCAAGAGTCAGTTCGGCGCGGTCACCGTGAAAAACGGACGGAGGCTCCTGCACTAAAAGCAAATTAAAAGTAGGAGGTTAAATCTGAGAATACCCCAGCTTAAAAGCATATAAGTGCAGTGTGATTGTGTCTATAGTGTGTGTGTGTGTGTTTGTTTGTTTGTTTCCTTGTGTCTCGCGGTCCGTTTTTGTTTGTCTTGGGGGGTCTTTCTGTGCTTGGGGGTATGGATGCTTTAGCTAATGAGACCTTACTGGCTGATGTTAGGGCCCGTGCCTTAAGCCAGGGGGTCAGGTGGGTGCAGGACAGGCTGGGTCCCCCCATGCCTTCTGTAGGAGACTCCCATTACATTGGACAGACTCAGCATGCAGTTGCTGGAGGCCTAGACAATATTGGGGGTGCCGTCTCCTTTCCCTTTCAGGCAGAGCCAATAGACCACCGTCCAGTGGATGACCATGCCACGGGTGACAGGGTTAATGCGGGGCAGGTTAGCCAGGATCCTTTACCCCTCAGACAAGAGAGAGCTTGGCCCACGGGCGGTGAGGGTGAGGGCCTAGAACTCCGGCCACCACCAGTCATTTCGCCTAAAGGGCTCCGACCGCGGCAAAGAGCAAAGAACACCCCGTTACCACCCCAAAAAGGGGGCGCAGGGGGTAAAAGTAAAGACAGGAGCCCTAAAAAAGCTCCTACAGACATAATAGGTGCCGACCATGCGGTCCTCTCTAACCCCAATAGTAACAGCGCTTCTGGTGCTTTGCAGGGACGCAGCCGCGGCAGAAAGATGGACACGGGTACCACACGGGAGAGATTATCAGCCAGGACAGCATGGTCATGATCGGTGACATACCAGGAACAGCGGCGGTGGCGAGGCTGGTGCTCCCCACCAGAGCTAGGACGAACACAAGCAGGTACAGCCCGCTGCTATTTACCCATACCCCCCTAAGACGACAGAGGACAGAGACTGAGGGCGTTATGGTTAGGCCACAGCAAAAAGTGACTAATCCTGACCCACAGGTAGAATTTGCAACGCCCCAAGCAGTCCCCAGGTTACTGGTACAAAGTGCAGAGCCCGCAGCACTAGCCCATTCCAGCCGCGCAAGCTTAGGTGACCAAGACCAGTCCTCAGGGGAGGAGCAAGCGGTATGGGCACAGGCATGCAGGTCACGGAGAGCTAGTGACTGTTCCTCTTGCACCCACAGGTCTGAACGGCGTTCAAGATCAAGGAGCAGGAGATCCTGCCGATGCAGCTGTGCCTGCGGATCGGAAAGAGGACGGAGCCCACGGAGGGCCAGACGGTTGGAATCCCCAGGACTTCAGGAAAGACGTAGGGACACCCCGTTGGCTGTATCCACTCCGAGGCTCCCAGGAGCAGGTGAGGCAGTTGGTGGAGTAGAGGAAGCAGACAAATGCATACTGCCACACACTAAAGGGGGATTTTTGGGGTCCCTTAAGGCCCTCTTAGCCACACATAACATTGCGGTTAGCGAGCAGGAGATGGGCACGTGGATAGGAGGGCTAGCCAGAGGAGCTTGGACAGAGCAGTCCAATACCGCAGGCAATGTGGGTCCCCGGTCACTGTGGGTGGGCCAGGCCCGCAAGCGAGCAGCAGCAAGGCAGTAGCCTCAGACGCAGCCATGAGACCAATCGTCTTATGTGCGCTAGACAACCTGGGGGCGCATTTAACCCAGGAAGTTAAAGGAAAAATTTGGAGGAGGGAGTTTGTTGAATTGTTCTCTCTGCTGCCTATGTCCAGGCAAATGGACTCAGGCGAGAGGAGTCTACGGGAAGGAGCTTATCCGAGGTTGCCCAGAACCTTCGACACATGGCTACAGGCTTTTTCAATCATGGCATGCGTGGTATCCGAGCGGCACCCTGAACAATGCCCGTGGCTGTTTGTATACATAGATGAGATTCACAACACCCACAAGGTGTACGGGGGCACGGCTTGATGGCGGTACGATGAAGAATTCCGCCAGTATCTGGCATCTAGGCCAGCTATGGCATAGAGCGACAAAGCGTTAGCATACTGGCTTAACATTATGACACCCATGCGAGCCATGCCGTCCTTTCGGGCTGGAGGGGGTGGGGTTAGGAGCCACACCGCCAACTCGGCCACAGGTCCCAAGTCCTGTTTTGCCTAGAGCGAAGGGGTATGTAAATGGGCTCCCAACTGCAGGTTCAAGCACGTGTGCTCCAACTGCGGCGGGGAGCACCCCCTTGCCAGATGCGCCAGGCCAAAAGAAAGCAGGGCAGAGCCCCCTACCAAAGGGCAGGACGCCCATACGCCTCCCCGGCATGCTGCCATGGCTAAAACGCTACGGTAGGTCGGCGGGCAACAGCGCCGCGGCTCGCCTCCTGGAAATGGGTTTCCAGGAGGGATTTAGGATCCTATGCACAACAGAATTGCGGGGGTCCACGGCCCCGAACTTACGCTCGGTGCGGGAGTTCCCAGGGGTAGCGGAAACTAAGGTTCTAAATGAGGTACAGCTGGGGAGGATGGCAGGGCCATTCGTTCCCCCCCTCCATTAGAGACCTCATTGTCTCCCCCCTAGGCGTCGTTCCCAAAAAAGAGGCTGAAAAATTTAGGTTGATCCAACATCTTTCATACCCGAGAGGCGGGTCAGTAAACAACGGCATTGCAAAAGAGCAATGAGCAGTATCCTACGAATCGTTTGACCGGGCCACTGAAATGGTCAGGACGGCCTGCACAGGGGCGCTCATGGCAAAAGTTGACATTGAAGCGGCCTTTAGATTATTACCGGTGCATCCAACGAGCCACCGGCTCCTCGGTTGCTACGTCGATGGAAAATATTTTATTGACCTATGTTTACCTATGGGGTGCTCCATATCATGTGCCTATTTCGAGGCGTTCAGCTCATTTTTACAATGGGTTGCACACAAAGAATCCGGGTACAGGAGCATTACACATTACTTGAACGATTTCCTGTTCATCGGTCCAGCTGGGCAGGATACCTGCCGGTTCATTTTGGAAGTGTTCACCAAAATCTGTAGGAATTTTGGGGTACCACTGGCCCACAATAAAACTGAGGGCCCCACGAAAAAATTGACCTTCCTCGGGATACAGATAGATTCCAAGACAATGGAATGTAGTCTTCCCCTGGAGAAGGTAGTAGACATGAGAGCGGAACTTAGTGCTCTAGCGGGTGCTCGTAAGGTTACTCTGCGACGGTTACAGTCCATTATAGGTAAGTTAAACTTTGCCTGTAGGATTATTCCTATGGGTAGGGTATTCTGTAGGAGAATGTCACTTGCTACTGCGGGTGTCATCAGGCAGCATCATTTCATAAAAGTGTCCCGGGCCATGCGGGACGACGCACAGGTGTGGTCGGTCTTTCTGGCTGATTTCAATGGTTCGGAGATCATTCAGAAAAAGCGTGCTAACAGCGCCGATCTGAAACTGTTCACCATCGTAGCAGTCAGATGCGGCGCCTTTTTTCAAGGTAAATGGTGCACCGCACCATGGCCAGACGAATGGGAGGTGGCAGGTCTCACAAAAAACCTGACATTCCTCGAACTCTTCCCCATGGTAGTGGCGGTACACTTATGGGGCTCAGAGTTTAGGGACCGGCGTGTCTTATTCTACACGGAAAGTAAGGATGTTGCACAAGCAGGGAATAACCTCACGGGAACTTCAGTGCCGGTAGTGAGACAACTTCGGCACCTAGTGCTGTGTTGCCTGCACCAGAACATATGGTTTCAGGTGAGGCAAGTACCGGAGTTAGAAAACGGCATTGCTGACGCCCTTTCTCGGTTTCAGGAAGAACGGTTCAGGGCTCTGGCCCCCCGGGCGAACATGCTGGGGGAGGCCATTCCCGAAGAAATCTGGGAGCTTGAAGCAGCCAGGTGACGAGACTCATCAGACAGTCTGTCGCCCCCGCGATGTGGTCTGCGTATAAACGCGTATGGGCTAAATGGAACGACTTAGTAAAGATGGCTGGTGGGTCTACATCAGAGGATAAGACCCTAGGGATACTGCTTTGGTTTCTGCTGCGGTGTGCCGAAGAAGGCGAGAAAAAAGCAGTAGTCGATAGACAGGTCACGGCCCTGGCCTTTATGTTTAAACTGGCGGGGCAGAGGGACCTTACGAAGGAATTTATAGTGCGCAAGGTGGTGCGCGGCATGTTTAACGGTGATCGCAGGCCAGACACTAGGCGGCTGATCACATTCTCTTTGTTACTGCGAATGGCGCAGGTGTTGGGAGTAATGTGTAGGACCCCTTTTGAATCTCTGCTTTTCCGTACGGCTTTTTCCCTGGCGTTCTTCGGAGCATTCCGAATAGGGGAGTTAGTCGCGAACAGTAGATACGGTTCCGGGGGCTTACAAGTGGTGGATACCTGCCTCAGGGAAGGCACGGTGGTGGTATGGCTCCGGAGGTCTAAGACCGACCAAAAGGGAAAAGGAAAAGAGGTGGTGTTACACCGAGTAGGCACGGAGTGCTGCCCCTACGGGTGTATGGTAGAGTATCTTGGTCAGCGACCGGTGGGACGGTGTTCGCTGTTAGTACATGCCAATGGGACGGCGTTATCCCGGTATCAGTTTGAAAGGATGCTAAAAGTTGCACTACACAGTCTGGGCCTGGAGCAGGCAGATTTCGGAACACACTCGTTCAGAATAGAGGCCGCGACTGAAGCAGCTAGGCTAGGCTTACCCGATGCGGCAGTCAAGCGTATTGGTAGATGGGAATCAGAACATTTTCGGTCTTACGTAAGACCCAGGGCTGTAGTCTAACATCGGTTGCTTTCTGCTTTCATGAGGTCAGAAGCAACTGTGGATTGTGGGACACTCGTACGTGTACTGGGTCCACAGGTTGGCTGCAGTTACAGAAGGAAGGACACAACTGGGTTTCCCTGTTACGGACTTACACGTGCGGTGGCTCGGGGTTCGAGGCCTGCGGTGGGCCCAGTTGGATGAGTTGTTGGACACTTGCGGTCAGCGGTACGGTCAACCCACGATAATTATAATTCACGCCAATGGTAATGATCTAGGAACGGTGCCCATGCGAAGAATGCTGAAGGTTATGAAGAGAGACGTGGAGAACTGGACCATGAAGTTCCCGGGTACATTCCTGATATGGTCAGAAATAATAAAGAGACGATCCTGGCGAAACGCGCGAGATCCCGTCGGTCTGGATAAAGCGAGGCAGAAGATTAACCAGCAGTTGTCAAGTTTTGTTCGGAAACTGGGTTTCATCGCCATTAGGTACAAAGAATTCGAGCCGGCCGTGCCGATGATTTTTTCGGGCCAGATAAGGTACATCTTATGGAGATGGGTCTGGAGTTAGTTACGTTAGAGTTTAGGGAGAGCACTGTTAGGGCCTTGGCTTTGATGAAAAGCAGGGGGGGATCGCAGGCTCAGGAGGAGTCCCTCGCGTGCTCTGTGGTGGGAGGTGAGTTGCCCGGCCCACTGGCCTAAGTGGGCGTGGCCCTACCTCACAGGGCGTGCTTAAAAATAAACATTGGGGGCTTTGGGCAGGGCCCAAGGCGTGAGGTCACTGTCCATGGCCGGGCTCCTTCCCCTATAGTTTAATATATTAATATGCATAAAATATGCAAGCTTTTAAGTTATGTTAATCAGATATTTATAATAAAGCTGTGGCCCGTGTTTTCTCCCAAACAATCGGTGTGGTGTCAGTTATTTTAAGATAAGCCTAAATGGATCATGCTTGGGTCATGCCGACGCGGAGGCTGCACAGGCTCCCTGGGTCAGCCCGCAGCGTCTCGTGACCCAGCGGAGCCTAAAAGGCGCAACATCCAATCACAAGCAGCGGGGGCGGGACTTCCGCCGCATTCGCGCGCCAAAAGTCAGTTCGACGCAGTCTCCGTGAAAATCCCTCCCACCCTAATTTACTGTAAGATAATAAACGGTTATGTATGTTTGAAAAAAATAAATAAATCATTGGAGAAGTGGCAATTTTCTGAGATGTTTATATTATTGGTTGGCGGGAGGTGAGTTGCCCGGCCCACTGGCCTAAGTGGGCGTGGCCCTACCTCACAGGGCGTGCTTAAAAATAAGCATTGGGGGCTTTGGGCAGGGCCCAAGGCGTGAGGTCACTGTCCGTGGCCGGGCTCCTTCCCCTATAGTTTAATATGTTAATATGCATAATATATGCAAGCTTTAGAGTTATGTTAATCGGTTATTTATAATAAAGCTGTGGCCCGTGTTTTCTCCCAAACAATCGGTGTGGTGTCAGTTATTTTAAGATAAGCCTAAATGGATCATGCTTGGGTCACGAGAAAAAACGTTATTACACTGCATTCTGGGAAGTTGTGCTGGGACTTTGAATGTCTAAAACAGTTGAACTTTGTTTCATGCCCAGTTTTCTGAGAAATAGTTATTACACTATTATATTATATTGAGTAAAAAAAAAAAGTGATTGAACAACACTTTATATATACAATGAAGAAAGGAAAAATAAACATTCTGTGTAATCTTAAGTATGTTAAGCAAGCCATCAAATCCATTCTCCCACAGAACTTTTTTGTTACTAAAACTGTTTGAAAGCATAGCAGGATCTCGGTGCATCAGTTATTAGATTCCCTTTGTGATCTTAATGGAGCAAATCTAGGGGTATCAGATATTGAATGTTATTTGGGAGTACTTGTGGACAACCGCCTAGGTAACAGTGCTCAATGCCAAGCAGCATCTGCAAAGGCAAGTAAAATATTAGCATGTATTAAGAAGGGTATAGAAGCCAGGGGGAAGTAAATATAATTCTCCCACTATACAAATCCCTAGTATGCCGTAATTTGGAATATGGAGTAAAATTTTGGGCACCACTGCATAAAAAGGACATTTTAGAGCTGGAAAAAGAGAGAAGGGCTACAAAACTAATAAGGGGAATGGAGGGGCTAAGCCTTATTAAATTGCGATTCAGCAAATTTAAAAGGGCTCTATTTAAGCACAGAGCATATTTTTGTACAGAAGTTTTTAAATAGAGGCCTTTTAAATTTGCCGAATTGCAATTTAATAAGGCTGTAAGTTATGAAGAAAGACTAACCAAATTAAACATATTTACTCTATAAAAAAAGGCGTCTAACAGGGGATATGATTACCTTATATAAATATATCCAGGGTCAATACAAGGCTTTGTCAAGGAACTTTTTGTGCCAAGAGGTTTTCAACTGGCAAGAGGACATCCCTTGAGATTAAGGTGAAATCTTTTTACTTCTAAAGAAAAGGGTTCTTCACAGCAAGGGTGGTTAATCTCTGGAAGGAGGTAGTGACAGCGCATTCGATAGATAACTTGTTAGTGATGGGGGGATTAGTCTATGGATGTGTCATTTAATACATCTATAGCTGGAGCTCGTGGGAGTTATAGTTACTAGAAATAATCTTGCTGCCAGTGAGGTGCATTTTTTTGGGCAATTTTAATAAAATTATAGATTAGTTTAAGACTGAAAAGGATGAGGAGTATATATATCCAGTAGGACCAAAGTTAGCATGTGTGAAATATAGGAATATTAAATAAAGTAGACTGGGTGCAATACATATAGTGAAGAAACAAATGCAGTTGATGAGCAATGCAGTGAGGGGTCTGTCTTCACTAATCCAACCATAGATGCAACAAAGTTGAGTTGTCAGTTTGGCCACTCATACTTTATAGTGCTATAGAAATCCACTTGAATGACTGATAGAGATGTGCTGTAGACATGACTGTGTAGATGTTATCATTATGGATTGCAGTGAGACAGACAGCTGGAAGGGCAACAAGAAGTGAGTTACGTGGATTATAATTTTTGTGTGCAAGAATGATGTTCTGGAGGGGTTTGGGTGTTTTTAACGTTTACTTATAGTTAATGAAAAAGGGATGAACAGTAATGGAGCCTCTTGTAATCCTGGAAGGTTAGGGGGTTACATGCCTACGAGGATTGACTTGAAACTCAAAAATCACTCTCTGCTCAGTGCTGGTGACATGTAGCAGTCCTACACGCATGTTAATTCTTGCCACAAATTGTGGCTATGAGACGACATTAAGTCCCTTTATTTATTTGCTCATTAAAATGTTCTTTCACATAGTCGCAAATAGATATATAGATATGTTTAATGTGTAGCTCTTAAAAGGACATGAAAAACTTGTTTTCAAGAATTTAGAGCAAATTTTAAACATTACAAAAGTTTTTCATAAAGAAAATATGAAGTAAAAACCATTTTAAACACTATTGTAATGAACAGGAAATGTAGCAAGCATACTAGTGTGTAGATCTCATTGGCTGGTAGAGGGCAAGCCCCCAACAGCAGTTAAACTTAATAGATGTGTGTGCTCAGACCTTTATTTAAAATTAGAAAACACTGACACTAGCAAAATACCCTCTGTAATGCAATGAAAAACATCTTTCCATGTTCCTTCATGCATCCGATGTGAGGGGGAGAGTAAAATCCTTGTCAAGTTTTAATTGGACATTTATTATTAACCTTCTAAGGCTCCGCTGCTGATTACTGATCTACTATAAGGGCAGGTTTGTCTAGCAGGCAGCTCCTAAGTTTACAGATACATTGTCTGGAGACTTGTGGTAAGGAGGTTTCCCCATGGTGACAGTCTAGGATTGCTTATTCTCTTATTAAATCCATCTATAAACCAAGCCCCACCTTCCCATTAATAACTTTATCAGGTTGGAGAAAAACACTCAGCTGAAAGCCAATACTCTCATCTTTGAAAATATACTGAATATTGCCATTATAAGTTATTCAATATTAAGATTAATAATTAGCTACTATAGTAATTCTATCACACCAGAATACAGTATGGTTAGTATTGCAAGTCACTTCAAATGCTGACTTGTCAAGAGGCCAGTTTTCTAATACTATATGTTGTATTCTATGCACCCCCTTCTCTGTCATTCTTGTATGGATTCTTAATGTATACAGTCATGCTTGCTGTCATATGATGCGGGGAGATCTTCAAAAGTATCAAAGTGAGTCTAGGTCTTATACATTTAAGTTTCATATTGGTTCAAAATAGTGTACAATGACAACATTCAGTTTATACGATATTTGCCAAACTATGATTTTGACAATGGGATATAGAACTCAGTAAAAGTAATTGTTTAGGACTAATTCAAAGGTCTAACCAAATATAGAGAGACCATAATGTTGTAGTTAAGTTGAAGAAACAGGCTTGCATAAAACGCAGAAACATTTTAATTTACATACATTCACAATAAAACATGTAAACAGGGAAGGGTGATGCTCCTAATGCAATACAGTTTGTAAAAAATATTGCATCAACGTGTCATATACAACCCAAGATTTACACAACCTCCTAATCAATTTACAACGGAGTTCAGAGGCTCCGCTCGGATGTTCCCCAAATCTAGTGCAGAGTCCATGTCTTCATCAATTTCTCCAATTACTGCCCTGTTGACAAAGGAAAAAACAAAAAACTATTAAATAAAATATATATATAAAAAATAGAAGGGAGGGACGACAGCATGACTGGTTTTTAAAAAAAATGTATGTATTAGCTCAATTATAGTTAATTATCAATATATTTAAGCTGAATTATGAACGAACAAGCAAGTTTGTCCACATTTTTTTATGTACGTTGCTCATTAAGTAATACATTGACTTATTGTTACATTCTGAAAAAAGATATACCTTCTTTAATTACACTCTTACAAGTAAGTTTAGAAAACAATGAAGGATAGAATAGTTATATTATGTTGGTGGTATAACTTCATACAAAGGAATATCCACCAGAATTGAAAAACAAAAAAAGGTAAGAGATGAAAAAAATAATACTACCTCTATAAAAATTGTAACCATTTCCTTACTATTAAAAGACTTCTGCAAAATAAAACTTCACACACACCTTTAGTAATTGCTAGACATGGTTGCTCAAATTGTTATTTTTTTTAAGTGACATTGGCACACACATTTTGTTTAGTCATTCAGTCATGTCCAACTCTACCTGACCCTATGGACCGCAACATACCAGGAACATCTTGTGTCTGGGTGTGCTTATCTATAAGGTTTTCTTGGCAAATATACTGGAGTGGGTTGCCAGTTCTTTCTACAGTTGGCTACGATTTGTCTGACCTCTATGCTATGACCTCTCAATCTTGGGTGACCCTACATGGTATAGCTTACAACTTCATTGAGGTACAAAACCTTTCACCACGGCAAGGTAGTGATCCAGAAGGGGAGCACACACTTTATAAATTATATATTCTGGACCCACTTTACAATGGTGTTAGGATAATGTATGTTTTCCTACCTTTTCTCAGTTACATGAGATTGGAGTACTATTATAATAGAGATATTACATTTAGAAGTCACTCCCCTCTAATGGATGTTGCAATATAGTTTTACTGCATAAATTAAATGCAATTGTGTGCAATATAAATAAAAAGTTATGCAAAATCATGAATGGAAAAATGAATTTTACCAACTTTTATAAATAAATCTATCTATCCTTATAGTGCACTGCTCTGTAAATTATCACTCCATTTGGGACCTAGAACATCCAGCTTCTTCCAATACTACTGATTTTTCTCTATATTATGAAATATAACAATTTGATGAGAAGAAAGAAAACCTATTTACAAACAATTTACTTTGATAGGGAAACACACACAGACCAAAAAACAAATGTATATTCCAAATACAGCAAAAGAGGTGGGCAATAGTGATATACTTTACTTTATTAGTTTAATGGAGACAACGACGATTAAAAACTTTAAAAAGGGAAAAGTATAAAATCAGACTGTACAAATTCCTTTGGACAAAACAACTGCAAGCCTTATTGCCACTAAATAAATATCACTTATAAAGTGGGGTTTAGCAGTAATGTACAAGAGAAAAAGAGGATTTATAGGTTCTGGCTCAAATAGCTACAAGCTAAAGGGTAGTGTTTGGTTACAGTGTATAGCCAAAAGGTACTATTTACCATACGTAAGTGCTATCTGGAAATACTATCCCCTAATATTTATTTGTGACCTGCAATATCACAGGCTCAGGGTAGTTTAGATAATATAGATAGCGTGGTAGTATGCTTCAAAAAGACATATCTATTTGCATACAGAAAATTATTTTATGGTTTGGCTCTTAAGTAACCAGATGCTTCATCCCATTTTTTCAGATGCAATGCCACAATTATTTGAGTGGTACATGTGCATTATAGGCCATTTCAACCAAGCTAAATTCTCTATAATCTCATATGTAGTATCTCAGCGTCGCCCTGTGCTGCGGAGATTATCGCTTCCTGGTTGCGTCGTGCGTGATGACGTCACGTTACGCTAGCCTACGTCCTAACATGTTTCTACGTATTCAACGTCTTTCTCAAAGGATTAAGGCGTGTGTAGGGGCTAAGGGCTATTTAAAGCATATGGTAGTCATAGTTACCTGTGTACCTAATTGCTACATCTTAATTAATCCTATAGGTGAATGAATATGTGGCAGGAATGAACTTGGTAAACAAATGGGATATTCCATCTAAGGTTGAAAGTGCAGCACATTGCTAATAATTGGGCAACAGTAAATATGAAACCTCTAAAGAATACAGATCTGTACCATGTATGTGACCAAAAGATGAGATAAGGAGCATAGATAAAGGTATATCATGAGATAAAAATAATATAAAAGGTTGATAAAGTGAATGATAATAATAAAAATCCACATTAGTGGAAAAGAAAAGATATGTGTTCAAAAAAGACTATATAAATGAGGTCAATATAGATGTTCAGAAAATATGGTGTAGAAGACCAAAGAGTTGTGGACCATAGTGGTACAGCATATACATAACTAGGCTACAACTGACTACTAGTGAGACCAAAGTGTAAAGTGACATAGTGCATATAGGAGGATATATAAGGAGTAGAACAATCCTATATAGCCATATAAAATGGAGACTATGAGCCAACGTGGTAGGATATAATAAACCACTAGGCCATAGTTGAAAAAACGTGGAGTGTAAGGAATAATATTTAAGGTTAGATGTGACGTATTATTAGGCCACATCTACCTAAAGGTGAAACCAGTGTGTAAGGAAGTCATATATAAAAAGTAAATTGAGTGCATGTTCCATAATACTGGTTGAAGGAATACTTATCTATACTTATAAAATCATCATAGGTTACAGAACCAAGAACCAAATAGATGCCTAAATAAACATCTATTATAAGATGAAATTTACATATAGGCTAGATGAAGGCCGTATAGGAAAAGCCTTCATTTAGGCCATCAGTTACTTGTGCTCTTAATTTGTAAATCCATCTTGATTCACATTGCAGTAATTTTTTTTGGAAATCACCCCTTATAGGTCCTGATTTCACAGAATCAATAATACAAAATTTGAGTACTTCCGGATTGTTATTATGACAGTATTGCACATGTCTTGCTATAGGGGTATCATATTCGTTTTTAATAGAATATATATGTTCTCCCAATCTCCGACGGAATTCCCTGCAGGTTTTACCTACATAAATCTTGTTACATAAACAGGTAGCCATATATATCACTCCTGATGATTTACAATTGAAAAAATTATCAATATCAAAATTGGTACCATTTATCGGATGTGTATACTGTTTGCAGGGTCTCACAAATTTGCAGAATTTACAATTCCCACATTTATACATTCCTTTTAGTGGTTGGAGCCAGGTTTTAGGTTCGACTGTCTTATCTGTGTATACACTATGAACAAGCATATCCTTAATGTTCTTACCTCTTCTATAAGTAATACTTGCTTTGGGAGTAAGAATATCTTTAAGGTCTTTATCACTGGTAAGAAGATGCCAGTGTTTAGAAAGGATATTTCTAATCATTTCAGAATCATGACCAAATGTCATTATGCATCTAGTTGTCTTGGATTCATTAGATGTAATATTTTTGGGAGTACAAGTTTGACCTAGAGCCTTGCTGTTATGTGTATTTAGCAAATCGGTTCTATTACAGTTCATAGCATGTTTATAGGCCAACTTTAGGCTTCTATTAGGGTAACCTCTTGCTTTAAAACGTTCCCTGAGTTTTTTTGCTTCAATATTGAATTCATCATCTGAACTGCAATTTCTCCGAATCCTAAGGTACTGTCCCTTTGGAATTCCCCTCTTGAGTGGTTCAAAATGTTGACTCTCCCATTTCAGCAAGGTATTGGATGCTGTTTCTTTTCTAAAGGTGGATGTATGTATTTTCCCCTTTTCATCCTTTTTGATTATTAGATCTAAAAAGGAGACCTCGCTTTGACTGGCTTCAAAAGTAAATCTGAGGCCTAGTTCATTTGTATCTAGAAATTATATTTTATATATTCCAAACCCACATAAAACAACATGCAAGCATACAGGAGTCTGAGATTACTTACATGTTGATGTATAGGTCACTTAGATCAACAGTGGACAAATGTGTCTGACATTTAGGAGCCAGGATAGGGATTATTTACGCAAAAGATATGTATAAAAACTTTTTTTTTTTTTTTACAGTTAGAAGTCAGAGGCGAAATTTTAATAGCCGTGGCTCACTGGCTCCTGGGATTTGTCAAGCCCAGATTTAGATTATAATGCTCCAATTTGTTAACCAGAAATCCAGATTATTTCAATATTTTTAGTATTCTTAAGGATTTACAAGATTAGAATAGGAGTATACTTCTTACCTTTGTTTATCAGTGTTTGACAAAACATCATGACTCATGTCTCTTAAAATGTAACTTATGGCTCCTAATTCTTTCGCATAGTCTACATATGTCTATCTAGACATATTCTTCCTGGTTCACAAGTATCTATTCTCAATATTCATGACTGTGGAAGTGCACAGCACCTTATTTTTCATTATTGCTGGGAAGTTTTTCACATTTTTAAAATTAATAATGCTCTTCCACCTAACACTTTATGTTTAAATACTTTTTTCTTGAGGTTTTACAATATTTGTAAATGTCATTGCATTTAAATTGCATTAAAGGATCACTGTAGTGTATTTACAAGTAAAGCTTGTAGGTTTGTTGGACAAAGAATACAAAAAAAAAATTCCTTTTTTTTTTTAATAGAAAAGTTAATATTTCATCTTTGTGTGGTGCTGGAATAAAAAAATAAAAAAAGACTGGTTCAGACTAAGCATGCTCAGTAAAAGGGGCAAGTCTATGATGGCTCATGCACTGTCACTGGGCAGGGCATAGGAGGGAGCTGCAAGCAGGTTACAATAGAGGTGTTACCTCTATGTAAGCCACCTCAGCTAATTCGGTCATAGGGCAGAGCATACTTCCAAACTCCATGATGATACTGCCCTCAGGAAGAGCTGACCACACCCAAAGGTGAAGCAGCCGCGCAGCACTTAGGCTGCAGTGAGCGCCGGAGGCGCCGTCACACATGCGAGCCTTGCAGAGTGAGGCTTGCCAGCGGCGCAGCACTGTTCAAGCGCGTAACTCTAAAAACCCACCAAAAACAAAATATACAAAAAATTCTAAATACACAGCACCAGGGCAGATACACGAGGCCTGGAAGTGAGGTTGCAAGCAAATTACACCCATATTTGGCGTTTTTGATCACTCGGGGGGGGGGGGGGGGAATCGCCTAAATGAGGAAAAAAATGGACGAAAAACACGAAATTTCAGAAACAGCATGAAAACAACACTTAACGCCGCCAGACTCGCAAAACCTACACAACGCTGAAGATAGTAACACTTGCATGAACAACACCAGGCACGCAGGACTTTGAAAATAAAACCAACGTCAGTCACTGTGCAACACGCAAACATTCAGCAGACGCACTGAGGAGAAAAGGGACACATCGCATTCCCAAGCACTAAACTTGCAGGTTAACGAACCATGCAAGGAGCGATCTGTACAGTAGGGCGGGAGGAAAGGCTCACAATGAGCACAAAGGTGATCAGCGCAAAGCAGGAAACTTGAAGTACACGGGTGAAGAGGCTCACAATGAGCGTCAAAGGTGCTCAGAGGACCAAAAGCCTCGCATTGTGTGGCAAACAGCATTGCCAGCCTTATTTTAATCCCATCATTTTTGACAGGCAAGTTCCTAGTCACATATAATAGTTGTGTTAATTACGAATGTTGGTAACGCAATGGTAACGGTTAGTCATGTTAGAGCAATTGCTGTGCCATGAAGCTTTAAACCCATACAGTGCCTTGCAAAAGTATTCACCCCCTTGACTTTTTACATATTATGTTACATTACAGCAATGTTTTCTTAATCTAAATTTTACGTGATGGATCAGAACACAATAGTCTAAGTTGGTGAAGTGAAATAAGAAAAATATATACATAAAACTATTTTTTAGAAATAGAAAACAGAAAATTGTCATTTGTGTATGTATTCACCCCCTTTGTTATGAAGCCCATAAAAAGGTCTGGTGCAACCAATTACCTTCAGAAGTCACATAATTACTGAAATGGTGTCCACCTGTGTGCAATCTAAGTATCACATGATCTGTCATAACATATACACATCTTTTTTGAAAGTCCCCAGGGGCTGCAACACCTAAGCAAGAGGCATTACTAACCAAACACTGCCATGAAGACCAAGAAACTCTCCAAACAAGTAAGGGACAATGTTGTTGAGAATTACAAGTCAGGGTAGGGTTATAAAAAAATATCCAAATCTTTGATGATCCCCAGGAGCACCTTCAAATCTATCATAACCAACTGGAAACAACAGCAAACCTGCCAAGAGACGGCCGCCCACCAATACTCATGGACCGGGCAAGGAGGGCATTAATCAGAGTGGCAGCACAGAGACCTAAGGTAACCCTGGAGGAGCTGCAGAGTTCCACAGCAGAGACTGGAGTATCTGTACATAGGACAACAATAAGCTGTATTGTATGCATATTCAACAAGCACCCTAAGGTATTCTTTGCTAGTTTGGATATCCTGTGTGCATTGACTGTTTATTGTCTCTGTGCGCACAGACATTACATTTAACATATCGTTACATTTTTAAATTGAATGCATGTTACATCCGTCCGTAATTGTTTCCTGTATCGTTTTGTTATGATTTGTTCATCTATGTATTTATTGTAATGTTTTTAGCGTGTATATCCCAAGACCATCTTTGTATTCTGTTGTTTATCCTGTCAGTATTTACTAAAAAAAATAACTTTATAGTGCCAAGAAAGGACTAGAATGTATTTTTATATAGCATAAATATATGTATATTGCACTGCTGCTTTATTGAAAAGGTACGACATACCGAAAATTGTACTTTAGAAATGGATATGACAATAGTTTTGTATTTCTGTCTTGTCTGAGTAATATTCCTGCTTCAAGTGTTTTTGAAGGAGGCAATCTACGTTCATGTCTTCAGACTCCTAAAATTTAAAGGGTCACTGAAGTCAATAAAACTGCTCTTCACCATCATATAGAGCTCAATTTGAAGCTCTTTTAATAAGTTATTACCTCAATTACAAGCTCTCCATTCCTTATATACTGTCTCCACTGCAGTAATAAAATGCAGATTGTTTACTTTTGAGATTACAATGGTATCAGAGCTGAAAGGAATAATCTTACATTTATAGATCATGTGTTTTTTGTTATGTGCAGGAAGCTTGTGGTTTTTGGTCCATGCAGAACCTGCCAAGTAAAGGAAGCTCAACACAGTTGTTAGAGCATTAACTGGATGTTATAAAAACTCCTATAAAATAGTAAAATGTGCAACAACCAAAAAACATTTAAAAGTTGTTTTTTTCCAATTGATTTGTTTGATGATATAGAGCAGTATGATTAATTCCATGCCCATTTAACAAGCAGTTTACAGCAATAAAACATACTAGTAATTACAACGGCTTACTCAGTTTTAAAGATCTGAATGGAAACAATTCAGTGAGAACAGTAAGAAAACCCATGTATTTACTTTTCTGTAATTGTGGTTTAAAAATTGTTTTACCACCTGTATTTTCTTGAATGATATCAATATAGAAATATATTTTGATCACCCACTACAATTATTGTAGGAAGCCGAAAACGTATGTACTTGCACTGCATATGTTAATACCAAATAAACTGTGTTTAAATCACTTGTCTACTTGGCAAATTATTTTAGTTGTATAAATGATATGTTATGGCATGGTTATATTTATTGTTCTGTTGACTCCCTGTGTTTTTCTACTGTTTAAATGTGATTGATATTTATTTATTTATATAAGTTCATCACAACAATCATTTATAATATGGTGGGCAAAAGAGCGATAGGAGCCCTCCATCATACAGTAGTACCGTAAATAAATAGTAAATCTGTGTTCACACTTGAATTTCTAAAGCAAGTTAAAAAAAACTGTTTCCGGCTCAGAGTTCCGAGAAAAACCGTTATTACACTGCATTCTGGGAAGTTGTGCTGGGACTTTGAATGTCTAAAACAGTTGAACTTTGTTTCATGCCCAGTATTCTGAGAAATAGTTATTACACTATTAGATTATATTGAGTAAGTGATTGAACAACACTTTATATATACAATGAAGAAAGGAAAAATAAACATTCTGTGTAATCTTAAGCAAGCCATCAAATCCATTCTCCCACAGAACTTTTTTGTTACTAAAACTGTTTGAAAGCATAGCCGGATCTCAGTGCATCAGTTATTAGATTCCCTTTTGTGATCCTAATGGAGCAAATCTAGGGGTATCTGATATTGAAAGTTATTTGGGAGTACTTGTTGACAACCACCTAGGTAACGGTGCTCAATGCCAAGCAGCATCTGCAAAGGCAAGTAAAATATTAGCATGTATTAAGAAGGGTATAGAAGCAAGGAAAGCAAATATAATTCTGCCACTAAACAAATCCCTAGTACGCCCTCATTTGGAATATGGAGTACAATTTTGGGCAACACTGCATAAAAAGGACATTTTAGAGCTGGAAAAATAGAGAAGGGCTACAAAACTAATAAGGGGAATGGAGGGACTAAGCCTTATTAAATTGCGATTCGGCAAATTTAAAAGGGCTCTATTTAAGCACAGAACATATTTTTTTACAGAAGTTTTTAAATAGAGGCCTTTTAAATTTGCCGAATTGCAATTTAATAAGGCTGTAAGTTATGAAGAAAGACTAACCAAATTAAACTTATTTACTCTAGAAAAAAGGTGTCTAAGAGGGTATATTATTACCTTTATATAAATATATCCAGGGTCAATACAAGGCTTTGTCAAGGAACATTTTGTGCCAAGAGGTTTTCAACTGACAAAGGGACAAAGGGACAAAGGGACATCATTTCACCTTAAAGAAAAGCGTTCTTCACAGCAAGGGTGGTTAATCTCTGGAAGGAGGTAGTGACAGCGGATTCTATAGATAACTTTAAAAAGGATTGGATACATTTTTAATATGAAGGGCATTAAGGGCTATCCTGGATCAATAGATAGTATTGATCCAGGGATGAATCAGATCGCCAGTATCTGAGGTCAGGAAGGACATCCCCCCCCCCCCCCTTGAGACAATTGGCAAAGCTTCACTGGGTTTTTTTTCTGTTTGCTTACTTCTAGATCAATTAACAATAAATCTAGGTATTGCAGATCAGACGAGATCTAAAGGTTGAACTTGATGGACTAAAGTCTTTTTTTTCAACCGAAATTACTATGTAACTATCAATCCGTAATCTTGCGCCATACTTCATGCTAATTTTTTTGTTAATGATGGGTGGATTAGTCTATGGTGGTGGCATTTAATACATCTATAGCTGGAGCTTGTGGGAGTTAGTTACTAGAAATAATCTTGCTGCCAGTAAGGTGCATTTTTTGTTGGCTCTTTTTATAAAATTAGTTTAAGACTGAAAAGGATGAGAAGAGTATATATCCAGTAGGACCAATGTTAGCATGTGTGAAATTATTGCAAGTCACAGGAATATTAAACAAAGTAGACTGGGTGCAATACGTATAGTAAAGAAACAAATGCAGTGAGGGGTCTGTCTCTTCACTAATCCAACCATAGATGCAACAAAGTTGAGTTGTTAGTTTGGCCACTCATACTTTATAGTGCTATAGAAATCCACTTGAATGACTGATAGAGATGTGCTGTAGACATGACTGTGTAGATGCTATCATTATGGATTCCAGTGAGACAGACAGCTGGAAGGGCAACAAGAAGTGAGTTAAGTGGATTATAATTTTTGTGTGCAAGAATGATGTTCTGGAGGGGTTTGGAATTTCATGTGCTTAATGATTGTTTGAGGAATGAAAGAAACGGTAGAATACGATTTAAATCCATAGGAGTTGGAAGTAAGGCCCATCATGATCTAGTTTACGGCAAGGAAGATTTGAGGTATGGAAGTTGTAGCAGCTCAGTCTTCAATGTGACTAAGGTTAAGGAGAAGGCATCCAAGTGATTAGGCCCATTGCTGTTCTCGATCTACAAATCCTCACTTGAAGAGTTACTTATGATGCCAATGGAAAATGTGTAGATTATGAAGCTACAGTGGGCCTCAGATGGACCTTTTAATGTAAATATTTCATAGACATTAAGGCAAAGAGGTTAATATGTCAGTTTTTTTTCATAACCCAGCAGCTACATAGAACCACTGCTGTCGATTTTAAAAAGCTTACTTATAGTTAATGAAAAAGGGATGCAACAGTACTGGAGCCTCTTGCAATCCTGGAAGGTTAGGGGGTTACATGCCTACGAGGATTGACTTGAAACTCAAAATCACTCTTTCCTCAGTGCTGGTGATATGTAGCAGTCCTACACGCGTGTTAATTCTTGCCACAAATTGTGGCTGAGAACATTAAGTCCCTTTATTTATTTGCTCATAAAAAACGTTCTCTTTCACATAGTTGCAAATAGATGTATAAATATGTTTAATGTGTAGCTCTTAAAAGGACATGACAAACTTATTTTCAAGCATTTAGAGCACATTTTAAACTTTACAAAAGTTTTTCACAAAGAAAATATGAAGTAAAAACCATTTTAAACGCTATTGTAATGAACAGGAAATGTAGCAAGCATACTATAGTGTGTAGATCTCATTGGCTGGTAGGGGGCAAGCCCCCAACAGCAGTTCAACTTAATAGGTTTGTGTGCTCTGAGACCTTTATTTAAAAATAGAAAACACTGACACTAGCAAATACCCTCTGTAATGCAACAATGAAAAACCTCTTTCCATGTTCCTTCATGCATCCGATGTGAGGGGGAGAGTAAAATTTAAAAAGGATTTTAATTGGACATTTATTATTAATAAGCTTCAAAGGCTCTGCTGCTGATTATTACTTTATTTTTTTATTTTTTTATATAAATCTTTTATTCATATAAATATGTCTTATACAGAGAAAAAGAAATAAGACAAATATAACAGTGTGTTTGCAATATACAAATAAAAAAAAAATAACAAACAGGACATAAATATTACAGTGCAGGATTATCCCAACTTCTTCAATATCACTCAAATTTTAACTATATTACTAAGATCCGGCGAGACAGAAAGAAAAAAGAAGAAAAAAATATATAAATATAAATATAAAACAAAAAAACTTCATGAAAACACTACCGAGGAAACATCAACATCCGCTAACTCTCTAACTTGATACCAGATATTGATCCCAGAGCTGCCATTTTATCAGACGAGTGGCCTTAGGAGTTTTATCCCATACGTTGTCGGACATTTCTGTTCTCATCATTTCTCTATTGTTTCAGATGGTGTTCTCTAATTCTTTCCAAGAAGGTACCTGTGGTTGTTTCCAGTATTTCAAGAGTAACCATTTGGCAACTAGTCATATGTGTGATATTAGATATCTTTCCCCTAATGGGAATATTTCCATTTGCGTCTGTAAAATAAATTTTAACGGGTTACAGGTGATTTGTTTGCCAATAAGAATCGATAGTTCTTGACTTAATCTCATCCAGAATTTTTTGATTTTTTTACAGTCCCACCACATATTGAGGGTTGTACCTGGTAGTCCACATTGTTTCCAGCATAGACCATCTAAATTACTATATATATTTTTTAATTTATTAGGAACATAGTACCATCTGTGGATTAATTTTACCATCATTTCATTATATGAGGAGTTGATTGATGAGTTCTTAACCATGCTAAAAAATTTAATCCAGTCTTCCTCTAAAATTGTAATTTTCATATCATCTTCCCAGGATAATATTCCAAGGCTTTTGTCAAAGGGGATATTTTTGTCAATTATATTACTAAATTTAGAGATTATATGTGACGATTCACCTGTGCTTAAATATTCTTCCATTTTCCACATTTTGTTCATATTAGTAATCTTATATCCTGATAATCTAAGGTACCTTTGTAAGCATTCATACTCTAACCACGTTATCCTATCCTAATTCTTTTCAAATCCAATAGGTTACCTTTTTCGTATAAATCCCCCACATTTCTAATATTATGTGATTTTATAGTAACAAAAATAATCCATTCAAATTATTATTAAGGAAATTTATTGGTGCTGCCAACGAAGGAGATTGTACCAATGATAGTTTTATTTTATTTTTATGCCATACATTAATAATGTTTTTAATATTAGGAGGTAATTCTGAACTTCGCTTGTGTTTATACTTAGCAGTCCATAATATATTTTTTATAGATGATCTACCCAGTAGGGCATCCTCTATTATTAGCCATCTTGGGGTATTTTGTATGTAATTATATCCAGCTACTTGTGTAAGTATATTTTTTTCATTTAGATCTTTAATAGAAGGGGAGCTTAGTCCCCCTTTCTCAAATTTCTTACATATTATGGATTTTTTAACTCTTGGTTTTTTCCCCTGATATATAAAATCATCTAATGCTTCTTGAATAATTTTAATATAATAAGCCGGTATTTTGCCCGGGAGACACCTCAATATATAGGTGATTTTAGGAATTAAGTTCATATTGACTGCATTTATTCTAGTTATCCATGATAACTGTAAAGGTCTCCAGTCATTTAACAATTTCCTAATTTGTTTCAATATTTCGTTATAATTATCTTTAAAAATGTTTTTTATATGACCTGGGAATCTTACACCCAGGTGTACTATGTGGGAGGAATTCCAGCAGTATGCATATAGGTTCACTAACCTATTTTTTACCTCTAATGATATATTACAGGTTAGTACTTCAGATTTCTGTTGATTTATCTTAAAATAAGAAAATTTGCCAAATTCTTCAAGAGCGGTCTGCAGGGCTCTACAGGAAAGTTCTGGATTCGTTATTGTTATTATAATGTTGTCTGCATATGCCATTATCTTATATTCCTCTTGCCCTATCTCAATTCCTTTAATTTTTGGTGATTCTCTGATAGTTATCAGTAAAGGTTCAAGGAATAAAATGAAAAGCAGGGGAGATAGCGGACAACCTTGACGAGTGCCGTTAGTTATAAAAAATTTGCCCGAACTAAATTGTGGAGATGATATATGCGCTATGGTATTTAAATACAGGGCTTTTATTGCTGATGAGGCAAAGCTTCCCAAGCCAAATCTCTCTAGAACACCTTCCAGGAAGTCCCACCTGACCCTGTCAAAAGCTTTCTCTGCATCCAATGACAGGGTCAGGGAGGAGATCCTCTTTTTCTTTACATAGGTCAAGAAGTCCAATAGACGTCTGGTATTATCCGACGATTGTCTATTAGGAATAAATCCTGTTTGATCCGGTTCTATTAGGGTAGATATGATCTTACTTAATCTATTTGCCAGAACTTTAGAATACATTTTAATATCAACATTGATTAAAGAGATTGGGCGGTAGTTTTTATATTCTTCGGGGTTTTTTCCTTGTTTCAATATATTGACTATTTTTATTTCAGTTAATTCTGATGGTATCGCCCCTTCCCGTTTTATCTCATTAAAGAGATCGCATAAAGTACTATTCAATTCTTTACTAAGGTAACGATAGAATATATTATCAAACCCATCTACCCCAGGTGTTTTATTTTTTTTACTTTTGGACACAATTTCCATTATCTTTGTAACGGAGTTGGAACACGAATCCAATATCTCCGCTGGTATACAGTAAAATATCCAAGAAGCACTACAGTCTCACCATCCCCAACCTCCCATATTGGACGACACTCAATTGGGAGTCAAAAGAATACTGTCTTTATTTTGGTATGCAGAAATATATATACACATCTCTTTCCACAGGCAATACACATCCCACATATTTGGCCACACAATACACATAGAGAGACAATAGGTGTGATCACACCTCCCTGAGGCTACCTGGCTACTTTGATACAATCAGACATTGATCAGATTATACTTCTTATGTCTCATAATGAAAACACTTTATACAATAGACTTCCTTATCTTATGAGGAGTCTCTATAATAGGATTATCTATTAGCCTAGTAGCTGTAATATTCTGAGCCAATATATTCTGTAGAACATAAAACAACATATCTACAGTACAGCAATGTGATCATATTTTAACCATAACCATACAATAACCATAAAACAGGGTAAAACAGTGATGGGTTCCGTTACACACCTCCCCCGTGACCATAAGCCGGCATACACGGTCTGATCCCAACGGATCGGCCTGGGGATGCCCGGACAAAAGTATTTGTTGGTCAATTCTCTAGTTTGACAACCCATCAGCATTACTGCAATTCACATTTCCTCACATTTCAAGAACAAAATAAAAGCACACTTCCTACAGCATTCACAGCAATAAACATTTCAAGGAGAGGGAAAATACATTTTACAAACAGGTTTTACAGAGGCCTCTGTACTGGAGACAATGGGGAAAGTAATCCAATTATCCAGGGATAGAGGCAGACTCCAGTGAGCACATGGTTGCAAAAAAAAACATAAACCACTTTAAAATACATAAAGTCACCTTTTACACATAACACACAGACATTTCACATATCCCCAGATAGCTGGGATCTGAGTGCACAAAACTACTGAATAGCGCTCAGATCCTATTCACACAGTTCCATTGCCAGGTAGCTAAAGTCTTTCCCATAGTCTTTCATTATATGAATGGGCTCCATGGCATAGCTATCTGGGGTATCACTGCTCACACAGGGCAAGTACCAAATGACCCCCCTGTATTTAAAGGGCCAGAATGAGTGACATACACTCTGGTATGGCCGAATACTGTTTTTAAAGGGCAATATGTCCCAGGGCCATAGTCGCAGGGCAGGAGGCTGGCAATAAGTCCTCTCCAGGACAAAGTGGCAAAAGGCACTTCGTCACACATCTCCCCTTTGGGGGGAAGTCTAACCAGGCACCTGGATATTTCGCTGTGGGGATGGGGAAACACACTGAGGGGACTTGAGGGGCAGAGGCCAGCGGCACTCTGCCCTGATGCCAGCTCTTCTGCTGGTATAACCTGCAGGACATCCTGCTCTGTACAAGGGACAAAGGGAGGGCAGAGGCCGACTGCACTCTACCCCGCTGTCAGCTCTTCTGCTGGGGTACTTGGGACATATTCCGGCTCAGTAGCCAGGGAAAGGTGGGGGTCAGTGGGTGTTAAGATGTCCTCTGTTAACCCTGGGGCCACATTAGGAGTTAGCTGGGGAGGGGACTTTGTACTTACCCCCTCCTCCGGTTGTCCCAGTGAGGGTAGTTGGGGATCTGGACAGGCTGTCCAGCATCCCGGTAGGTCAGGCACAGAGACCACGGTCCCATCTGCGCCGTCTGGGAGATTGGTGTCTCCCCTTGTTAGGGTAAGCTGTCGCTGGGGGGAGAGGGCGATGTCATGAATCAGCCAGTGGCCATATTGGATTTGGTGTGAACTATGCTGGGGCCATTTTGTGACTGGCAGCAGTGGCCATTTTGGGCTGGATTATCTTCCACATGCTGTTGCCATGTGGAAGAACAAAAGGTTTGGGGCCCACTTGTTATGGATATATGGTTATGTTGTGGTCTAGGGGATAAAGTATTATAAGTTTATCCCTTAGCATATTCCCATCCCTTCCATGTTTAGGCTCATTGTAATGGGTGTCATGTGAGGGAGCTGGTGGGATGTGTTGGTTGTATGTGTGTGAAACATTGGGTGTTATATTTGTAAATATGAATGTATGTTATTATATTAGTATGTCATTATATTGTGGAGGGGAAGCCAGTGAATACAGGCAAGCCTCCTTTGTTCCCAAAGGCCTGTTAATCCCATTAGCTAAGTATCCAGCATAGAACTAACAATGGGAAGCTCACAGCTGGAGAGCAGACAGGCAGGCACCCAGAAACAATGGGATGGCCTGAAGGCTTCTCAGCCTTCATAGCATGGGCACAGGAGAGTAAAAGACATGCTTTGCCCTGGACATTCAAAGCCCAAATTAATTAGTTGGCCTCGCCTAGTGGGCGGACCTGGGAGGGGACTATTGGTTCACGCACAGTTCCTCTTCATGATTGGCCAGACGTCATTTGGGGCTGGATAACGGTAGCCACTTCCCCCATTCTTGTGTGATGTGGTTAAATATGCTGTTCTAAAATAAAACATGGTTCATAATTTTCATCAAGACTTTGTGTGCAGGTGTATTATTGACCCAGGGGCATATGCTGGCAGAGGAGATCGTTTCTGACTCCCTTCCAGGTTTTCCCAGGCACACTACCAAAAGCTGGGACTTATGCTCTTGCATCCGCTAAGAAGGTCCATTGGTCTGAGTCACCCAAATCTTAGGTCTAAAACCTACAGGAGATAAGAGGACTAGGATCCTCTATACTCCATCATCATTGTAGGTTGTGACAATTGGTGGCAGTGGTGAGAGACTCCACAGAAAGACCAGCAATGGAACAGACGGATATCACCAAAGAAGCAACAAGACGGTTTAAAGCAGCCAGGCACTTATACCCCAGTAAGATGACCGCACAAGAGGTGTCCAACTCACTAGACCAGCATTGCCAGAGGATCTGGCAGGAGCGCAATGGAGCGAGAACTCCAGCTCAGCAAAGACTTGGCTACAGAGAGACATTGCGTCTAGAGAAATGGATGGCGATTCTGAATCTGTGGCAGGACAATGAGCTAATGGGCTGGCTGGAAGTACTAGTAAGAAAAGAGGTTGCCTTGGAGAACCAATATCACGTTTTTCACGCCAGAATAGTTGGTGGCTTTGGAGAGGAGTTTGATTTCCGCTTGGAGATAGATTCTGGCCTCCAAAACCTTGTGTATGGTGATCCTGAAGGGGGCATAGGAACCTTTAAAAGGCACAACAACTTGTTTGTGGAACGCTGTCGTGGTCTGGGACTGGAACCGTGGTCCATGGAGGCTAATTTAATGGTACACCTGATTGAGCAGGAACTGCAGCTGGAGGAGGAGTATTTTGAGTTGTGGGACGAGATCTATGGGGAGACATTTTGCCCATCAAGAGGGGAACAACCCAGTCAAGAGGACTGGTCGCCAGATCGTTATAACACAGATGGTATGTACCGAAGTGATTGTGTGCAAGGGGTCTGGGGAGAATATAGTGATGGAGAATGCGTTCCTTTAAAAAATATAGAGACTGTGTCAGAGCCTAGAAGGGATGGTAAAGTCAGCTTGGGACCAAATCACCAGCTCCAAGAGCCAGAGACCCATGGGAATGTTCCCTGGGTGGGGTCAGATAACCCATGTTTGTCCCCTGATACCCCAAGAGACTTAATCCCAGAGGAAATGCTAGCAGAGCACAGTTTCTCTAAACAGGTCTCACCTGAGGACTACCTTCCAGCACAAATCCTGGCAGAAACCCCAGTAACTGCTCAACAGGTAGGGCCAGATGAACTAAGTCTGCCCTCAGAAGTTCTAGGCAATGTGTATGGGCCAGAACTGCTAATGGAGCCAGGGGCTCAGGATAGCCACCCAAGAGACTGTGGGGAGGGCTATGTAATGCACTCTGGGGAAAAGGCCGTAGAGGTCAGGTTGGGTGGGAAGGATAAGATTCCCCAGCCTACAACAGATAACCAAAATCTGTACTCTGACACCCCAGGAGAGTTGCTACAAAAGGTGCTAGGGAAGCACAGAGCCCAGGTGGGCTATGTAATGGACTGTGGGGAGGGAAAGGAACTGGTTCTTAGCTACAGGGAACCAGGCCTCACACAGCAAGAGTGCCAGGGGCACCAAGAGAGTGCCAGGGGCACCAAGAGCCCGACAGGGGCAGCAAGCTTGCCAGCCTTGGCAAAGGAGCCGTGGGTGGAGTGTGGCACCATAGTAGAGGGTGAACCAAGTGGGGAGATACCCTGGATAACCAATGTCCAGAGGCCCACTGGAACAGACACCGCTCCAAAGGCCCAGTTAAACCTGGAGGACTGGGATAAGGGTACCAAGCAAAAGGCCATAGAAGAAGAGGGTCAGCTAAGGGCCCCAAAGCACAGCCTGGGTGGGAATTGCGAGACTCCCCAGCCTACATCAGAGAGCCAAAGCACAGTCATTCAACCAAAGGCAATAGAGGAGGTAAAGGATGAGTGTAAGCACAGCCTGGGTGGGAACAGCGTAGTTCTCCAGGCTGCAACACAGACAGACCCAGGGGAAGAAAACCAGGAGGGTCTGTCCAAAGATACAGATTTCCAGGAGCCAGAGCAAACAGAGCAATCAAGTCCGGACTCCATCAGGGACGCTGGAGTCAAGCGCAGACCGGTATGTACTTTACTGCAGTTATTGTGTTATTGGGCTCCCAACAATAATGATTTTGCTGAGGGAAGTACTGGACTGCCCCCATGCAATCCCATAGGCCCAGAGACTGTTTTAGAGACCCCAGCCCAGCTGTGGGGACTGGCTGGAGGGAAAGGGGTTGCTATGGGACAGGGGTTGTTTTATGGGGCTCCCAAAAATACGGTTTTGTCTCAGAAGAGTGTATGGGTGCAACCCACTGTGTCCCCAGAGACTTCCATGCTGCTGCCAAAAACAGAGAGATGGGATCCTGGACTGTTTTGGGTGGGTGTGCATGGGAAGAGCAATTTGCTCTATACAGTGGGAGCAAGGCCAAGGGCTGGGGGAGGTCTTTACTCTGCACCTTGGGACTGTGTGCGCACCGACATGAACTTGCCTAGCATTCAGCGGGCCGGGCCAAACCAGCAGATTCATGACTATCAGCGTAGCTGGGAAAATCTTTGATGTTCACTGCCCGCTTGGGGAAGGATTGTCATGAATCAGCCAGTGGCCATATTGGATTTGGTGTGAACTATGCTGGGGCCATTTTGTGACTGGCAGCAGTGGCCATTTTGGGCTGGGTTATCTTCCACATGCTGTTGCCATGTGGAAGAACAAAAGGTTTGGGGCCCACTTGTTATGGATATATGGTTATGTTGTGGTCTAGGGGATAAAGTATTATAAGTTTATCCCTTAGCATATTCCCATCCCTTCCATGTTTAGGCTCATTGTAATGGGTGTCATGTGAGGGAGCTGGTGGGATGTGTTGGTTGTATGTGTGTGAAACATTGGGTGTTATATTTGTAAATATGAATGTATGTTATTATATTAGTATGTCATTATATTGTAGAGGGGAAGCCAGTGAATACAGGCAAGCCTCCTTTGTTCCCAAAGGCCTGTTAATCCCATTAGCTAAGTATCCAGCATAGAACTAACAATGGGAAGCTCACAGCTGGAGAGCAGACAGGCAGGCACCCAGAAACAATGGGATGGCCTGAAGGCTTCTCAGCCTTCATAGCATGGGCACAGGAGAGTAAAAGACATGCTTTGCCCTGGACATTCAAAGCCCAAATTAATTAGTTGGCCTCGCCTAGTGGGCGGACCTGAGAGGGGACTATTGGTTCACGCACAGTTCCCCTTCATGATTGGCCAGACGTCATTTGGGGCTGGATAACGGTAGCCACTTCCCCCATTCTTGTGTGATGTGGTTAAATATGCTGTTCTAAAATAAAACATGGTTCATAATTTTCATCAAGACTTTGTGTGCAGGTGTATTATTGACCCAGGGGCATATGCTGGCAGAGGAGATCGTTTCTGACTCCCTTCCAGGTTTCCCCAGGCACACTACCAAAAGCTGGGACTTATGCTCTTGCATCCGCTAAGAAGGTCCATTTGTCTGAGTCACCCAAATCTTAGGTCTAAAACCTACAGGAGATAAAAGGACTAGGATCCTCTATACTCCATCATCATTGTAGGTTGTGACAGGCGACACCTTCAGCTCCCTGGGGTTCACACTGCCGCTGGGGGGGAAGGATGACACCTTCGGCCCCCTGGGATACACACTGCCGCTGGGGAGGAAGGACGGCACCTTCTGCTCCCTGGGGTACACACTGTCGCTGGGGAGGAAGGACGGCACCTTCTGCTCCCTGTGGTACACACTGCCGCTGGGGAGGAAGGACGGCACCTTCTGCTCCCTGTGGTACACACTGCCGCTGGGGAGGAAGGACGGCACCTTCTGCTCCCTGGGGTACACACTGCCACTGGGGAGGAAGGACGGGACCTTCTGCTCCCTGGGATACACACTGTCACTGGGGAGGAAGGACGACACCTTCTGCTCCCTGGGGTACACACTGTCGCTGGGGAGGAAGCGTCGACACCTTCTGCTCCCTGGGGTACACACTGCCGCTAAGGAGGAAGGACGGGACCTTCTGCTCCCTGGGATACACACTGCCGCTGGGGAGGAAGGACGGCACCTTCTGCTCCCTGGGATACACACTGTCGCTGGGGAGGAAGGACGGCACCTTCTGCTCCTTGAGGTACACACTGCCGCTGGGGAGGAAGGACGGCACCTTCTGCTCCCTGGGATACACACTGTCGCTGGGGAGGAAGGACGGCACCTTCTGCTCCCTGTGGTTCACACTGCCTCTGGGGAGGAAGGACGGCACCTTCTGCTCCCTGGGGTACACACTGCCGCTGGGGAGGAAGGACGGCACCTTCTGCTCCCTGTGGTTCACACTGCCGCTGGGGAGTTAGGACGGCACCTTCTGCTCCCTGGGGTACACACTGCCGCTGGGGAGGAAGGACGGCACCTTCTGCTCCCTGGGATACACACTGTCGGTGGGGAGGAAGGAGGCACCTTCTGCTCCCTGGGATACACACTATCGCTGGGGAGGGGAATTAGTTGGAGTATTCCACGTGGAGCAGTTTCTGGGACAGTCTCTCTGCATGTGGCCCTGCTGATTACACGTGTGGCACCTGATGTACCGTGGAGGGGTTTGGTAGTTCCCACCACCCGGACGCAGTGCTGGGGGGGGGGGGGGTTAATGATGGGAGGTGGGTTAGCTGCTTTTCCATTATGTATTCGTGGACATCTGCCATTAACCATTCCAAGGTTATTGTGGGAAGCGTACCTGGGAAAAAGGCCAGTCTGCTTTGGAGTTCTCTTCCAAACTCAGTCTGTGTGCTGTCCGTAAGAGGTGCTGTAGCCGCTGCCCGGTCTCCCTCCCTGAGTTCCTTTCTGTCTGCATCCCTGTAGTCCGCGGCCTCCTCCTCCTCATCATCATGGAACGCTGTCCGAAAACTAGCCGGTTCCATCCAGCTGTAGCCAGGGCCGCTGTACGGATACTAGCGTTGCCCTTAATTTGTAACTCCACGGAATGGTGTCTCCTGTAGCTGTCCTTCTGACCGTGGGAACAATTCTGCCACTTGCCACCAAATGTAACGGAGTTGGAACACGAATCCAATATCTCCGCTGGTATACGGTAAAATATCCAAGAAGCACTACAGTCTCACCATCCCCAACCTCCCATATTGGACGACACTCAATTGGGAGTCAAAAGAATACTGTCTTTATTTTGGTATGCAGAAATATATATACACATCTCTTTCCACAGGCAATACACATCCCACATATTTGGCCACACAATACACATAGAGAGACAATAGGTGTGATCACACCTCCCTGAGGCTACCTGGCTACTTTGATACAATCAGACATTGATCAGATTATACTTCTTATGTCTCATAATGAAAACACTTTATACAATAGACTTCCTTATCTTATGAGGAGTCTCTGTAATAGGATTATCTATTAGCCTAGTAGCTGTAATATTCTGAGCCAATATATTCTGTAGAACATAAAACAACATATCTACAGTACAGCAATGTGATCATATTTTAACCATAACCATAAAACAGGGTAAAACAGTGATGGGTTCCGTTACAATCTCTATAATTTCTATTTGTTTATTCAGATAACTAAGCTGTTCTTCCGATACTTTGGGGAGCTTTATCTTATCTAGGTATTGTTTAATCTCTTTTATTCCTGGCTTAACTACTTGATGATCTTTCTCTAAATTATATAGGTTACTATAATATTCCTGAAATACCGCTCCTATCTTATCTGGGTGAAATTGAGGAACGTTATTTTCAATATTATTTTTAATGTAGTGTTTCTTCAATTTATTAGCCAGGAATTTACCTGATTTGCCCCCTTCAAGAAATTGTGTCTGCTGAAATTTCCATATTATTTTGTCTGATTGAAGCTGAAGAATTTTTTGTATTTGAGTATTTATGTCTTTTATTGCTTTACTATTCTCTTTATTTGGTGTCCCCCTGAAGATATCCTTCATCCTATTTAATTCCAAATAGGGTGTCCTTAACGACTTACCTCTTAGCCTTTGCATTTCAGCTGCTTTTGAGATAAATATGCCCCTAATATATGCTTTATACGCACACCACAAGGTTATATCCGAATTAACAGATGTCTTATTAATTTTAAGAAATTCCATTGTTTCCTTTTTCAAATATGTAACAAATTCTTCATCTTTTAAGAGCCAGGGATCCATCCTCCAACTAGGCTTTTTCCTTCGGTTATTTATATTTAGATCTTGTATAATGAATTCATTTAGAGAGTGGTCTGACCACGGGGTAGGTCGGATATTTATCTTTTTAATTACTTTTAAAGTTGGAAGATCCGTTAGTATATAATCAATTCTAGAAAATGAGTTGTATCGATATGAGAAATGAGTATATTCACGTACACCTGGATGTAAGATCCTCCATGGGTCAATCAAGTTGTTATCCTCTTTTATTTTACAAAATGCTTTCGAAAGATGGTTTGTTTGAGATACGAATTTGTTTGCCCCAGCTATTTGTTTATCTAACTTATCATCCAATATCATGTTAAAGTCGCCACAAATTATTAACAAGCCTCCTTTGATTCTATTAATCTCTTTAAGGAGATTTTTAAGAAACCCTATTTGGCCTTTATTTGGTAAATAAGCATTAAGCAGTGTTGTTAAAAACCCATCCGGTCCATATTATATATCTACCCTCTGGGTCGATCTTACTACCTTCTTCTGATATTTTCAAGTTATTTTTAAACAAAATGGAGCGCCATAGAATTTCAGCGTTTAATTTATTGTACTCTAAAAATGCCGTTTTTCTTTTTGTTGGAGAATTGAGACTATTCACATTATGTGAAATTATTTTTATTTGCATTTTACTTTATTAAGAAGGTACCAAAGAAAATGTGTGTGATATTCCTTGGGTGTCTCCATGACTCGAGAAAAAAAAAAAAAACACATATGAAAAAAAGTAAACCCACAAAACCAACAAGATGATCCTAAAAACCAGCTGCAAACTAAGTGAATGTCAGCTGATATATTACAAGGCGAGTTAGATTTTAGGAAGTGAAAATGTGTCGCTCTGTTTCTGATCGAGGGGATAGGGTCTAGGGTACAGATCTTATAAATAAGATTTCAGGAGGATATATATATATGGTACTTCATTACATACTTACCTTAAAAAGGATACTTTTACTCCTCGGACAGTCAAGAAGGAGAATCTCCTTAACTATGAATATAAATTTGTCAATTTTTATTTGAGCATAGCTCACCTTTTGTGTTGTCATATCTAACTTGTTCAAAATGTTGACCTTCCAACTAAGAACAGATCTGTATTTACTACTTTCTAGCTGTCCGGAGAGAAAAGGATCCAATAGAGAATGTACTTTATAGGTGTTACTAATATTTTCCCATATATACATCTATTTTTTACATTGTTTAAATTTTTTCATATTATTGTATAGTATTAATTATAATTTTCATTCCAGAGACATTTGCTTAAGGGGATTCTAACTTAGTGAGTGTATCTAATCCTAATTTTTCTTCCCTTTGTTTTCGTTCCTTCCCTTCTCCTCCCTTCCCTTCTTTTTTTTTTTTTTTCTATTTCTTTATCTTATCCAAGTTTTATATATTTTTCTTTCACTTTCTTGTGTAGTGTTAATTCTATTAAACATTATTACTAAGCTCAGCTTTCCATTTATTTTACTTCCATAAGGAAAGAATGGGTTTATTTACCCTATCTATCTATTATATTTTATGTGATATATTAATATTTCTTATTTTATCTTAAACCCAAATAATCGTAATTCTTTACATTTAAAAAAGAAATTCACTTGTGTTATGAGTATTTCTGTTATCTTAAGCCCAGCTAACCATAGCTCTTTACATAATCTAAGTCCCTTGTGTTCACAGAATCTATTATCTTTTTCATACTTTTCTATTTAATAGATTTCTTTAAATCTTCAAAAACCTTTATGTTAGTAAGTATCTACCTATCCCCCTCCATCTTGCTTCTAAATTACAATTATGTACCTCTCTCTATCCGTTTTACTTTACTCTATTACTCCTGACCTTATTAGGTACCCATGTCCCTATTTTACAGTTTCCAGAGATTATTTCTTATATTTTTTCCAGTCAAGATTTCCTGCTCTCAATTCCAATTTTTTTGCAACATCCATATTACTCTCTATATGTATGTCCCATTCTTTTAGTAATTCTGTGGCTTCTTGAACGGAGTTTATTTTAACCCATTTTAGATCTTTATAAATTAGTAAGCCTGCTGGCTGTGCCCATTTGTATCTAATTTCTTTTAGCCTAAGGGTTCTGGTTATTTGGAGAAATTCCCTTCTTTTCCCCAGCGTATATGCCGATAAATCTTGAAATATTTTTATATTCTCATATGGGTGGTCTAGCTGTTTCTTTAGAAAGGCATTTTTAAAAACAATTTCTTTTGAGGGTAAGTAATGTAATCTCAATATAATGTCTCTAGGGGTGGATTTGTCTATCGCTTTAGCCAAGGGGAGTCTATGTAGTGCATCCATTTTCCATTGATCTTTCTGCATCTCCGGAACCAGATAGTTAAACAGTCCTTTGACATGTGACTCCAAGTCATCTCCTTGGAACGCTTCTGGCATACCCCTTATACGCAAATTATTCTTTCTGGATCGATTCTCCAAGTTGTTAACTTTGATGGAAAGTTCCTCGTTTTTGTTTTCTAAAGCAGTTAAAGAATTGAAAATAGCATTATTGTCCGTTATAATTTTATCACAGACATTTTCATTAGCTTCAATTCTTTGTGTTATATTGTTAATGGATTCAGTAATTTCAGACATTTGTTTTGAAAGATCTCTAGTCAAGTTGACTTGAAATTCTTTAAGGATGGACTTTAACTTAGAGCACGTAAGTATTTCCTCTTCTTGAGTGGAATTATCTTCCAGGTTTCCCTGAGGAAGTTTTTCCAGGGTCTGATTTTCTATAAGGTCTGAACTAGTGTCTACATGAGAGGAATCTGAAATTGTCCCTTTATTTCTAGGAGAAAAGAAGCTTGTTTGTTTTATTGGATATTTTACTTTCTCCTTCAGTCTTATTTTATTAGCTGTAGTACTTGACATAGTTAGACCTTTTATGATCTTACCTGTTTTTACTATAAAACTCTCAGGGTTCCCCTTTCTCTTTTTTTTTCCCCTTCCCTTCTCTCTTTTCCCTTCTTCCTTCCCTTTTTCTTTTTTATCTTAGCCTGCAATTATATATTTTCAAGCAGAGCGTAGGAATTATTTTCTTTTCTTGCTTATTTGTATGTGGGAGGTATATCTTTAAGGGTGAGTTGAATTTTCTTTCTATTTCCAGAGGATGTAGTAAGTATATCTTAGTTAATATTTCTGTCTGCTACCTTTAGCATCACATTTGACAGATTTCAAGATGATTATTTCACTGTGACAGCTTATATATACACTTTATTCTTCAGATATTTATTGAATATATATTGAATATTGCCATTATAAGTTATTCAATATTAAGATTAATGAACAATGCTTCATTAAAATAATTAGCTACTATAGTAATCCTATCACACCAGAATACAGTATGGTCGGTATTGCAAGTCACTTCAAATTCTGACTTTTCAAGAGGCCAGTTTTCTAATGCTATATGTTGTATGTCTCTCTGTCATTCTTGTATGGATTCTTAATGTATATAGTCATGCTTGCTGTCATGATGCGGGGTGATCTTCAAAAGTATCAAAGTGATTCTAGGTCTTATACGTTTGTTTCATATTGGCTCAAAATAGTGTACAATGACAACATTAAGTTTATACAATGTTTGCCAAACTATGATTTTGACAATGGGATATAGAACTCAGTAAAAGTAATTGTTTATGACTAATTCAAAGGTCTAACCAAATATAGAGACCATAACGTTGTAGTTAAGGTGAAGAAACAGGCTTGCATAAAACGCAGAAACATTTTAATTTACATACATTCACAATAAAACATGTAAACAGGGAAGGGTGATGCTTCTAATGCAATACAGTTTGTAAAAAATATTGTATCAACGTGTCATGTACAACCCAAGATTTACACAACCCCTTTATCAATTTACAACGGAGTTCAGAGGTTCCGCTCGGATGTTCCCCAAATCTAGTGCAGAGTCCATGTCTTCATCAATTTCTCCAATTACTGCCCTGTTGACAAAAGGAAAAAAACTAATAAAATATATATATTAAAAAGAAAATAGAAAACAGGACTGCATGACTGGTTTTAAAATCTGTATGTAGTGGTTCAATTATAGTCAATTAGCAATATATTTAAGCTCAATTATGTATGAAGAAGCAAATTTGTCAGCATTTTTTTATGTACATTGCTCATTAGGTAATACATTGACTTATTGTTACATTTTGAAAAAAATATATACCTTCTTTATATACAGTCTTATGAGTAAGTTTAGAAAACAATGAAGGATAGAATAGTTATATTTTGGTGGTGGTATAAGTTCATGCAAAGGAATATCTACCAGAATTGAAAAAAAAGGTAAGATATGAAAAAAATAAAAACTCCCTATATAAAAATTGTAACCATTTCTTTACTATTAAAAAAAGACAACTCCCATTACTAAAGGTGTGTGTATGTATGAAGTTTTAATTTTGCAATTGGTAGTCGTGATTGCTCAAATAGTTATTTTTTTAAGTGACATTGGCACACACTTGGTTTAGTCATTCAGTTATGTCCAACTCTACATGACCCTATGGACCGCAACATGCCAGGAACATCTTGTGTCTGGGGGTCCTTATCCATAAGGTTTTCTTGGCAAATATACTGGAGTGAGTTGCCAGTTCCTTTTAGTTTGCTACGATTTGTCTGACCCCTATGCTATGACCTGCCCATCTTGGGTGACCCTACATGGTATAGCTTACAACTTAATTGAGGTGCACAAGCTTTCACCACGGCAAGGTAGTGATCCAGAAGGGGAGCACACACATTATACATTCTGGACCCACTCTACAATGGTGTTAGGATAATGTATGTTTTCCTTCCTTTTCTCAGTTACATGAGATCGGAGTACTATTATAATAGAGCTATTACATTTAGAAGTCACTCCCCTCTACCGGGTGTTACAATATAGTTGTTTTACTGCATAAATTACATGCAATTGTGCGCAATATAAATAAAAGTTATACAAAATCATGAATGGAAAAAAAATATTTTACCAACTTTATAAATAAAGCCATCTATCTATACTCCTTATAGTGCACTGCTCTGTGAATTATCACTCAAGTTGGACCTATAACATCCAGCTTATTTCAATACTACTGATTTTTCTCTATATTATGAAATATAACAATTTGATGAGAAAAAAGAAAACCTATTTACAAACAATTTATTTTGATATGGAAACACACACAGACCAAAAAACATAAATTATTAAGCATAACTTACAGCCACAAATGTATATTCCAAATCCACATAAAACAACATGCAAGCATACAGGAGTCTGAGATTACTTACATGTTGATGTATAGGTCACTTAGATAAACAGTGGACAAATGTGTCTGACATTTAGGAGCCAGGATAGGGATTATGTACGCAAAAGATATGTATAAACTTTTTTTTTTTTTTTAAGTTAGATTTCAGAGGCAAAATTGTACGAGCCATGGCTCACTGGCTCCTGGGATTTGTCAAGCGCAGATTTAGATTATAATGCTCCAATTTGTTAACCAGAAATCCAGATTATTTCAATATTTTTAGTATTCTTAAGGATTTACAAGATTAGAATACTAGTGTATACTTCTTACCTTTGTTTATCAGTGTTTGACAAAACATCATGTCTCTTAAAATGTAACTTATGGCTCCTAATTCTTTCGCATAGTCTACATATGTCTATCTAAACATATTCTTCCTGGTTCACAAGTATCTATTCTCAATATTCATCACTGTGGAAGTGCACAGCACCTTATTTTTCATTATTGCTGGGAAGTTTTTCACATTTTTAAAATTAATAATGCTCTTCCACCTAACAATTTATGTTTAAATACTTTTTTCTTGATGTTTTACAATATTTGCAAATGTCATTGCATTTAAATTGCATTAAGGGATCACTGTAGTGCATTTAAAAAAGGTAAAGCTTGTAGGTTTGTTGGACAAATACAAAAAAAAAAACGTACGTTTTTTTAACTTTTTTCTATTAATATTTAATTTTTTTGTGACGCTGGAATAAAAAAAAATAAAAAGACTGGTTCAGACTAAGCATGCTCAGTAAAAGGGGCAAGTCTATGATGGCTCATGCACTGTCACTGGGCAGGGCATAGGAGGGAGCTGCAAGCAGGTTACAATAGAGGTGTTACCTCTATGTAAGCCACCTCAGCTAATTCGGTCACAGGGCAGAGCATACTTCCAAACTCCGTGATGATACTGCCCTCAGGCAGAGCTGACCACACCCAAAGGTGAAGCAGCCGCGCAGCACTTAGGCTGCAGTGAGCGCCGAAGACGCCGTCACACAGGCGAGCCTCGCAGAGTGAGGCTTGCCAGCAGCGCAGCACTGTTCAAGCGCGTAACTCTAAAAAAAACACCAAAAACAATAGAAAAAAAAAAATATACAAAAAATTCAAACACACACCACTGGGGCAGACACAGGAAGCCTGGGAGTGAGGTTGCAAGCAAATTACACCCATATTTGGTGTTTTTGATCACTCGAAAAATCGCCTAAATGAGGAAAAAGATGGACGAAAAACACCAGGCTCGCAAAACGTACACGACGCTGAAGACAGTAACGCTTACATGAACAACATCAGGCACGCGGGACTTTGAAAATAAAACCAATGGCAGTCACTGCGCAACACGCAAACATTCAGCAGACACACAGAGGAGAAAGGAACACATCGCATTCCCAAGCACTAAACTCGCAGGTTAACGAACCATGCAAGGAGCGATCTGTACAGTAGGCGGGAGGAAAGGCTCACAATGAGCGCCAAAAGGTGATCAGTGCAAAGCAGGAAACTTGAAGTACACGGGTGAAGAGGCTCACAATGAGGGTCGAAGATGCTCAGGGGACCAAAAGCCTCGCATTGTGTGGCAAACACCATTGCCAGTCTTATTTTAATCCCATCATTTTTGACAGGCAAGTTCTTAAGCAAAAGTATTCACCCCCCTTGACTTTTTACATATTATGTTAAATTACAGCAATGACCTAAGGTAACAGCAGAGACTGGAGTATCTATACATAGGACAACAATAAGCCGTACGCTCCATAATGTTGGGCTTTATTGCAGATTAGACAGAAGAAAGCCATTACTTTCAGCAAAAAACAAAATGGCACGTTTTGAGTTTGCGAAAAGGCATGTGAGAGACTCCCAAAATGTATGGAGGAAGGTGCTTTGATGAGACTAAAATTGAACTTTTCAGCTAAGAAAAACGCTATGTCTGGCGCAAACCAAACACATGACATCACCCAAAGAACACCATCCCCACAGTGAAACATGGTGGTGTCAGCATCATGCTGTGGGGATGTTTTTCAGCAGCCGGGACTGGGAAACTGGTCAGAGTTGAGGGAAAGATGGATGGTGCTAAATACAGGGATATTCTTGAGCAAAACCTGTACCACACTGTGTGTGATTTGAGGCTAGGACGGAGGTTCACCTTCCAGCAGGACAATGACCCCAAACACACTGCTAAAGCAACACTTGAGTGGTTTAAGGGGAAACATGTAAATGTGTTGGAATGGCCTAGTCAGCCCAGACCTCAATCCAATAGAAAATCTGTGGTCAGACTTAAAGATTGCTGTTCACAAGCACAAACCATCCAACTTGAAGAAGCTGGAGCAGTTTTGCAAGGAGGAATGGGCAAAAATCCCAGTGGTAAGATGTGGCAAGCTCATAGAGACTTATCCAAAGTGACTTGGAGCTGTGATTGACGCAAATGGTGGCTCTACAAAGTATTGACTTTAGGGGGGTGAATAGTTATGCACATTGACCTTTTCTATTATTTTGTCCTATTTGTTGTCGGCTTCACAATAAAAAAGAAAAAAAAAGAAAAACACATCTTCAAGGTTGTGGGCAGGTTCTATAAATTAAATGATGCAAATCCTCAAACAATCCATGTTAATTCCAGGTTGTGAGGCAACAAAACCAAAAATGCCAAGGGGGTGAATACTTTTGCATGGCACAGTATGAATGGTATTGATAAAAGAATCACATTCTGTAATAATAAATACTTACACATTATCTCCTCGTACAATATAGAGTCCTAACACTACTTGTTCAACACCTTGAGAAGAACTGAATACTCGTTCGTGACTCTCATCCAAAATCAAGTTTATGGTCTGGTCAAAACCCTTGAGTGTTCCCTGAAAAACAGAGAGAGAAAAAAAACAAACATCAGAAAATATACTTGCAGGGGGAGGCAGAGGGATCACACACACAATGGCCAAGCTAATATATCTGCTCTTGCTTCTGCCTCCAGAGAACAAATCTTCAATTTTACAAAACTTTGGCAGTAGGCATGTAAAAAGGTTTGTAAATTTAAGATATCAGCAATTATATACATAATGCTTTCTCTAAAAGAATTTATTTTTTCCCCCATTTTAACCAAAAACGCACTACTAGAAATGCATAAGGAATCATTTGAGGATTGTGTGGTTAGGATCAGGGTTATGGTTTGGGGTAATATTTAGGTGTTGTAATTAGTTAGGTCTAGGATTGGTCCTGAGTATAGGGCCCGGAAAGAAATTGTTCTGCATGAGGATTCTAGAGGATAGTACTTGGCAAATAAATTACTTCTGCAAAAAGGAATCGCTATTATATCACAAATTTCATTGTGCTCATACTTTTAGAAAAGTAAAACAAACAAAAAAATTAGATATATCTTACCACAATCATTCTTCCATCTGCTGTTATTACTGCAACCGTTCCTGAAGTTTGTGTCAAAGAATGTATGTTGGGTTTTGCAATGTTGTTAAGTTATGGTCCAGGACCAACATATGTTAAAATCTAATGAGCCATGACACTGGATCCTGACTGGGATTGTTAATGATGAACATAATCCATTATATAACACAAACATACAACGTAACCCTTGTATATCACTATGGAATATGTTGGCACATTACAAATAAAGCATAATAAAAATAATACTACCAAGTCAGACAAATAGATAATTGCATGGACGCCTCTAAATTAGCAGCATGAATAAAAAAGTTCATACAAGTGAGAACGTGGACCATACCAAACAAAGAATATAAAATCCATGGTTTAAGTTAAAAAAGGACCTGGACCTTTTTTTGTGGATTTTAAAGAACATGTTTTAATCTTGGCACGAATATATATATATATATATATATATATATATATATATATATATATATATATATATATATATATATAGTTTAAATCTCCAGTTTGCACTCACAGATTCAGCGTAGCGCTCTCTGAGCAGTATGAAATTTAAACACCCCATTTAGCACTGATTCAGATAGCACTCCGGCATGCAAGAACGCATGTGTAGCGTTAAACGGGGTATTCCTGTATAAGACAGACAGCTGTATTGCTGCTTACTGGCTGACAGGGGCAAGCCCCCAAAATTGTTAAAAGTTTGAATCAGTTTATACTTTTCTGAGCACTCTATAGCAAAACATTAAACACACTGACACTTTAATATATATATGCCCCATTTCAGATGCTTATGTCCCTTTAACTTTTGTAAAAGTATACCAATTAAATATAGGAAGCAGTGATTATCGGCTGTATGTATATATGCATGCGTAATTATATATATATATATATATATATATATATATATATATATATATATATATATATATATATATATATATGTATGTATATAACCTATCCTGATTTATGTGCGCATTTGTTGCAGCGCTTGAAGTGCACCAACGACAACTGTAGGAACACAGGCACGCTCGCATCCCCATGTAGCGGTGATGAGCTACTACGCCCAGTGTCCCATGTTGTTAGTGGTTTCGGGTTAGGAAGTGAGGTATAGGGGCGGTTAGGGTTTGTAAGAGAGGTTTAGGGGGTTGGGGTGAACTACCTAGTTTTCACAGATAGATGGGTACAGGAGCGCAGCCACGTTCCTACAGTCGTCATCAGCACCCTGCAACAAATGTGCACATAAAACAGAATATAATATATATATTTAAATGGACATGAAACACAACTTGAGTATGTTTTCCCATTAAAAAATATTAACTAAAGCCTGTAACTAATAGGGGATGTAGTGAGCACACTGTAGTCTGTGGATCTCATTGGCTCACAGAGGACAAGCCCCAAAGATCAGTTAAACATCTGAATAGTTTTTTTGTGCACAAAGACATTTATTAGATAAAGATAGCACCCTGTGACCTTATCAAACATCCTCTTTCCATGTACCTTCAATTTTAATATAGCATTGTTTGTATGTACAGAGTAAACTTATTCTTCACTTCAGATCACTCAGATTCCATTAGTACAGGTTTGTTACAGTCCCTGATGATTCTAGAAGTGTTTCTAACACTATTATTACCATGACATCACGTGCCCCTCAGTACTCTATCACATTGTACCACTATATTACTTATTGTATACCAAACTAATCCCCAGCGCCTCCTACCCACGTTACACGTTATAGGATACGGTTAATATAGTTCTCCAGCGCTGATGTCATTCTGCTGAGAATCCTGAGCCGGGCCACACGCCGAGCAACGATTCCAAACACAAATCAGGCGGGTGTCTCGCAGTGATCTACGTCATCACCAATGCGCCGAGCCACATCCCCGCCCCTTGTAAGCAGTAGGAAACAAAGCTGAGAGAGCTGCTGTCCTATTGAACGCACTAATGCAGTGGGCGGGGCTCAACGCGAGGCTCAATCTAATATGCCGTGTTTCCTAGCAGCCGCTAGATGGCGCTGTAAGTTAGGAATATGTCATATGGGTGACGTGTGAGTGCTAAGAGCTGGTATCTTCTGGATGGCTAGTATACTAAAAACAGGGCCTTTTACATTGGAAGCCCAGTGATGGGAAACAAGTGCAAGGGATTAAAGAGCCAGTGTATAAGCACGCTTCATAGCATAGATACTGTTATATGTGACCTCACCCTGACCCAATTACATTATTATATATATATATATATATATATATATATCTAAGAACTTGCCCGTCAAAAATTAGGGGAGTTAAATTGTAAGCCTGGCAATGCTGTTTGCCACACAATGCGTGTTAGTGTGTTTAAGTGTTACTACCTTGTGTTAAATGTTAGTGGCTTGGATTAAGTGTTACTAGCTTTCGTTGAGTGTTACTGCTTAGGGCTTGATTTTACGTTTTTATGCCTCGTTTTCGTTGTGTTGTGTTTTTTGGCAGCCATTTGTTTCCTCGCTTAGGCAATTTTCGATCGTGAAAAAACGACAAATATGGCTCAAATTAACTTGCAGGTTTACTGGCTCTCCCACTGTGCTGTGTGTGAGTGTGTGTATGTGAATTTGAGGCATTTTTATTTAGTTTTTTTGTAGTGTTTTCAGTTCCGTGTTTCAGCCGTTAAAGTCGGGGTATATTTCGAGGCGCACAGTGTATGTACTGGTTTTGGTCCCAAGTCCTATAGATGGTAAGTCCTGCATGCTTCAACTGCTCGCCTCGCTTCGCAAGGCTCTCAGTGCAATGAGTGCCTACTGCACTCATTGCAGCCTATGCCCCGTGTGCTTCAACTGCTCTTCTCGCTTCGCAAGGCTCGCAGTTGTGGTCCTTTGGGCCACAAATACGTGACCAACATCGTAAGCGTTCCGGACAGCCATGCAGATCCATAAATATATATATATGATATCCATTTATATATATATATGTGTGTGTATGAATAAATATATACATGTGTAAGTATGTGTGTGTGTATATATATATATATATATATATATATATATATATATATAAAATCAACTATAATAGTTGTCAATCTGCAAGTTGTCATCACGCTTGCAGGGCTCACATAGCGAGCCCTGCGGGACTTAGCTATGAGGAGCTCATTGCAGAGGTCGAGATGAGCGCCACAGGCACTCATGGCGAGGCCCTCAGGACTTAGCTGCAATGAGCACTGAGGGCGCTCATTGCTGGTCTCGCAATAAGCGCCACAGGAGCTCATCGCAAGGCCCGTACAATTTGCAAAAATGACAGGACCACGCAAAAATTACGAATTTAGCGGCCGAAACGCAAAACTAAAAACAAAAAAAAACAACAAATCTAAGTATATAAATATAAAAAAGGAAAATAAGTGAGATACAGTTGTATGTGTCAGGGTGAGGTCTCATATAGCAGGATCTATGATTATATATATATATATATATATATATATATATATATATATATATAGGGTTAGGTTTACAGTTAGGTTTTAGGGTTAGGGTTATTATATTAGTTCTGCTGAGTAGCAGCAGCACAGAACAGTGACGCAGCCTGCTCGCAACACCACAGTGTCGTGAACAGCGCAGTTGCCACCCAACAGAAAAGATCCTGAATATATATATAGGCACACATATGTACATAAAATAAAGAAAATGATAATAATAAAATATGTACACAAAATGCTTTCTGTAGCCATTTATACTATGCTCTATTGAGGAATAATGCAGAAATGTTTTTTTAAACTTTATGAAAAATAGACTTTTCTACTTATTACATGGACATTTTTTTTACTGTCCTTACTTTATTTGCTTTCCTTGTTTGTCCTCTTGGAGGGTGATCATATAGGCCCTCATTCAATTGTGATTTGGCCAATTGAATAGGGCTCCAAATAAGCACATAACATATTTTTTTAAAGAAGTTTTTAGTTAGTAAACATCTATCCAAAAGCATAGTTTTCACTAACTAAAAACTTTTTAAAAAAAATATGTTATGTGCTTATTTAGAGCCCTATTTAATTGGCCAAATCGCATTGAATGAGGCCCATAGTAAGTTGCACTCCTTTGTTTGTTTTAATTAATTCTATTTTTCAGTACTTTACCAAAAAAAAATACGTTCTGAGGGATCTCTATTCTTTTGCAGCCTGAAATTAAAATTGATTTACTTGGGATTGTTGAAGTGTTTGTTGGTTGTATAAGTATTCACAGCCTGAGGTAATACTTGGTAGAACCATAACTGGCTGCAATTTTTTGGAAGTCTCTAATAGCTTGACGCATTTTGTTTCTGCTTGGACGGGGACAGTTGGTGAGCAGCAATTTTTAAGTCTTATCACAGATTCTCACTCGGATCGATGTCTGAGCCATTCTAAGATGTGCAAGTTCTTGGTTTAAACCATTCCAGTGTAGCTTTGGCTGTGTGTTTAAGGTCATTGTCCTGCTGGAAGCTGAACCGCTGTCTCAGGTGTCTTGCAGTCTGAAACAGGGTTTCTTTTTTAAACTCACTATATTTGGGTCCATAAATCTTGCCTTGTATCCTAGCCAATCATACCAATGGAAAGCATCCCCACAACATGATGCTACCTCCATCATACTTCTTACTGGATGGTGTTCTTAGGGTGAAGAGCAGTGTTGACTTTGTGACACACATAATGTTTTTTGCTAAGACCAAAAAATTAAAATTTAGTCTTATCAGAACCACTTTCCACATGTGCTTTGTCTCCCACATGTCTTTTACAAAACGCCAAACGTGAGATGTGTTTATCGTTCTTCTATATTATTTCCTTTATTAGTAACGCGCCAACATATTCTGTAGCGTTATACAGGGGTAAGTTCAAGTCAAAACAATATTAACACAATGAAGAAATAAAAAATAGAATGGAGGGCCCTGTCTTTGAGCTTAAAATCAAGTGTACATAGAGCTTTTACTAGAGCACATAAGATTAAAAACTCGCAGACTTACAATCTAAAGCTTTGTAGAAAGTCCATTCTAGTTATTATCCCATGGGTGGTTTCTCCCACCTCAGCCACAGATCTCTCCAGCTCCTTCAGAATTACTTGGCCTCTTTGTTGATTCTCTTATGATCTCCTTAGCAAGTCACTAAGTTATGGTGGATGGGTTCTGTAAGGAGACTCGTGGCTGTGCTATATTGTTTCTGTTTTTTTAATAATGGACCTAAAGGTGCACCGGGTTCACCCCATCCTGACTGATATTTATCCCAGACTTCTTTTGATAGCTCCTTGGTCTCCATGATGCAGTTTACATTTGCGCTCTAAGAAACTTTGGGGCCCTCCAGAAAGAGATATAGTTATTCTGAGACACTTTAAAATCATTCTGTGTGACCCCATACAACTAATTATGTGACTTTTGAAAATAACTTATTGCATCCTAGTTTATTTAGTGGTTTTACAGCAATGGATGTGAATACTTTTCCATTTTTTTTATTCGTAAATCATTTTGAAAAATATATAGATTTTTTCCACTTTGGCATTATGGACTATTTTGTGTATATCTGTGACATAAAAATCCCAATTAGATCACATGAAATTCCTGCTTGTAACACTATAAAATGTGTATAGAGTAAATCCTATAAGTACAAAATCAATGTGACAGTACACTCAATAGCTCTTGTTTGCAATCAGGGTCCCTACCATGTAACAAATATCTGTCCCCATAATTCAACATATAATTTAGTAAAGTAAAAGTAGTTCGGATGGGGGGAATAATTATAGGCCTTCCCTGAAACCTGACGGCGCAATCTAGCGGCTACTTGCTACCACTGCAGCAGTCAGTGCTGGCGATTTCATGCGCACACACAACGGGATAGATCCCATTACTTTTATATGCATTTTAGTTTACTGTGAGTAACTTCCTTGGAATAAGACAGAATAGAATAGGAAGATGGCATATTCCACTGCAATTGGCCTCATTAGCTGTAATGGAAAGCTCATTCATTTACAAGGACACCTGCAGAAGCTGCAAAAAGCAGGCTTATTAAAGAAAATGGAAGCCTACAATAAATAATATAAAAGTGAAAAATGTAAAGGCTCTGACGTTTTTTTTTTTTTACTTTGTAAGAACTTTTTGCACATTATTAATTCAAAAGATCATACAGGGACCCCAGTGGTCCTTTAAATGAATTCAGGTCATCCTCATTGTTTGTCCGATAAATACACCTCACGCTGCTATCATCATCATCACAGATCTGTAGTTATCTACTCTCTTCGCATTGCTTCAAAACAAATCCAACATATATACTATAGGCACTATACGAAAAACTGTCTTGTATTATAGTAGAATTACATTGACGTTTGCTTCAAGACATTTTTCTCTTTCTAATGAGTTAATTGTTACCAATAATTGTTAATTAGTTTTTCCAGGACCAAACTTGCCTACCCATGCTATATGCAACTAGAAGACTATAATCTACTAGCGACTTGCCCGTCAAAAAATGACGGCAATGTGATGTATATGTTTGTCAAGTTGTTTAGTTATTAACATATATTTTTGACACTTGTAAGTATTTTAATATGAACGTGTATTTTTGTAAAATGTTGATGTAATGGTTTTTTAAAATGTAATTTGTATCTGAAGAATTGTTAACTTTAATATACATTGAATGAATAGGAAAGCAAAAAGTAAAAAGCCTTCTTGAAACGTTGCAAAATTTTAACATGAAGTTTAAAATATATGTAAGCAATAACCTTCAAAGTATATATTTAGAAACTTTAACTTAATTTTGTATGTAAGTTTAGAAGTTGACAAAACATTTGTATAATTTTGAACATTATAAAGAGGAACATAGTGAATACATTTTGTAACCTAATTTTTTATTAAAAGTATTAACATTTGAATGTAAAAACAATTGACCTTTAAATTATTCAGTATTAACATGCAATTTCTATCACAATAATTGTTAACTTGAATATACATTGAATGTATAGGAAGGCATACAGTAAAACTCTGCTTAAAACGTACGTAATTAAAGTAATTAATTACTGAGCACATAACCTGGCGATAAACATTAATGTAGTTAGTAATCTTAAGATAACAGACAATATTTACATTGTGACTTAAAAGGTGCTTGACCTCTTAACATCCACTTTGTAATCTGTTGAATGAAATAACTGTAAAATATATATTTTAAACTTGTAACATAAGAAACATTAACATAGTGACTTAACATTTTAACATAATTTTTACTAAAAATGCAAGGCAAGTATTTTGTGAGGCGAATCATTCATAAACAGTACTTTCATTAATTATGACTGAATTAAACAACCAATTGTTATGTATTTTGGAATGCTTTTAAAAAATGTTGGCATCTTTAATTTGTATCCTGCAAAGTTATAGTACTTCATAGTAGACAATGTTTTTAGTAAAAATACGTCCATCTTCTAATAAATCACCTTGACTTTCATTGTTTTCAATGTAAACTTTAATAGCCTGTGGATTTTTGCACCGTGACAACGCAACATACAATTGACCATTTGCAAAAACTGGTTCTTCCAAGTAAATACCCACAGATTTGAAAGTTTGACCTTGTGATTTATTAATGGTCATGGCAAATGCCATAATAATGGGAAATTGTCTTCTTTGAAGTATAAAAGGGAGACTACTTTCACTTGGTGCTAAATCTATTCTTGGTATGAAAACTCTCTCTCCTTTATGGGTCCCAGTTAAAATTTCAGCATCTATAAAATGGTCCTTTAATTGTTGAACAATTAATCTTGTGCCATTGCATAGGCCTTTTTTTGGGTTCATATTTCGCAGTAACATGATAATTGCACCTTTCTTTAGCTGCAAAATATGTGGTGGCATTCCAGAAGGAGTTAAAGAGTTAATGAATTCAGTTGAAAAGTTTGCCTGACTTTCATTGTCATCAGCAAGTACAGAATCAGCACTGTGATAATTTCTTTGTGGTGCATTAATTTTTTTTAAGATTTCATTATTGAGTATTAATGCATCTTTATTTTTACACGTCAGTATGACTTGGTTGGCAAGCTCAGAATATTCTTCGTTATTTATGCTCCCTTCAAATATAGCCGATATAATATCTTGTTGACAAATCATATGAGGTGGTATCTCTACAGTGTCGTCAGGTAAATGTAGTATTTTTTCTGTTCTTCCTTCTCCAATTTTAATAAGCCAATCATTGAAATCAGTTTGGCCTTCTGATCTCATATTTTGTTGCAGTTGAAGATGGGTAAAATGTTTCCATACTGTACTTGACTTTATACATGTTTCAATAATGTCAGTTCGATTTCCATGTACAACGACAGGTAATGTTTGTCTAAAATCGCCACCCAACAAAATTACCTTTCCACCAAATGGAAAAATATTATCCATGACTTCACGAAGCAAACGGTCAATACATTGGAGGGCATAGCATGACATCATTGTGGCCTCATCTATTATAATTAATTTACATTTCTTCAATTTCTTTGCTTGTAAGGATGTCATGCGAATATCTGACACAGAATTTTCCAAAATAGGCACTGGCAGTTTGAATCCACTATGAACAGTTCTTCCACCTTCTAATAAAAGTGCAGCAATTCCAGTAGTGGCAAACGCCATTGCTATTTGTCCTTGTGCTCGTACTGAACTCATTAATAAATTGTACAAATATGTTTTCCCTGATCCGCCAGGTCCATCAAGATAGAAATAACGCTCTGTCACCATGTCATCATCTATAGCATTTTTAATGGCATGAAATGCTTGCAATTGTAGTGTATTTAAAGTTGCAAGTCTTTCTTGTGTTCTTTCTGCTTGTAGTTGAATGTCATAGTCTTCAAAGTTAATGTCATCTATTAGACCTGGATCAGGCAAATTAAAACTTGCACAACTTAATCCATGAGTTAAAAAGACTTCTTGAATTTCCATTAAGGCTTTTAAGTGTGCAATGGGTTCATTGTATCGTCGCATAAAGTCTTCAGCCATATTACTTTTAAAAGTCTCCCACAAAGCTAATGCATTTGGAGCATTTGAGAAGATACAAATAAAAGCAAATTGTTCTCTCATCTGTCGTGGCATTTGACATTGTGCTGCTTCTTCTAAACATCTTTCCCACTCTGTATCATCAGCGAGTAAGTTTCTATTTCTTGCAGCTAAATGGAAGGATTCATATACAATGTCATTAACAGTTCTTAATTGTTCAAAACTTTGTGCTCCTGGAACATTTAAAAGTAATATCCGTAAGCAAAATCGTTCAACATCTCTTGGACTGACTGTGTAAATTCGTGGAATTATTTTATTGCCTCTGGTTTTTCTTGCTCTCCATAATCCATTCACAAAAACATAGTGATATGGAATTTCAATATATAAGTATTGTGTTGCTTGAGCATCAGTGGAATTTAATGCAAACCATGCAGTTAGTGTAGTGTGACGATCTTCACTTTGGGCCAATGCATTCATTTCATTTCCAGAATGGAAATAGACTAAATGTCGTTGTGGCAAATGTACTGCTAACCTATATACTGCATGTGATCTATCATGCATTTCAAATTTTAAAAGCCGCCACATAGCTTCTGGCGCACTGACATAGCGAGCATCTACATGAGATGCAAGTTCATCATGTACTAACTCACTACTTTCAGGGTTGTCTGCACTTTTGACGACTACAGTAGCTGCATCGTAACCTTTGTAAATATATTTGTAGACATATTTAATGGATTTGATGGAAGTGCAGGCTTCTACGTTGATGTGGGCGTTGTACTTCATGAGTAAATGTGGATTGTAGGGTACTACATATCTATTGTCCACTTTTTTTCCACGAATAATGGCACTATCTCCTTCTCTTCTTTTATAAAGTGGATATCCATCACAATTTGCATATGTTTTGTCTCTATAATCTTTTGGAAAATCTTTTGAACATTGATTATTTTCCATACATGGTGATTGTGGATTAAGGTCTCCACAGGGTCCATGAATCATGCGATGAGTAACAATCTCATATAGTCTACCATATAGTTCTGGATCCGGTAGTTCAGCAACTATGACTGCATCCACTTTGTCCGAAGTATCTAATTTATCTTTCTCTTGAAGTATTATGAGAAGATGTGCATGTGGAAGGCCTCTTTTTTGAAATTCAATGGTATATACATAAGCAAGACATTTGCCAAATAACTGATTTATAGTAAAGTCACGTATTAATTCATTTAATTTTATCTTAAAAACTCTGGCTACTAAATCTGGTCGATCTGAAGCACTTTGTCCAAGAAGTAGATTTTGATTAATTTCTGGCCATTGTGGATTACATGTAAATGTCACAAATAAATCTGGTTTTCCAAATTTTGTCACAATAGCCATAGCATCATTGTATCTTTCTCTCATATTTCGAGGAGATCCTTGAAAGGAAGATGGTAAAATGATGGCTTTGCCAGCTGTCATGTCTCTGCTTGTAGCCACGTCAGCAACATAGTCCATGAGTCCACAATATTGTTCTACACGTAGTTTATCTTGTTGATATTTTATAAAGTTTAAATTATTTGCCTCAACTTGCAAATATGAATCAATAATCCATTGTTGTGTTAGTTTGCCACCATTTAAAATTGGATTAAATTCATCTCTAATGGCAATTTGAGCAACTTTAAATTCAAGCATAGAAACATTATTTCGGATTCTGGCTTTAGCATTTGGGTAACTGGGAAGGGTTAATTTTGGTTGCCAACCTGCTTCTCCGTGTGGGAAAAAGATGGGATATGTCATTGGATCTAAATTTGGACTTAAGATATTAATATTAATAAATGGTTGGTCCTCATTTCTGGGATATACTCTAATGTCTCTTTGAAATGGTGGTTCTCCTTCATCATTGTGAAAGACCATTGCAACCTCATTTGATGTTGGCAAGTTATAACAACGTTTATCAGTATGTCTGTCTCTTTTAAGCACCATATTAACCTTTGGCATGGGTAATTGATGTCTTTGTGCATGAAGTAGTTGTTCATTTTCTACTTCTGCCAATTTTTTGTAAGCTTTACTGTAGGGATTGTTGTCCATAATGTTATTTAGCTCTATAAAAACACTGGGTAAGCATTTTTTATTTTCTTCCATCTGCATACGTTGGTCAACAGCTTCCATTGTATCTAGGACATATAGTTGAGCGAATTTTCTTTGCTCTCCTTCCTCTGGATGTAAATGTGAAGTCCGATGATAAATTTGTCCTTGGACTTTAAAACAGTAAGGACCATGTCCTGGTACATTAGCAGCCAATGTTGCCCCCATAGATGCAAATGATATGGCACTATTGTAGGATCTTATGTTTGTCTTAAAATTGTTGTAATTTGGAAAAGTAGGTTCAGTCATAATATTTAGTAAATAGGTTGGAAATTGTTTCCTTTGTGGAAGTTTGAACTTTCCTTTTTGACAACAACTAATAAATTGTCCATCTCGGGGTCTCTCCTGTTTAAAATAATAAGCCTCACAAAATTGACATTGAGTAGTCATGTCCCCACAACTATGAACCTCTACTGCTAAAGACTTGAGTAAAGGACAATTTGCAACGCATATTGGATGTTGACTTTGATATTCATCAGATGAAAAGTCATGAAATGTTTCAACAACAGGTTCTAAATGTTTAGTTTTTTTCGTAGATTTTCTTGGTATATGTTGGACTTGTTCGGTTGAAATTTCCTGTAATTTTTTAGTAAGAGTTTGTAAATGCTTTTTTTTTGTAGTTGTTTTTTTTGGTCTGTCTTGACTGGTATGTTGTAAAATGTCATCTGATGTTTTAGGAACAGTTTGTAAATGCTTTATTATTTTTTTATTTTTTTTGGTTGTATCTTTCATTTTTGCAGCTGATATTCTTTTATTTGCAAGTCTTTTGCGTTCTTTTTCTCTTCGAATTTCTTTCTCCTCCGGTGTCTGCTGGGCGGCCCATCTCTCTTGTCTTTCTCTAGTTTGACGTCTTTTCTTCTCTTCTTTGGTCTCGTTATCAGCCATATTAATCTGTAAACGGAAACAAATAAATGTAATTGTGTATATTTAAATTTGTAATTCCTGTTAAAGATTATTGTGCACAATTGGTGAAATAAAAGGCAAATCATGAATGTATCATTGATATTTAGTTAAATTTATCATTCCTGTCTTCACTGGCTCAGAATTTGGCCAATGGAATACTGCTGTAAATAAGCATGTAACATATTTATTTAAAATAATGGTTTTATTTATTAAAAACTTTGTTTGTGGATAGATATTTACCACTGCAAAACTTCTTTGGTGAAAAAAAAAGTGATGTGGTTATTGAGCTATGTATTGCATAGTAGCAATTTAAATAAAATAAGGGGGATAGTAAATTAATTATTTTATTTTTCTGTTGACACGGATGCAACTGAAAGCAGTTTCTTTAGTTTTATACTTTAGTACTTATTATAGTTTACCTTGGTTGAAGTGTGATTTAAATCCGAATGTTTGTTGGTGCTCGTTTGAAAATCGTTGTACAATGGTGTGGTCCTCTGTTGGAAGTCCTCGTCCGATGGTGTGGTCCTGTGGCGATAGCCCCCGTCCGATATTGTGGTCCTGTGGCGATATCCCTCGTCCGATGTTGTGGTCCGTTGGTGAAAGTCCTCGTCCGATGGTCTGGTCCTGTGTTGAAATTCCTCGTCTGCTGGTCTGGTCCTGTGTTGAAATTCCTCGTCTGCTGGTCTGGTCCGAGTCCTCGTCCGATGGTCCGGTCCTGTGGAAAAAGTCCTCGTCCGATTGTCTTCACGCAGTATCTGTTGTAATGTAAAATAGAAAATGTTGTTTGAGTGAAATGTCTGTTAAATAAATTAAAAATGTATTAATTTGACTGTATTGTATGAGTTATGGTTATTTTTTTCTATCTTTGTTTTTTTTTACTTTCTGTACAATCCGACAACTTTTGTTATTCTTATTGAAGGTTCTTAGTAAGGCTTGTGGGTTGTAATATATTAAATAAGATGTGTTTATGTTATTTTTTGTACAATCCTGTTTTGTGCACACCACTTGTGGTATAGTTATTTAACCTTTATCGGGATGGTTATAGTTATTGAAACATGAAATAATATAATTAAGGTAGTTTGCTATGTGTTTGTGTTAGTTTTTGACAATCCTGTTTGGTGCGCATCACTTGTGCAAAACTTATTTCTTCTTGATTGTACAGGTTATAGGTTGTTAAACATTAAAGAAGAATGTTAATATAGTTTGCTATGAGTTTGTGTGCTTTTTTATACAATGCTATTAGGTGCACAACACTTTTGTTATTCTTATTTTTGCTTCTTTGTAAGGCTTATAGGTTGTTAAACATTTAATAAGAAATTCTGTTTTGTGTGTAGCAGTTTGTGTGTCATTGAATTGCGATTTGGCTAATTGAATCGTGCCCTAAATAAGCACATAGCATATTATTTAAAATAAGTTTGTAGTCATTGAAAAACTGTATTTTTGATATTTTTTTATTAACTAAAACCTTAGTTTTAAGAAATTGTTATGTTGTTATTTAGAGCCCTATTCAATTGGGCAAATTGCAATTGAATGAGGTCCTTTGTGTGTACCATATGTTGCATAGTTTGGGCCTCATTCAATTGCATTTTTTACAATGTAATAGTACTCTAAGGGCCTCATTCAATTGCGATTTGGCCAATTGAATAGGGCTCTAAATAAGCACATAGCATATTTTTTTTACAGAAGTTTTTAGTTAGTGAAGACCTTGCTTTTGGATAGATGTTCACTAACTAAAAACTTATTTTAAAAAAATATGCTATGTGCTTATTTAGAGCCTTATTCAATTGGTCAAGTTGCAATTGAATGAGGCCCTTAGGCCGTAATTGAATTGCAATGTAGAAATTTGAATAGGGTTGTAAATAAGCACATCACATATATTTGTTAAAATAGAGTAAGGGCCTAAAAGTTCTTATTTATAGCCATATTTAATTGTCCAAAATAGCAATTGAATGAGGGCCTTTGGTTACTGCATTTGTTATATTGTGAGCTCCTCATTCAATTGTGTTTTGGCCAATGGAATAGAGCTCAATATCAGCACAGAGCATATTTTTTTACGGAATTTTGTATTTAGTGAACTTGTATCCAAAAGCAACGTGTTCAGAAAAGAAAAATTTCCTTTAAAAAATATGCTCTGTGCTTATATACAGCGCTATTGAAATGGGCAAATCACATTTGAGTGAGGCCCTTGTCCATTAAAGACATATAGGTCCTCATTGAATTGCAATTTTGCCAATTGAAGAGGGCTCTATATAATCACATAACATATTTATTGAGCAAAGTTTTTAGTTATTGAAAACCTTGATTGTGGTTAGAAATTCAGTAACTAAAAAGTTCTGTATAAAAAAAATGTTATGTGCTTATATAGAGCCCTATTCAATTGAGGAAGTCACAATTGAATAAGGCTCATGGTTATTTCTTGTTTATACTTAATACTTTACCTTGATAGAAGTTTTGAATGACAGAGGGTCCCCTCCTGCCAATCTTAATCCGCCGGTCTTCTTGTAGTGTCTTTTTGAAAAAGAAAGTGAAATAGTTATTTGTATATTTATAATTTGTCATCTAGCAAAGCATGGCCTTTTGAGCATGTAATGTCTTATTGTATCTTACCTTTTCAAATTTGTTGGTGTTCTTTAAAAGGGATTGTGCTTCACAGTGCACGGTGCAAATTGTTGAGTGACGCTGTTGATGCAGAGTCTGTTTGAATATTAAAAGAAATAGAAAGATTCAGCTTTATATGATCTATTGAATTGCAGTAAATTAATTCAATTAACCTTATTTTTTGTTGGGGGCTACACACATATGTCACATACATGAAGCACATTACATAGTTTAATGTAATTATTTTGTGTACGTGTGACATATCAGTATACATGAGTCAAATTTAAATGGTTAAATTAACCTTATATTTTTTTTTTCCAACACACATAAATGTGTGTGTGTGAGATGTAACTATAGATGATACACATATATGTGCGTGTGACATATCAGTATACATGAGATATAATGTCATTTAAATGTAGTTGTTTACTGATTTTGTTGTAAGCTAATTTTGTTGCATTGGCAATACACATAAATGTGCGTGTCACATGTCACTATACATTATACACATATATGTCCGTGTCACATGTCACTATGAAGGGGCAGTACACATAAATGTGTGTGTCACATGTCAATATACATTATACACATATATGTCCGTGTCACATGTCACTATGAAGGGGCAATACACAGAAATGTGCGTGTCAGATGTCACTATACATTATAGACATATATGTCCGTGTCAGATGTCACTATGAAGGGGCAATACACAGAAATGTGCGTGTCAGATGTCACTATACATTATAGACATATATGTGCGTGTCACATGTGACTATACATTATAGACATATATGTGGGTGTCAGATGTCACTATACATAAAGCTCTGTGTAATATTAAATTATGTTTTTTTGTTGTTTTGTTAAATGAAGCGTATTTTTTTTGTGAGCCTATACACATAAATGTGCCATATATGTCACTACATAAATCCTATTTTTTTGTTTTTATTTGTTTGACCTGTCCTGATAATAAAATGTAATATATTATAGCTTACCTCTCAGTTGTAATTTGCACAATGCAAAGTAGTAAATTAGTAAAGAATTGTCTTCTCAAGTAAAAGCAGCAGTTATCTCAGAAGTCACTCCGTTGATCACCTGAGGAGAAATGTATTTTTTAGTTGGAAATAGGCAGTATTTATAAACTTGTAGAAAGTTCTGGAAAGTGAGACCGTTAGAACGCAATACGCATGCGCTATTTGCGTTCCAGCTTACAATTTGCGTTCCATCCGCCATTTTAGGCGTATTACTGTTCAAAATGGTGTTTAATATGATTGTGATACGTTCCGCATAGTATGTGTTTCATTATTGCGAGTAAGTGTAGTGTAGTTACGTCTGAAGCCTCGTTTTCGTTTTGTTCGTCGGCCATTTTTTCTCTCGCTTAGCGATGGTATTAGTGTCTAAAGTGTTTATTTTGATTTAAATGTAGGTGTAACTTGTTTTTTTGAGGTGCTGGCTGGTTCCTCTTGCTGTAGGTAAGCTTTTTATGTGTTTGTTGTGTGTCTTTGTTAAGTTTTAAATGTTTGTATGTCGGCGTGTTGCGTCCGATGTTTGCGAAGTCGTAATGTGTGGTAACGTGTCTCGTATGGTGTTTGCGTGTGTAGCCTCGTTTTCGTTTTATTCGTCGGCCATTTTTTGTGTCGCTTAACAAACTATTTAGTGTCTAAACTCTTTTATTTTGAGTGCAATTAAGTTGTAAGTTGCATTTTTGAGGTCCTGGGTGCTTCCTGTTTGTGTAGGTAAGGTTTTTATGTATGTGCTGTGTGTATGTATTGTGTTTGTAATTTTGTAATGTTCGCGAGTTGCGTCCGAGTGTTGCGAGGCCGTAATGTGTGTGAACGTGTGTCGTATGTTGTTTGCGAGTGTCGTAATGTGTGTGAACGTGTGTCGTATGTTGTTTGCGAGTGTCGTAATGTGTTGCGACGTAAACTTTTTTTTGCAAGGGTCGCAGTTGCTGCAACTGAATACCTCGCTTTGCGAGGTCCTCAGGTGCTGGCATGGAGCGCCTGCGGCGCTCCAAGCCAGCAACTGAGGCCCTCGCTACGCGAGCCCGCAGCGTTAGCAACAACTCGTACGCTCACAACTATATATGTGATCCTGGTTTAGTTATGGCACAGGTGTGTCGCTGCAGTGCGGCGACCAACCATTAGATGGCGTTGCTGATATTTTGCAGCGCTGCCCATATGTTAGAGAAGTTCTAAGCTTAGAATAGTAGCCTAACCCATAAACTAACCCAAACCCTAACAGTTTACCTAAGACTTGACCCTATGATATGGCACTGGAATATCGGCAGCGCCATCTAGCAGTTGGTCACCGCACTGCAGCGGCAGACTGGTGCCGTAATAGGAAAAGACCAAAGACTGAGTATGCCACTGCTCAGACTAGGCTCCCTGGACTCATATTATCCTCAATTTTGCAGCTGCGCGTGGCATTAATCACCCCATCAGAAAAAGATTTTGAAGATTAAAATTATTTAATCAGACTGAATTTTGATGTCAAAATGTAAGTTATCTAGGTCCTTTCCCTCTTGAAATTCACCAAAAAATCCCCAGCATTGGCAGCAGCAGTGCCGCCCACCAACCACTAGATGGCGCTGCCGATTTTCAGTGCCCATACCATATAGATTGGGTTAGGGTGAGGGTTAGGGTAACCTTCTAAGGTTACAACGTGTGTGAAATATCGGCAGTGCTGCAAAATATCCACAGCACCATCTAGCGGCTACTTGCTGGCACTGCAGCTATCAGTGCTGGCGAATTTACAACGGGATAGATCTGTTATCTAAATTATATGAAATGTATTTTTCTGTATGCCAAAATCTATTAACTTGAAAAAGCTCCATCTATTAATTAGTATGCATGCAATCTAGAGAATTGAAGTATTTTTTTAAAGGGTCACTGTCACCTCAACACAAAGTCCATCTTAAAGAGTGCAATATTAACAAAACTGTCTCAGTTGTATTGGCCATTTTCTACACAGTATTAAGAATGATTTATTCAGCTCCTGTATGCTAATGTGCCTCTAAGAATGCTAATTTGTGTCTCAGAGTGCTTGGTAACGGTAGGAGGTTGGTTTAACTCAGGAATGGTTCACTTTAGAAAAAATGACTAATATAATGTACAGATAATTGGGACCTATCCTCTTATGGTAGCGCAGCACAAGGCAGCAGCAGTGGCGGTGAGCATCCGCGGATATTTCGGTGCCATATAGAGTCAAGGCTTAGGTAAAATGTTAGGGTTGGGGTTGGGGTGAGGGTTAGTTCAAGGGTTATGCTAACATTATAAGCTTAGAACTTCTCTCACATATCGGCAGAACTGCAAAATATCGGCAGCGCCATCTAGCAGTTGGAGGCCGCACTGCAGCTGTCCCGATGCCATAACAGTATAGATCCGATAATTGGAATACAGTACATAGAAATACGTAGAATACATCAATACAAGTGCATGTCTAACAAAACCTTGAAACACCAAGAAAACATGCATAATATTTAAAGTGACAAACATTTGCAGCCTTTGTTTTATAAGCTCACATTGCACAAGGCCATAAAAAATAGACATATAAAATGATGTATTTCTTGAAAACTGGTCTGTAGACCAGGGGTTTTTAAACTCGGTCCTGGAGGGCCGCCCCCAGGTCTGGATTTGAGGATTTCCTTTCTGGGCACAGGTGAGTCAATCAGGATGACTGAAGAAGCAATCGTCTCACCTACTTGCAGCAAGGAGATCCACAAATCCAGGCTTGTATGCGGCCCTCCAGGACAGAGTTTAGACACCCCTGCTATAGACTATGCAGGTATAGTCTACATGTCTAATTAAACAAAATATATATTTACTTATCTAAAACATGAGAATTCTTGGTCCTTTCCCTCTTCACCATCGCAAAATCTGACAGCTGCAGTTCTGCCTCCAGCCGACAGATGGCGCTACCAATTTTAGCATATAAAGCGCGCCGAAAGAAGAGGCCTTGAGCTATGAGAGGCGCTCCCGAGGCCATGGGGGGGTCGAGTGCTCGAGTCGAACATATTGATGGCCTTGCTGTCGATACAGCGCCTTTGAGTTGCGCCATGTCGGAGGGGAAAATAGTTCTTTGCCTTCCTTGGAACTTCTTGGTGCCAGAAAACTCACAGCGCCCTCAGTGCTGCAGAAGAAATGCTCAGGCAAAGAGCGATAGATCCGAATTCTTTATATATTGTTTAAAGCAGCAGTTTTAAAACCTCTCCTCAAGACCCACCAGATAGGCCATGATTTCGGTTTAACACTGTTTGAATACAGATGTGGCCATTAGAGTCTGTTGAATGCCAACTGCTCCTCCTGTGTTCACACAGTGTTAAACCAAAATCATGGCCTGTCTGTTGGGTCTTTAGGAGTGGTTTGAGAACTATTGGCTTAAAGGACCAGTGTGATCCCATTTCTTCTGTATGGTCTTTTGTTTAACTAAACATGATAGTTATTAGAAAAAAAAAAAACTTTACATTTTGCAACTTTTATATGCAATTATTTTTTTCTGTAGGCATACACTTTGTTTGCTTGCCTGCCGGTGCCTGTTACTTCCTGAAGTAGGTGTGTCTTTGTAAACTTACAAGCTTCCGATTAGATCTGCTAGGAGCACTGGTGGTAGTTAGTGCCATTTTCCACTGTGTAGATACAAACTTCCTATATATTCAAATTCTCCTCCCATCTTAGGAAGTTGTGCTACTCAAAGCAAAATGGCAGATGTCACAGCAGCACAAATGCATATAAAAAGTTATAAATTAGAGTCTGTATTATTTTTTATTTACATTATAAAATATAGTGCACATTTTCAAGTGAAATTCTACAAAAAAAAGTCATTTTTAGAAAAAATACATGTTCACAGTGGTCCTTTAAAGCCGTATAAAATATCCATAGAGTCTGATCTAGTGGCCTGACACAGAATAGAGAGAAAGTTATCCTGCCAGTGGGAGAAATAGGATAGCAATATCAGACTAGGAGGATAACAAATGGGAAAGAGAGCAAGTCTGGGAGGATGGCATGGTACACAGAGTGCAAACATGTAGCTACTTGGGTGACATGTATGAGAAAGAGAGAGGAAAGAGCAAGTCTGAAAATCCTGTCTCTGCATCCTCACTGACTCCAGCTGTCTCAGGCCTAAGGTGTGTGTGTGTGTGTGTGGGGGCGGGGTATTATTACAACCCACCTGATGCCAAGGGGGGTGGAGGCTGTTGGCAGTGGTGTTAGTATAATCTGGGGAGTTTATACAGTTTGCGGTCAAGAAACAGTCATGATGGCATCCGGCTAAGAACATGGCTGATCACAACAATATGAAGAGTGGATTACTCTGTCTTCTCACAATTAACATTGCAACAGTACATCAATAACAGCACTTACATCTTAACCAGGAAACCATGACAATAACTATAGGTGCACAATGTCCAACTCTCCATCCAGCTGTGCCTCATATCAGGGTCAAGGGAATATGCCAGAATGGTATAAGACTAGCAAATGTTCAGCTCCAGCAAGGCAATTCATCACAAACAGGGCCGTAACTACCTTTTTGGAGCCCCTAGGCAGTGAAGCGGAGGAGCCCCTGCGAGTGAGTATGCAAGGTATGCACAGACCCATTTTTGCTTTTTCTGTACGTGTAAGTAAGTTCCCTTTCCTGTTGTAACTCTCTTGTTCCAGGTGGTTACCCCCTAGTAGCCAGTCTATAAACTGCAAAATTTCATATTTTTTTTAAGCCAGGAACCATTTTTTTAAGAAGTGGCACCCCCCACAGTGAAGCGCCTCTGGGCGGCTGCCTAATTGGCCTAATGGGTAATCAAGCATTGGTTGTGGTCTGATCATTAAAGAGAGATGGAACTTATGAAAATTGCTGTGCACCACCAGACAGAGGCTTGAAAATCATATGCAAAAATTACATTCTTACATGATTTACATTTTTTAAATTGAACAATAATTAACCAAGTTATAGTCCAGTCCCTCAAGTGAATAGAGCAGGGTCGATACAAGCAGCCCCAGGGTAAACCAGAGCTGTTTTTGTGTCTCTCATCGGCTGCAACAGTATGACGCATGGACACCTTGCTGATGCAACACAGTGACCATAGTTTTCTTAAACCCAACTTCCAACCCTACAGTATAAACCTGTTCTCTGTTTTATCCTGCACATTCAAAGAAGATAATACAAAAAAAGCCAAAGAAAGAAAAAGACAGAACTTAGATTTGCACCCTGCCCTGAAGCATTGCAGGACGGTGCTCCAAAGCTTGCCTTTATTGTCCACATGATTCAGTTTCCCTATAAAATATTTAGCAAGGTTTCTATCTTAAGTTAAGCCAGGTTTTCTTCTGTTGTTTGGGATCCTGCAGGATTCATCTACTTTTGCCAATCTCTCTAAATGTATGCCAATATCAAGATGTATGGTATGGCCAGGATCTCCCACTCCCCCAAGCTCTCACTCCCATGCTTCCATGATTGGATCAAGTTGGCCCCATACTTTTAAAGAAAGAACATCTGGTAAAGGCTTCAGCATGAAAATAAAAGATAGGTTGCAATGTACCCCTGTCTCTTCCCTCATCTATGAACATTCAGATCATATAAGGTTTATACTGAACATTTCACAAAATCTGTTTATTTGAGATTGATAAGCTGCCATTTTGGAGATACAGTAGACTACTACACACTACTCCATAGATGCATCAGGATGGAAAAAGAACTGGGTACCATAGTCTGTTACGCTGAATATCAGTGCAGATATTAAAATGCACAAGCCTTAGTATTTGTCCATGAAGTTAACAATGGCAAATGTTGTAACTGTTACCAGTGTGACTTGGCTCTTCAAAAAGCCCCACAATATTGACCACTGTCATTATACCCCTCAGCCTCATGTTTCCTCTACCGGCCAATCTTGTGCACTAGGCATTTTCTGCAATCACAGGATAAATCAGAGCCTAGAAAAAGACAATATCTCCCAATAGAGTGGGGATGGGACTGTCCTTGGTGGACACCAAATGGTGCTGCCATATGAGGATCATAGTTTATATGTTCTTTCCAAACTGTTGACAGTCTTGCCTAAGTGCTGCAATTAACCAACTAAAATTACATTCTGGCAGAATACAGCATGGTCTACTCCCCTGTTGAGATCTTGTATATCTCAGAACAAAACACAGTATGAAAGCACAATGGGGGAACAATAAACTTGAAATCCCTCAGAATCATAGTGGCATCATCCAGACCTAATGGAAAGCTTATTGGTTTACAAGGACACACCATCGTTAGAAAGTAACTCACATGATCAGCTCAGAAAGACAATGGAACCCAGGTGTAAAGAATGATTATATATGAAACTAAAAAAATGTAAGGTTCATTTTTTTTTTACTTTCTAAATATATTTGCCCATTATCAAGCTTTGTTATGCAGAAAGCCATATAGAAAAAAATAATAACATATCCATCCTTTAAGAATTTGTGCAACATTGCCATGCCAAGTTATTGGGCCATTCTATAGTCAAGTGCCCCTTCTGGATTGCTACCTTGTCATGGTGAAGGGTCTTGTTTACCTCAATAAAGCTGTGAGCTATACCATGTAGGGTCACCCAAGATGGGCAGGTTATAGCTGAGAGGTCAGATACATCTCAGTCCACTGGAGAAGGAACTGGTAACTCATTCCAGAATCTTTGCAAAGAAAACAATATAGATGAGCACAACCAGAAACACAGATTTATGTGCTTGCCATGCCGCATCCATATGGTCACCATGATTCGGAAACGACTGAAGGACTAAACAATAACAATTATTGGGCTTCTCTGAGTCTGTGATTGGAACCTATGTGGCTTGTTCTATAATGTGATCTTAGCCTCCATGTTTTTTTTTATAATGTTGCCGCTGATCTGTAAGGAAATAATAGGATGTTTGGGGAGCCTGCTGTAAGTCAAGTATCGTGGTTCATTTCTTTCAGATCTATTCATATTTAGAAACTGCCTTTGGCGAGTCAGCGCTTCTCTGAAAAAAACACAAGTATACAAAGCATAGCAGACATTGACGAGAGAATAATGATGCTTTGTGCCAGTTTACCAAAACTGCACTAAATTCATCCCTGTCAATTAAAGAGCACTGAAGAAATATGTCAAGTAAATATCTTTCAGTCAATGCAGATGTCTCCATTTGTTAATGCAAGATAGTCTAGTACATTTAAAGTACTATTATCTTAGACGCCAATATGATATTTTTAGCTGATGCACAATTTTATCATCTGCGATATTGTTTTATTCCATTACAATGTGACGGCACCACTGACAGGCTGCACAAAGATGTTGTTATAATGTGTTTGGGTTTCGAGAAGCTGCTACGAATTACTATTTCAGATAAAATCTCCATGTATAGAAGCAAACTATTTTTTATAATACAATTACATTTATATTTCAATGTATTTAAGTTCTAATAAAATAGAAAATATTCTAAATAAGGCTGTCAGCTTTGTACCTCCAGATTCATTAGTGTATATTTATGAAAGTGGTGATTATTGGAGGTAAACGCTTCCACTTACTATGCTTTATATTGAGCTAGCGAATTGCCCGTCAAAAAATGACGGCAATAGAATTGTAAGGGAAGGAATGTTGTTTGGCACAGACATTATTTTTTGGGGTGGTCTCATTGCGAGCCTCTTGGATGTTGTTTTTTTTTTTTTTATCAGAGGCGCTTTTGCTGTCATTGGAAGGTCGGCGCTGATCTGCTTTTTGCGCTTATTGCAAGGATGTCCCCTGGTGTAGTTTGTGTGGTATGAGCAGCGCTGGTGCTCGTTGTGAGGCGAGCAGTGAATGTCTTTATCGTTTCTTGCGATAGTGTTTTTTTTTGTGTATATGTTTTTTGTGATGCTAATGAAATAATTAGTAAATGAATAAAGTGATATACTTTACCTATTTGTAAGTATTACATTCAGGAAGCATTGTGCTGAAGAGCTGACAATCTTTTTTCATGTTCCTGCAGCATATAATATAGGTTTGCAGTGTTGTGGAGCTGAGGTGTAAGTGTCAGCAATGTGTGCAGTGTGTAGTGTAAATAGGCTGCATGCGCGAGGGGAAACCGTTAGTGTAGCTGGGTACTTCCGCATTCTGTAAGTTAGTGTTGTAAAATGGCGGCGAATGTGTATGTGGTAGGCGGGTTTGTATGATTTAGCGTCTTTGCTAATGGTGTATGTTGTAGGTCGTACGGGTTTTTGTAAAAGCCGTATTTGCTTTGTGGTATTTAGAGGCTTTAGGGGTCGTGTAGCCTCGTTTTCGTTTTTTTGCCTACATTTTTTCTCTCGATTAGGAGATTTTCGAGAGGCTAAACTTTGTAAATTGGACCGAATTCTAGGTTTAAGCTGTGTAGCAGAGGTCCTGGGTGTCCCCCCTTGGTGTGGGTAAGGTTTTTATTTTATTTTTGTGTGTATTTTTGTGTTTTTTAATGTTTGGCGCTGTGCGCGGGTTGTCCGCTAAGGTCGTATTTTTGAGAGTCCGTAATGGATTTTTTCTAAGTCCCGCGGCTGGTATATTTTTGTGTAAGTCCGTAGTTAGTCATTGCATGTTTATGTTATTTTTTTGCAAGTCCCGCTTGTGTAGTGGTTTGTAACCGGTTGTGAGGCGCTGTAGAGCCTCCACCTCCGCAAATGCGGCCCTCGGCCTGCGGCTCATTGCAGCCGACGTGGGAGCCTCCACCTCCGCAAATGCGGAACCCTCGCGGACCAAAAGTCGTAGGGGGTCGTAGGGACAACACTAATCTTAGCACATGTAAGTGAAACTATGGTATCAATGGCAGGGGATACTATTTCTTATTAGTAATATCCAGTAGCCAAAAGTGCAACCCAGGGCTTAAATATTATACTGATAATGCCTCTATTGTTAAAATTTATATTTAAGTGACTTATGTGACATTTATCAGCTCTCTTATAGTGTGCAATATGGTCTCAATCACATAAAAAAAAACACTGTAGTTCAATAAATGGCACTTGTTTGTGAAGTATGTAAGACACTAACAACATTAGTAGATATCTAAGCTGTGAACATATGAATACTTTTAGAAAAAAAGAGCCTTGCATTATATGGCAAACAGCATTGCCAGCCTTCAAATTTTATTGCCGTCATTTTTGACGAGCAAGTCGCTAGTAGTATATTATTGACTGAAAACACATCAAACTTAACATATTTAAGGGCTAAGGAGATAAAATCATTGGTAGTATTTTCCCATACATTAATCATACCTCCAGACTGTTGGAAATTGTATACAATGCTGTTTAACTCTCTGGGAAAAGCACTTTGCCAACATATAATATAAAGAGTGTGCTTGTGCCAACCTCGCACATGATCAGCCAAAGACAATGCTCATCTCAGCAAAGACAGTTGCCATATTTACTGTGAGACCCCTGTAGAAAAATACCTTGCATAAAAAATAAAAGTGCAAGCCCTGCTATTACTCACTCTTAACCATGGTAATTTTATCAATTAGATCAGTGGTGGGCAATAGGTGGGCCAGGATCTGCAAGGCTGCCTCAGGCGATTCCCATGTGCTCCAGAGCCCCTCTTCAAGAATACACAGTCCATTATATCTCTACTAGAATATTGACCGTCCAAAAAATGACGGCAATGAAATTGTAAGTGAGCTAATGCTGTTTGGTGTATGGTAATCAAATAAATAATACATTAATAAATGAATATACTTTACCTATTAGGAAGTAGTATATGCAGGAAGGATTGTGTTGAAGAGCTGACAATCTGTTTTGATGTTGCGCAGCATAGAATGTGTGTTTTCAGTGTTGTGGAGCTGCTGTGTAAGTGTCAGCAAGGTGTGTAGTGTAAATAGTGTGCGTGCGCAAGTAAAATCCGTTAGGGTACCTGTGTACTTCCTCATTGTGTAAGTTAGTGTTGCAAAAATGGCGCTTAATGTGTGTATTACGCGGCTGTGACTGATTTTGCGTCCTTGTTCTTGTACCTCGTATGGCTTTTTTAAAAATCTGTATGTATTTCGTGGTGTTTTGCAAGTTTAGGGTCCTTTAGTCTCGTTTTCGTTTTGTTCGGCGGCCATTTTTTCTCTCGCTTAGGAGATTTTCGGGTATCTAAACTCTTTAATTTCTACCTAAATTGACTTTTAACGTCACTTTTAGAGGTAATGGGTGCCCCTCCCTTGCTGTGAGTATTTTTGTGAGGTCTTAATATTTTTGTTTGTAAATGGCGTGGCTCGTATTTGCGGATGCTAAATGTTCCGGTCGCGGTGGGAGCCTCCACCTCCGCAAATGCAGCCCCTCGCTTCTCGAGGGTCCGCATTTGCGGCCTTAAAGTCCGCGGTTGCTAGCAAGGAGCGCCTTTGGCTTCGCGAGGGTTACATCGTTAGCAATAACTTTGGTCAACCCGCACTGTTGACAACTATATATGTGATAAAACTAGCAAATAATACCCAGTTGTACTCCTAATCCCCTGCTGGATTGCTGCCTTCTGGTGGTGAAGGGGCTTGAGTACCTCAATGAAGGTGTGAGCTATACCATGTAGGGTCACTCAAGATGGACTGGATATAGTAGAGAGGTCAGACAAATCACAGTCCACTGGATAAGGAACTGGCAACCCACTCCAGTATCTACCAAGAAAATCATATGTATAAGCACAACCAGAGACATAGCGATAGATGTGCCTGGCGTGCTGTGTCCACCGAGAAAGTTAGACACGACTGTCGGACTGAACAACAACTCCTACATATTTCTCCTCATTGTCTATACCTTTATTAACAGTTAATTGCTTTCCTGGGATTTTGGTCAAATAAAAATGTATAAAGCACTTTGAAGCCCTCTTAGGACTCAGGGCTGCATAATGATGCCCTTCAAGAAATAGGTTCCCCGTCACTGAATATGATAATAATTTGTCCTTTAAAAATTCAAGTGTATCATTAGGCAGTGACTTTCTATGAAGTGAGAGCCATTGCTATGGGAACTATATTCAGAAGAATCTCTTGTTATCAACTTTTTTAAATAAGCGTCACATTACAGGCAATACCAAAGTTCACAGGCTGTTAAAGAACCAGGCTGGGCATACATTAAAATATAATAATATAGAGATTCTTGAGTACACTCAGAGATCATTATCTGGCACAGGTTATACAAGAGCCTACTAGAAATGAGGCCATCTTGGATTTAGTCATCACAAATAGTATTGATAGTATCAAATGTTGGAATAGGGCAACCTTTGGGAAACAGTGATCACAACACAGGCTCATTTGAGATTGAATTAAAAAAAACATAACTGTAAGGGGCCAACAAAAACTCTTAATTTTAAAAGGGCAGATTTTAACGGTCTACAAGCAGCAATACAAAGTATAGACTGGGACAGAGAACTGACAGGTAAAACACTGAACAACATTTCAATATTTTCTAAATATACATACTTCTCACTATAAACCATTTGGAAATACCAGTAAAAGGAGTAAATCACATCCAATGTGGCTTAATGATTTAAATATCAAGATACAGAGAAAAAAAAACAGGAATTTTACTTATGCAAACAAGAGGGGGATACATCCAAGTGTACTGAGGGAACTGGGTTCTGTAATAGCCAAACAATAATATTTCATATTTCAAGATTCACTCAACACAGGGTCTCTACCAGATGACTGGAGAAAAACAGAGGTGATATATATATTTAAGAAGGGAGCAAGAGCAAGTCCTGGGAATTTTAGACCAGTGAGCCTCACTTCTGTAGTGGGAAAGCTGTTAAACGGGTTAATAAAGGATAATATACAAGGATATGTCTACAGTATTTGAACCGGATTATAAGTAGGAACCAACACGGATTTATGAGAGAGGTCATGTCAAACACATCTAATTAGTTTCTATGAGTAGGAACCTGGATCAAGGCAACTCAGTGGATATAGTCTTTTTGGATTTTGCAAAGGCTTTTGATACCGTGCCACATGGAAGACTAATGTACAAACTAAGGGATACAGTAAATGCAGTAAATATCTGCTCATGGACTGGGAGCTGGCTAAAAGACAGGAAGCAAAGGGTTGTGGTGAATGGAACAAACTCCGATTGGACTAATGTGGTTCAGGGTTCAGTATTAGGTCCTCTTTTTTTAACATATTTATTAATGACTTAGAAGTGGGACTGGAAAGTAAGATCTCCATTTTTGCTGATGACACAAAGTTGTGCAAGGTAATTAAATCAGATAATTATGTACTTTCTCTCCAAAGGGATTTACATAAAATAGAGGAATGGGCATCTAAATGGCAGATCAGATTTAATACGAATAAATGTTAAGTTATGCATCTGGGAAGGAAAAATAGCCATGCAAATTATAATAATAATGGAGCAAATCTAGTGGTATCTGATTTTGAAAGAGATTTGGGAGTGCTTGTGGACAACCACCTAGGTAACAGTGCTCAAAGCCAAGCAGCAGCTGCAAAGGCAAGTAAAATATTATCATGTATTAAGAAGGGTATAGAAGCCAGGGAAGCAAATATAATGCGGCCACTATACAAATCTCTAGTACGCGCTCATTTGGAATATGGAGTACCATTTTTGGCACCACTACATAAAAAGGACATTTTAGAGCTGGAAAAGGTACAGAGAAATTCAACAAAAACTGATAAGGGGAATGTAGGTGCTAAATTATGAAGAAAGACTAACCAAATTAAATGTATTTTAAGTTTCTATGAGGGGATATAATTACCTTATATAAATATATCCAGGGTCAATATTCGTGCCAAGAGGGTTTCAACTGACAAGGGAACATCCTTTGAGGTTAACAGTAAAAATATTACACCTTAAAGAAAGAAAAGGGTTCTTCACAGTAAGGGTGGTTAATCTGTGGAATTCTCCACCAAAGAAGGTGGTGACAGCAGATTCAATAGATAACTTTAAAAAGGGACTGGATGCATTTTTAATTAAAAAGGGCATTAAGGGCTATCCTGGATAATTAGAGAGACAGTATTGATCAGAGAAGAAGCTGATCGCCAGTATCTGCGGTCAGGAACTAATTATTTTTTTTCCCTTTGAGACAATTGGATAAGTTTCACTTTGCTTTTTTTTCTGTTTACCTTCCTCTGGATCAATTAACAACTAATCTGCATATTGTTGATCAGAGGAGATCTTAAAAGGTTGAACTTGATGGACTAAAAGTCTTTTTATCAACCTCAATTACTATGTAACTATGTAAAAGGTTGTATTTTATTTGTTTACTTTTATATGCAATTATGCGGCTGTGAAAACTACTATTTTAATCTCCATTAATGTACTTCCTGAGATGGGAAGAGATTTAAGATTGTAAGTTTGCAAATTCTCAATCTTGCATGGTGCTTTGGACACTGGCTTCTAAGCTCAAAGACAGGGAACTCCATCCTTTGCTACGTGCTAATACTGCTATTGTTTTTGCCTTTATCGTAACCAATGTTTAGCGCTACGGAATATGATACAAATAAACGAAACGCAGTTTTATATCTACACATTGGGAATGTTCATATGAAAACTGAAAAAAAAAAAATGAAAACTGTACAGAGCTACTGTCAGTAAGTTATTTCCTTTGAACCACCAGCTTTGGAGGATCATTTTATAATCAGCTCTAATTTGAGGATTTTACCCAGCTAATATGCCAGAAGTATTTTTTGAATATAGGCCTTTCTTCCCCTGAGGAGATTCTCCTGCTGTTATCCTATTTCCATATCTTCGGTAAGGCACGCTAGGCTAGGAGTTGCAAACCCCTAGAAGCACTTTCCTTTGATCTGCAGCTATGAATTGCAGCCACAACAACTTTAAACACAATATTAATAAATATATATACTGTAAACTCACCGTTATCCATCACCTATGGGGAGTCCCTATTGCCGGATAACTGTAGTTGCCGGTTAATCGGTAGACCCCGAATTTAAGGGTCTAAACGACCCTTAAACCCCCCCAAAACACCTCAAAATGCCTTTAAAAAGGCATTAGCACTTAGGGCCCAAACAATTAGTAAAAAAAAAGTTTTTATTATTTTTTTGCAGTCTTGAATTGCCGGATAGTGCCGGATATTGCCGATTATGCTGGTTTTGAAAATGGAGAATTGATTCTGGTGCCGGTTGCATGAGAGTCCTGGTTAGTTGAGTGCCGGATAACTGGGAGTTTACTGTATATATATATATGTATGTATATATATATATATATATATATATATATATATATATATATATATATATATATATAATGTGTGTATACTGTCTATCTATAGATAGATAGATAGATAGATAGATAGATAGATAGATAGATAGACAGACAGACAGAAGTGTAATAATATTAAATACACTTCCGGATACATAAACATATTTCCATCAGACTTGTTGAAATGAATGCACCTTTACTGTGCACACATAGTACACACACCACACACCCATTATCAGTACACAGTGCTCTGTTGACATGGGTATAGGTGGCCATTACAACTTTTTAAAAATATCTATGAGTGATGCTACACCTTTAAAAACAGTATGAGAAAAACAAAATTGATACCCAACATTAAGAGAGCTTTGAATATATAATATATATATATATAGAGCTAAACAGTATACAATTCACAATATGTGATTTTGAAACAATGGGGCTTTTGGAATAGTTGAATACAATTGTTTTATTCATAGTAAATCCTTATTTGTCTTTGCTTTTTAATATACAGTATTTTTTCCTATCTATCTATCCACACACACCTAATCTGTCCGCTCAGCACATGCACATCACAGAGTTATTAGATTTTCATTGGTCTTAATGTGAGATTGCCAGGGTTGTCAAAAATAGGATGCAGAGAATCTCATGAAAGGCTAATATAGATTTTTTGCTGCAAGGATTATATTTTTTTAAAACAGGACATACAAAATGCATGACAATTATTTTCAGTTAAATTGACAGTTTATTAAATCATTTACTTCTTACACAAACAACAAAAAATATTGCTTATTTCACGGGGAATATAACGGAAATAAACCTGTGGGGTTTAATAGTAAGCCTATTTATACACAGTTATGGCATCAAAGCATTTTAAAACAAGATTACAATGGCAGACAGAAAGTAGAAAGCAAAGGTAATTTAGTAAAAATGCATAACACAGGACGTACTTGTATTCACGTGTCACTACTGGTATATCCTTATCATTTGAACAATGTGCTTTTAAAGGGTCAATGAACGCTGATTTTTTTATTTACAACATGACAGGGAGAGCCACTATAGCTGCTGCTTCATCTCCCAAACAGTAAAGGAGCACTTTTTCAAATAAATAATGTATAACACATATGATTGTATAGCACACAGGACTATCACATTCACAAAAGCGATTTTTATTTACATAACAAATATGTTGTTGTTGTTGTTCAGTCCTTCAGTCGTTTCCGACTCTCGGCATGCTAGGCACGTCTGTCTGAAATGTTCTTATCCATATGGTTTTCTTGGCAAAAATACTGGAGTAGGTTGCAAGTTCCTTCTCCAGTGGGCCATAATTTGTCTGACCTCCCTGCTGCTACTTGCCCATCTTTAGTGATCCTACATGGTATAGCTCACAGCTATGTATATTTAGACATATATATTTACACACATAATAAATAATTGGTATATATCATTTACAGCTTTGAACCAAGCCATATCTATTTATTTGAATTATGTAAGTATAATTATTTAGTTTCTATTAATATATTATTTAGTATTTAATATTTTTTAGTTTATGCTGTACAGTAATATTTTTTCATATTATTTGTTTAATAAAGTGCGCCTTCCTTGCTAGGGAGATGAATCATCATCTATAGTGACTTCCCCTGTCATGTTGTAAGTGGAGCCGTCCTGGCTCCACCCCTAACAGTGACAACATTTTTGCATGTTTTATTGCAACATCCAGCTTAAAAAAGATGGAGGAAAATTACCAGTGAGTAAGAATGTGAGGGGAAACATGGTTGCCCCATATTGAGAAATATAAGTGGAAAAATTATGCAGTAAGGTGAAAATAAGTAAGGTGAAAATATTTGAACAAAATCTTTATAAAAAAAAGTATAGAAGAGATTAATTTTGATTCAATCTAAAAATATTTTCAGTGGTCTGTTAGAAAAAAGTACAGTTCTGCTACTGAGTATATTACAATTTAAGCTATATAACATTGAGCAGTTGATTCTGTACACCAAATTAAGGTGAAAAATAAAAATCTGGATGTCAGAGACAGAGGTAATGGTTTAGATTATATCTGAAGTTGAGTTTGATACCAAAACCATGGTCGAAAGAAATTAGGTTGTTTATTGCCACCTCAAAGCAGTATGGGTCCCATTAACAACTTTGTTTCTGAGCTGATTTATGTGTAAACTTGACATGTAAACCAGCTCAGAAAAATATTGTAATTGGGCCCAAACTCTTTTGAGGTGGTATCAATCTCTAGCAAGCTATTCCAAACTACACAAAAAAAGCACTAAGTGAAGAAAGCACTATATAGTGTAAAAAGCATTACATTTGGGGGAATAGATCATTGCAAGGTCTGTGTCTCTGTTACAATATGTGTATTAGAAAGGATAAGATACACTTACAGGCAGAAATGTCACTGCATACAGACATTTCTGTCCATGTGAGCATATCATTCCATGGCACTTCAGTGGCATCTTCAGGCAGCCTACTGCCACCTGAAAATCTGCTGACCTAGGACTGAGCCTTGGATTTCTGGCTTCATTGGTTAGTGAGTTCATCATTTGAGCAACATTTCCACTCACATGCTTAGAAACAGGCAGTTGCTGTGTAAAGTGAACATCCTGGTTTCATTTCTCTTTTCCTGCTTATTTATGAACTGATCAGCAGAGATTACAAACATGTCAGCCCCCAGAAAATGGAAAAATTTGCAATAATACTGCTAATGATGTACATTTGGTGTGTACTTTAGAAATGTGAAAGTGCTCATATACTACAGAGGTACTTTAAATGCAATACAATCAACACAGTAATTAATTTTGAAAGCACTTTTTTCACAAATATACTTTCTTTCTCTACTTAATAATCAAGTTGTGGATAAGCAAATATTAAATATGTCAACTTACATAAACTATTTGTCTTTGATTAGAATGCAAATCATAATAATTCAAATGTATCTAAGATTCTGTTAAATAAAGATAACAGTTAACCTAAAATTAATAGCTAGCATAAAATTGAACATGGTGAATTCAAAATGAATAAATCAATAATATATAGAAATTCTACAAATATATATATTACAGTAAGTACTCTTCATGGTGTGAAAGAGCACACGCTTGGATGTTAAAATGATCTATTGGTTTTAATTACAATAATAACAGCCTGTTTACATACAACGTGTAGCCTGCCTACTGGTTGTTGCATGAGTAATAACAGTTAGTCGAGCGCACAGTGAAGACAGTGATTGATAGCGGTTTTCCCTGGACTCGGGACTAACCAGTTAATCAATTACTGGCCTGTTTAGGTGATTCCAGCATTCCATGCTCTGTACAAATAGATTTTGTTAGGGGTTCACTTTTTTCTTTTGCTTACTACACAGAGCTATAGCTGCGGGTCTGGCAGTGGGTTGTCAGTGACACATGTAAATGCAGATTTTATTCTATTCGATTTCTCAGTTAAAATGCATGTATATCAAAAATTCAAAAAGTATTTCAACATTCTTTAAAGATATCTTTACTGTGGCTTGGTCCAAATTGTGCTGGATTAAATAGCCCTTTAATGCTGTATTCTTTTGTCCACTGTCAGCTCTTTGTATGTTTGCTAATTATACTTATCAACAAATAGCTGTGGGTTAAGGGAAGCACTATTTTTCCATTTTAGTTTACACAAACTCTATAAATTCTCTACCTTTTTTATAGCTTCTGGTTAGAAAGAAATGCTTGTATATGTACGTCTGAATTTATGAATAATTGTATGACTTGGGAGTTAAAGTGCCACTTAATTCAGCACAATTTGGAGCATGCCACTGCAAAGCTCTCCTAAAATCATGTTAAAATACTTTTTGAATTTTTGAAATATCTGCATTTTTCACTGATAAATTAATTCATTTCTGTTTACATTCGTAGTGCAGTGAGCAAAACAAAAACAAAAAAAATAACCCTTCACAAATTCATCTGGGCAGAGAATGGAAACACCTAAACAGGTCCGTTGTGGGTTAACTGCTCGCTGAATTCTTGAGGTCAGGGAAAACACTGCTATAAATCATTGTCTTCACGGTGCCTTCAATGCACGGTTCGGCATATGTTATTAATCATAGAACAGTCAAACATATCGATTTTGTAGCTGATTTTAGTTTAATTAAAAGAATATATAATTTTAACACACAATCTTTTGCTCTTACACCATGAACCGCACTTACAATGAGGTAAATTGCCCTTTAAGGATAATTTTATACAGTGAAGGATAAGTAACATAGTTCAAAGGAGTACGCTGAAGATGAATTTCTATTTTCTTGTCAGATCTACTTTGACACCTATTTTGTGTAACAGTTCTTCACTAAACATATTTATTTGAAATATTGTGGCTCCCATTCTCCCAAACCAGCTGTTGTTGAAGCAATTCCGTTTTTAGAATTGGCCTCATGAGATTGCTCAGCAAGTGAACAGTTCTCAGAAACTGCATGGAACTTGTCATCTGACCCTTTTTCACTTGCTTTATTAAATTCATGCAAGATGCTTTGTCCCAGCTCTTTATGAGTCCCATTGTCAGATAGCTAAAATTGTATCTTACTGGGTTTTCTATTGGAAAGAGCCTCCCCTAGATACAGTTGCTGTGGAAACTGGTTCCTTGGTATCCATGCACTCACATATATTTCAATTTAAAAATTCTTAGAACACAATGTGTTCCTTTTGAGCTTCTCTTTTAATGTAAGTGGTTTCCCTCCATATGGCCACTGTTTTCTGGAAAAAAAAATCCTAATTAATTACACTTATTTTGTTTCGAAGATTGTGGGGCATCTTTAAAGGTAAAACCAACCAGCAATTATGTTTCTATTAATGCATGTATCTGTAATTGGATTCAGCATTATGGCCAATCTGCAAAAAATCCACTAAAAGCCATAACATTTATCTTCCATGCATGGGTGTAGGAACTGGGAGGACGGGGGACGAGGAGGACAAATCTCCCCCAGATTTTTCGATGTGTGATTTTATGTGTAGAGAAGCAGGTGTGTGGTATTTTTATATAATACGCTGTATTCCCCCCAGATTTTCTTTGGCTTCTACACCCATGCTTCCTTTCTTCCTACTTTTATGATTATCTTTTAATTTGCTGTTTGCCATATTCCTAATCAGTTGAGACCTCTCCAGTTCCAATATTCTACTAAAGTAAGATTTAGCAACCTACTAACCTAGAGACAAATATGGTCCAGTACAGATCGTACATATCAAAATACCCACAGTTGTAGTGCCATGAATTGAAAACTTAAAAAAAAAAAAAGTGTTAATAGTTAATAAGTACAATACTATTTTGGATGTCTCTTGGCCCTACGTTGAGTTTTTAAGATAATTTACTGAACTATTACATTGGCTCCGCAGCCTGGCCCACATAGGAATTTATATTTACTTAAGTATGTTTGTCTCGAAAAGGAGATACCTTATGAGCACTTGCAGAAGTCCTTACCTGTCAGGTAAGCAGCTAAAAAATTAAACCAGTAAATAAGAGCCAAGAAACACAGGAGCACATACTTTTTTTTCTTAATACACACTATTGTTCTGTTAATCGTGTTTGTGGGCGTGATTTGTGCTTGTTCCTGAGAGGGTGTTGTGCATGTATCTGTGAGGGAGTAGAGTGACTGCTTTATTTTAATTGTTTGCCTTCGATGGATGGAGGAGTAAGAGGGAGTGAAAAGGGGGAGGTGGGAGAGGCATGATAAGGGGGGATGTAAGAGGGAGTGAAAAGGGGGGAGGTGGGAGAGGCATGATAAGGGGGGATGTGAGTAGAGGGGAGAGGTGAGGAAAGGTGAAGAGAAAAGGCAAGGAAAAGGAACTGGAGTTGCCCCCAGTGCAGACACACCAGCAGTAGGGGTTCATGAGGATTTAGATATGGAGCGCCCTTAGAGTGGGGGAGGAGGGGGTTGAGCTGCAATCCTTAGGGCCAGCGCAAGTTAGAAGGTCAAAAGGCTTACAACAAACACAGGGCACACAATTGCTTCCAAGATACATTATTGTCCTCCTTAATACCATCCACTAACTGTTGTATATCCCCCATGGAGGCAGAGAGATCAGAGCTAGTGGAAGGACAAAGATGTGGAGAGGGATGGCAGCAGTGGTCAGTGCTGTGGGAGTTCATGTCAGGAATGTCAAGAGCATAAAGCTCTGCTATGGTGACTGCTGGTCCATAGTCAAGAGGAAGATGGCGGAGAACTGACACAGATAGAACAACAGGCATTGATTCCCCAGCAATCTTGGAATATCATGAGTGGGAGAAACTCCTCAGGGGCAGAATGTCCACAGTCACCATTGTGGGAATACCTGTCTTACTGGACATGGACTGGCCCAAGACCCTGCATGGTGAGCACATGCAACACCATAATCAATCATGTTCACAAAACATTCCTACATCACACAACAATGGCTCATGACATAATAATCGGCTGATATTGCTATTATCAAGATGTCCCTTATTCTTGCTTATACTACCCACAATTGTAAACTGTTCATACAAACACTGGTTGAAGTTATGCCTAAAAGAATTAGAAAATAAATATATGTTCTTCTTCAACAGAACTGCCACCACTGTAAGAGCAGCCACCATAGGAGGAGGAAGGAAGGGATTGGAGGTGCTTACAGTCCCCTCTGTCACCATGGTCATCTTTGACCCCACAGCCCCCTTCCCCACATCAATCCTCCTCCCAACTTCATATATTGGGAGGACTTGGGTCCTTCCACCACTAGCTCCTACAGTTTCACTCATCGAGGCAGTGTACCACCCAGTAGCGTCACCACACACACAGCCACCATCTTTCACATTAGAGGTGGAGGAAGAAATTAAAAGCCACATGAAGCAGCAGGAGACAGGCAGGCATATCTCAGACATATTAAGTTGGAAATGCAGCTCGAGCAACAGGCATTTGCCCTGCCAATGGAGGGAAGCTCTCTGGGTTGAGCAGGAATTTTTCAGGATGGGGAACTTCATGGCAGCCATGCTTTGAACACTTTCAAAGACAGGCTGCCTCCCATTCCAGGACTCCAGGGAGACCCCCAGCTAGGCTTGTTGGACCCACTGAGACCCACAGCAAGGCCTGTTAAGCCCAGGGAACCTCCATAGCAGCCCCTACACCATAGAGTTACATATGGACCCCATGATATACCAAGGTATGATCATTGGGGCCCTCATTGACTCTATGGTATGAAAATGTAACCACTGTATCACACGGGTCCATAATGATCCCCATGGTATCACAATGAGTACCATATAGGTCCATATTGTACCCAACACTAAAGTACCAATAAAAAAAAAAAATGTAAAAATAAAATAAAAAAATAATTAAACATGTATGGGGAGGTGCTATACATTCCTTATGAACTCCAGTGATAATAGCCAACGGCGCTAGGCCTTAAGGGTATATGCAAATGACCTGGGTTATGAATGCATCTGATAGAGGGGAACTAGTAGTGTATGATTACATTTATTTGCATGCACTATGTTTTTTAGTTTTGCATAAAAAAACTGTTGCAGGTGATGTTTACACCCCCAGAATTGTGCTAGGCCCTATCAGGTTTGATTTGGTAAAAATTAACCCTGTTTGTGAGCATGCCCAGCTTTGCAGCCAACCAGCAATGCTGTATGCAGCCAGCTAGATAATGCTGCTACACTACTTAGAACTAAAGATTCTTAAAGGACAATAACTCGACATTCAGGTAAAAATACTAGAGCTGTTAAACCGTTGTTCTTTAGACATACACCCTCTCCTTGATAAATTCTGACAAATTATAATTGTACTGAAACCAAACATTTCAGCTTCTTCCTATTCTAATCTGTCTTTTAGGTGAATGAGCATTTATGCTTGATTTATGGTCCTGCAATTACTTCAAAGATGGAGGAAGAGAGGTGTGCATGTGTCTCTGTGTAAGTGCATGCAATTCACTCTGGCTGGGAGAGATCTCAGGGGCAATTCACTGGAGCTGTGAGAGATCTCAGGGGCAATTCACTGGGGCTGGGGGAGTTGATGGGGTAATTCACTGGGGCTGGGGAAGGAGATGGGGCAATTCACTGGGGCTGGGGGGGGGGTTACAGGGCAATTAACTGGGGCTGGGGGCAGTTTTAACCTGGGATGTAGATAAAACAATTAGTGAATGAAGGGACACAGACCTTGTTCTGGTTATTACAGAAATCTAAAAGAAAGATGCAGCTCAATTCACAGACCAAAAAGATACAATGTAGTATGTATGCTAATTTTCGCTGGGATTTTAATGGGGTGCTAACTATGATAGAAAACAGTTTGCAAATGCAAGAAATTCAGCAAACTTTAAAGTAACTGTTTGTTTTGATATTTTTTTAATGCACTATTAATTCTCCTCTATCAGATACATTCATAATCTAGTTCACTTGTATATACCTTTAATATTCAGCCCAGGATTACCACAACCTGTAGCTAGGGAAAATATACATTAATAATAACTTTGATGACCTCCATTAATGATCACAAACACTGTGGTCTTCAATCTTCACCCTTGAATAACCAGGAACATAAAGTATCTCTCAATGGATCCCTATACCATGGGGATCCATATGGCCGCCCCATGTTATCCTTGTGAGTACCATAGGGGTCCATAATGGACCTCTAGAGACCCTAACACTAAAGTACCAAAAATAAAAAATTAGTTAAACCTGTGGAGGGGCGGTGAAAATGACCAATGCACTTCTTCAGCCTTGGGCCCCCACAGGGACCCCCATAGCTAGCATTAGTTAGCTGGGGTTAATGAACCCTACATGTTTAACAAGGCCCGGGAGTCTTAGTGGTCCCTTGCAGGCATCTCGTGGTCTCCATGGGCCCTGCTGACCTAACTGACCTAACTCTCTAGGCACCATGGCCCATGGGTTTGAGGGGGGTTGAGGTTGAGGAGGGTTGAGTTTGAGGAGGGTTGAGGTTGAGGAGGGGGTTGAGGATGAGGATGGGGGTTGAGGAGGGAGGATGGGGGGCTTGAGGAGGGGGTTGAGGATGGGGGGGTTGGGGTTGAGGGGGGTTGAGGTTGAGGAAGGTTGAGGTTCAGGAGGGTTGAGGTTGAGGAGGGGATTGAGGATGAGGATGGGGGGGTTGAGGAGGGAGGAAGAGGATGGGGGGCTTGAGGAGGGGGTTGAGGAGGGAGGTTGAGGAAGGGGTTGAGGATCGGGGGTTGAGTAGGCAGGTTGAGGATGAGGAGCGAGGCTGAGGATGAGGAGGAGTGGTTGAGGAGGGGGGTTGAGGTTGAGGAGGGGGTTGAGGATGGGGGGTTGAGGAGAGAGGATGAGGATGGGGAGGTTGAGGAGGGGGGGTTGAGGATGGGGGGGTTGAGGAGGGAGGATGAGGAGGGGGTTGAGAATGAGGAGGGAGGTTGAGGATGAGGAGGGAGGTTGAGGATGAGGAGGGAGGTTGAGGATGAGGAGGGAGGTTGAGGATGAGGAGAGAGGTTGAGGATGAGGAGGAGGGGTTGAGGATGGGGGGTTGAGGAGAGAGGATGAGGATGTGGGGGTTGAGGTTGGGGGGTTGAGGAGGGAGGTTGAGGAGGGGGGGTTGCGGTTGAGGGGGGTTGAGGTTGAGGAGGGTTGAGGTTGAGGAGGGTTGAGGATGAGGATGGAGGGGTTGAGGAGGGAGGATGAGGATGTGGGGGTTGAGGAGTGGGGGTTAGGGTTGAGGGGGGTTGAGGTTGAGGAGGGTTGAGGTTGAGGAGGGTTGAGGTTGAGGAGGGTTGAGGTTGAGGAGGGGGTTGAGGATGAGGATGGGGGGTTGAGGAGGGAGGAAGAGGATGGGGGGCTTGAGGAGGGGGTTGAGGAGGGAGGTTGAGGAAGGGGTTGAGGATCGGGGGTTGAGTAGGCAGGTTGAGGATGAGGAGCGAGGCTGAGGATGAGGAGGAGTGGTTGAGGAGGGGGGTTGAGGTTGAGGAGGGGGTTGAGGATGGGGGGTTGAGGAGAGAGGATGAGGATGGGGAGGTTGAGGAGGGGGGTTGAGGATGGGGGGGTTGAGGAGGGAGGATGAGGAGGGGGTTGAGAATGAGGAGGGAGGTTGAGGATGAGGAGGGAGGTTGAGGATGAGGAGGGAGGTTGAGGATGAGGAGAGAGGTTGAGGATGAGGAGGAGGGGTTGAGGATGGGGGGTTGAGGAGAGAGGATGAGGATGTGGGGGTTGAGGTTGGGGGGTTGAGGAGGGAGGTTGAGGAGGGGGGGTTGCGGTTGAGGGGGGTTGAGGTTGAGGAGGGTTGAGGTTGAGGAGGGTTGAGGATGAGGATGGAGGGGTTGAGGAGGGAGGATGAGGATGTGGGGGTTGAGGAGTGGGGGTTAGGGTTGAGGGGGGTTGAGGTTGAGGAGGGTTGAGGTTGAGGAGGGTTGAGGTTGAGGAGGGTTGAGGTTGAGGAGGGGGTTGAGGATGAGGATGGGGGGTTGACGAGGGAGGTTGAGGATGAGGAGGGAGGTTGAGGAGGGGGGGTTGAGGATGGGGGGGGTTGAGGAGGGAGGATGAGGAGGGGGTTGAGAATGAGGAGGGAGGTTGAGGAGGGAGGTTGAGGATGAGGAGGGAGGTTGAGGATGAGGAGAGAGGTTGAGGATGAGGAGGAGGGGTTGAGGATGGGGGGTTGAGGAGAGAGGATGAGGATGTGGGGGTTGAGGTTGGGGGGGTTGAGGAGGGAGGTTGAGGAGGGGGGGTTGCGGTTGAGGGGGGTTGAGGTTGAGGAGGGTTGAGGTTGAGGAGGGTTGAGGATGAGGATGGAGGGGTTGAGGAGGGAGGATGAGGATGTGGGGGTTGAGGAGTGGGGGTTAGGGTTGAGGGTTGGTTGAGGTTGAGGAGGGTTGAGGTTGAGGAGGGTTGAGGTTGAGGAGGGGGTTGAGGATGAGGATGGGGGGTTGAGGAGGGAGGTTGAGGATGAGGAGGGAGGTTGAGGATGAGAAGGGGGCTTGAGGAGGGAGGTTGAGGTTGAGGAGGTGGTTGAGGATGAGGAGGGAGGATGAGGATGAGGAGGGAGGTTGAGGATGAGGAGGGAGGTTGAGGATGAGGAGGAGGGGTTGAGGAGGGGGGTTGAGGAGAGAGGATGAGGATGTGGGGGTTGAGGAGGGTGGTTAAGGAGGGGGGTTGAGGAGAGGGGGTTAGGGTTGAGGTTGAGGAGGGGGTTGAGGATGAGGATGGGGGGGTTGAGGAGGGAGGAAGAGGATGGGGGGCTTGAGGAGGGGGTTGAGGATGGGGGGTTGAGGAGGGAGGTTGAGGAAGGGGTTGAGGATCGGGGGTTGAGTAGGCAGGTTGAGGATGAGGAGCGAGGCTGAGGATGAGGAGGAGTGGTTGAGGAGGGGGGTTGAGGTTGAGGAGGGGGTTGAGGATGGGGGGTTGAGGAGAGAGGATGAGGATGGGGAGGTTGAGGAGGGGGGTTGAGGATGGGGGGGTTGAGGAGGGAGGATGAGGAGGGGGTTGAGAATGAGGAGGGAGGTTGAGGATGAGGAGGGAGGTTGAGGATGAGGAGGGAGGTTGAGGATGAGGAGGGAGGTTGAGGATGAGGAGAGAGGTTGAGGATGAGGAGGAGGGGTTGAGGATGGGGGGTTGAGGAGAGAGGATGAGGATGTGGGGGTTGAGGTTGGGGGGTTGAGGAGGGAGGTTGAGGAGGGTGGTTGCGGTTGAGGGGGGTTGAGGTTGAGGAGGGTTGAGGTTGAGGAGGGTTGAGGATGAGGATGGAGGGGTTGAGGAGGGAGGATGAGGATGTGGGGGTTGAGGAGTGGGGGTTAGGGTTGAGGGGGGTTGAGGTTGAGGAGGGTTGAGGTTGAGGAGGGTTGAGGTTGAGGAGGGTTGAGGATGAGGATGGAGGGGTTGAGGAGGGAGGATGAGGATGTGGGGGTTGAGGAGTGGGGGTTAGGGTTGAGGGGGGGGTTGAGGTTGAGGAGGGTTGAGGTTGAGGAGGGTTGAGGAGGGGGTTGAGGATGAGGATGGGGGGTTGACGAGGGAGGTTGAGGATGAGGAGGGGGGTTGAGGATGGGGGGGTTGAGGAGGGGGTTGAGAATGAGGAGGGAGGTTGAGGATGAGGAGGGAGGTTGAGGATGAGGAGGGAGGTTGAGGATGAGGATAGAGGTTGAGGATGAGGAGGAGGGGTTGAGGATGGGGGGTTGAGGAGAGAGGATGAGGATGTGGGGGTTGAGGTTGGGGGGTTGAGGAGGGAGGTTGAGGAGGGGGGGTTGCGGTTGAGGGGGGTTGAGGTTGAGGAGGGTTGAGGTTGAGGAGGGTTGAGGATGAGGATGGAGGGGTTGAGGAGGGAGGATGAGGATGTGGGGGTTGAGGAGTGGGGGTTAGGGTTGAGGGGGGGTTGAGGTTGAGGAGGGTTGAGGTTGAGGAGGGTTGAGGTTGAGGAGGGTTGAGGTTGAGGAGGGGGTTGAGGATGAGGATGGGGGGTTAAGGAGGGAGGTTGAGGATGAGGAGGGAGGTTGAGGATGAGAAGGGGGGTTGAGGAGGGAGGTTGAGGTTGAGTAGGTGGTTGAGGATGAGGAGGGAGGATGAGGATGAGGAGGGAGGTTGAGGATGAGGAGGGAGGTTGAGGATGAGGAGGAGGGGTTGAGGATGGGGGGTTGAGGAGAGAGGATGAGGATGTGGGGGTTGAGGAGGGTGGTTGAGGAGGGGGGTTGAGGAGAGGGGGTTAGGGTTGAGGTTGAGGAGGGTTGAGGTTGAGGAGGGTTGAGGTTGAGAAGGGGGTTGAGGATGAGGATGGGGGGGTTGAGGAGGGAGGATGAGGATGGGGGCTTGAGGAGGGGGTTGATGATGGGGGGTTGAGGATAAGAAGGAGTGTTTGAGGAGGGGGGTGAGGTTAAGGAGGGTGTTGAGGATGGGGGGTTGAGGAGAGAGGATGAGGATGGGGAGGTTGAGGAGGGGGGTTGAGGATGGGGGGGTTGAGGAGGGAGGATGAGGAGGGGGTTGAGGATGAGGAGGGAGGTTGAGGCTGAGGAGGGAGGTTGAGGCGGGAGTTTGAGGATGAGGAGGGAGGTTGAGGATGAGGAGGGAGGTTGAGGATGAGGAGGGAGGTTGAGGATGAGAAGGGGGGTTGAGGAGGGAGGTTGAGGTTGAGGAGGTGGTTGAGGATGAGGAGGGAGGTTGAGGATGAGGAGGGAGGTTGAGGAGGAGGGGTTGAGGAGGGGGGTTGAGGAGGGGGGTTGAGGATGGGGGGTTGAGGAGAGAGGATGAGGATGTGGGGGTTGAGGAGGGTGGTTGAGGAGGGGGGTTGAGGAGTGGGGGTTAGGGTTAAGGGGGGTTGAGGTTGAGGAGGGTTGAGGTTGAGGAGGGTTGAGGTTTAGAAGGGGTTGAGGATGAGGATGGGGGGGTTGAGGAGGAAGGATGAGGATGTGGGGGTTGAGGAGTGGGGGTTGAGGAAGGAGGTTGAGGAAGGGGTTGAGGATGGGGGGGTGAGGAGGGAGGTTGAGGATGAGGAGGGAGGTTGAGGATGAGGAGGAGGGGTTGAGGAGGGGGGTTGAGGTTGAGGAGGGGGGTTGATTATGGGGGGTTGAGGAGAGAGGATGAGGATGGGGGGGTTGAGGAGGGGGGTTGAGGATGGGGGGTTGAGGAGGGAGGATGAGGAGGGAGGTTGAGGAGGGGATTGTGGATGAGGAGGGAGGTTGAGCATGAGGAGGGAGGTTGAGGTTGAGGAGGGGGGTTGAGGAGAGAGGATGAGGATGTGGGGGTTGAGGTTGGGGGGGTTGAGGAGGGAGGTTGAGGAGGGGGGTTGGGGTTGAGGGGGGTTGAGGTTGAGGAAGGTTGAGGTTGAGGAGGGTTGAGGTTGAGGAGGGGGTTGAGGATGAGGATGGGGGGTTGAGGAGGGAGGATGAGGATGTGGGGGTTGAGGAGTGGGGGTTAGGGTTGAGGGGGGGTTGAGGTTGAGGAGGGTTGAGGTTGAGGAGGGTTGAGGTTGAGGAGGGGGTTGAGGATGAGGATGGGGGGTTGACGAGGGAGGTTGAGGATGAGGAGGGAGGTTGAGGATGAGAAGGGGGGTTGAGGAGGGAGGTTGAGGTTGAGGAGGTGGTTGAGGATGAGGAGGGAGGTTGAGGATGAGGAGGGAGGTTGAGGATGAGGAGGGAGGTTGAGGATGAGGAGGAGGTTGAGGATGAGGAGGAGGGGTTGAGGAGGGGGGTTGAGGATGGGGGGTTGAGGAGAGAGGATGAGGATGTGGGGGTTGAGGAGGGTGGTTGAGGAGGGTGGTTGAGGAGTGGGGGTTAGGGTTGAGGGGGGTTGAGGTTGAGGAGGGTTGAGGTTGTGGAGGGTTGAGGTTGAGAAGGGCATTCAGGATGAGGATGGGGGTTGAGGAGGGAGGATGAAGATGGGGGGCTTGAGGAGAGGGTTGAGGATGGGGGTTAAGGAAGGAGGTTGAGGAAGGGGTTGAGGATGGGGGGGTGAGGAGGGAGGTTGAGGATGAGGAGGAGGGGTTGAGGAGGGGGGTTGAGGTTGAGGAGGGGGGTTGATTATGGGGGGTTGAGGAGAGAGGATGAGGATGGGGGGGTTGAGGATGGGGGGTTGAGGAGGGAGGTTGAGGAGGGGATTGAGGATGAGGAGGGAGGTTGAGGAGGAGGAGGGAGGTTGAGCAGGGAGGTTGAGGTTGAGGAGGTGGTTGAGGAGTGGGGTTGAGGAGGGTGATAAGGGAGGGGGGAAGAGACACAGGGAAGGTAGAGGGGAGAAGAGACACAGGGAAGGGAGAGGGGAAAAGAGACACGGAGAGAGAGTGGGACACAGAGGGCACAAGAGGGACACAGGGGGCAGCACATTTCCCATCCTCGGCTTATACTCGAGTCACTCATTTTACCCAGTATTTTGTGGTAAAATGGGTGCCTCGGCTTATACTCGGGTCGGCTTATACTCGAGTATATACGGTATACAGCCTCCACTCGGTTCCTTATAACTCCCACTCATTTCCTGCTCCTGTAACTGCCAGGTTACTCTGAAAGCCGGCTCTCGCAAGATCACACAAGGTAATCTTGCGTGATCTCATTAGCCAAGCTATCAGAAATATCCAGACAGCCAAAGGCACAGGAGGTGAAGAGAAGGTATTGGGGGAGGTGCTGGGTAGAGAGTGTGGGAGGTACAGGGGAGAAAGTGGGGAGGTACTGGGGAGAGAGTGGGGAGGTACTATAGATCTATGCATATTACATGTATAGTTGTCAGTGTGGGTAACGTTTGCGATGTTGATCATGCTTTGTGAGCCCAGTTGCGGCCCATAGGTCCGCAACAGCGAGTCTCGCAAAGCGAGGCGAGCCGTCAACCATGTGGGACTTAGGCTAGAATGAGTGCCAATGGCGCTCATTGCACTGCGTGCCTCACGAAGAAAACCGAGCAGTTGAGGCACGCAGGACTTAGGTTGCAATGCGCGACAAAGGCGCTCATTGCACTGCAAGTCTCGCAAAGCGAGACGAGCAGTTGAGTCACGCGGGACTTAGCGAGGCGAGCAGGTGAGGCACGCAGGACTCACGACCCGTACTACTTAAGACCAAGACCCGTACATGCACTGTGCGCCTCGCAAAATTACGACTTTAATGGCTGAACCACAAAACTGAAAAGACATGAAAAAAAAAAATATATATGCCTCAAATTAACTTACACACACTCACACACCACAGTGGGAGAGGCAGGGAGCCTGTGAGTCAGGTTGCAAGTTAATTTGAGGCATATTTGCCGTTTTTTCACGATCGAAAATCGCCTAATGGAAAACGACGAAAACGAGTCCCAAGGAAGTAAAACTAGCCTTAACGACGTAAAACTAGCCCTAAGCAGTAACACAATCCAAGCCACTAACATTTAACACAAGGCAGTATCACTTCACCCAAGCCACTAACACTTAACATAGGGCAGTAACACAACCCAAGATAGTAACACTCAATCGCGAGGCCTATAAACTACACAGGGGGAGAGGCTTGCAATGAGCACCGAAACAACACGAGATGAGTGCCAAAATTGCTCAGAGGGACCATAGCCCCGCATTGTGTGGCAAACAGCATTGCTAGCCTTACAATTTTACTCCTGTAATTTTTGACGGGTAATTCCCTAATATAAATATATATATATATATATATTAATATATATATATATATATATATATATATATATATTCTACACCCCCCCCCCCCCCCCACTGATTTTTTTCCGTTCCTACACCCTTGGTGATATCCATGTGTAGATTCATCTACGAGGTTGGAAGAGGGTGTTTACTAGGACCAAAAAATTATCTTGACAAAATTCTACTAATCTCTGACCTGCTTAATTTTGTAATCCAAACGTGCTCATTATTCCAGGACACATTCCAGTTTTGCCCACCTGTGTGATTTCATAAAATTATCATCTATCCAAAATAGTATTTTTAGATGTTTGTTATAGTGAAACATGGAAGCCTGCATCACAGCTTAAAGAGAAACAAATAGACTGCTCCAGCCCGTCTGATTGTGGCTCATGGAATGTAACACGTATTACTGATTTTAAACAAGTTTTTTTTTCAATATTACATTAAATCAAATGTTTTCATAGAAACATTTTCCCCCAGTGCCGGCAGCACTCATGCAGGCCCAGACCATGACACTCCCACCACCATAAGTATACATCTATACTGAGGAAAGGTAGGCAAAATAATCCCTAAATTACCGATAATCGAATAAGGCACAAAGAGCACAAAAAGCACTGATATGAGATGAAACCCTCAGTTTGAACGTAAACAGCGATGCAGAGAGAGTGGAGGCAGCATCTGACATGAGCAGGTACATGCATATAGGAGGAATCAACACAACATATTATAGAAAACATATACACACATATTGACATATGTGTATATATGTTTGGTTTGGGCCTGCATGAGTGGGGGAGCTACAGTTCATTGAGGGAACCATGAACATCCACCAGCTCTGTGATGTCATTATGGAGGAGTGGAAGAGGACTCCAGTGGCAACCTGTAAAGCTCTGGTGAACTCCATGCCCATTAGGGTTAAGGTAGTGCTGGAAAAAAATGGTGGCCACACAAAATATTGACACTTTGGGCCCAATTTGGACATTTCCACTTAGGGGTGTACTCACTTTTGTTGCCAACGGTTTAGACATTAACGCAGCAAATTTACACTGTTATACAGGCTGTATACTTAGTACTTTACATTGTAGCAGTGTGTCATTTCTTCAGTGTTGTCACATGAAAAGATATAATAAAATATTTACAAATATTAAAGGGGTGCACATAAATATATATATATATATATATATATATATATATATATATATATATATATATATTTATATATAGATATATATATATATGTATATATATATGTATATGTATGTATGTATGTGTATGTATGTATATATATGTATAGCAAATAAATAGTACATCTGTGTTCACTTTACATTTGAATGTCTAAAACAATTTTAAAAAACCTGCTTCCAGCTCAGAATTCAGAGAAAAGCAGTTATTACACTGCATTCTGGGAATATGAGCAAATGTGCCAGCAAATGTCTTGCTCTTCAATCCATAGCCCATTTCATACATGGCTTCCTTTAAGCTTATGCCCGCTACATTACACAGCTTTAATGCAAAGCCAAGCTTTGATTTTAACACAAGGTGAGAATCCTCTCCACATACAGCTGTTTCAAGCTTACTGGCTATCATCAGCATGGAGCGGGATCTCAGCTTGTGTTGTGGACGTTATGAGAAGGTAGTTCACTACAACAATCATTTAATATATGGTGAACAAAAGAGCGATAGAAGCCCTCCACCGTACAGTAGTGCAGTAAATAAATAGTACATCTGTGTTCACATTTGAATGTCTAAAACAAGTTAACAAAAACTGTTTTTAGCTCAGATTTCTGAGAAAAGCAGTTATTATATACTGTATATATAATGTATAAGGTTGGCACATGGGGGGGACCAATATATTTTTTTTTTTGCACCAGGGCCCTCCATTCACTAGCTTCGGCACTGAATATTTGTACTCATATGTGTAATATGGTGTCATGAGTCAGCATCAGTTTAACACATAATTATTCATAATCTGAGGATAATATTTTTGTGACAGTTCCTGACTGATTGGTTTAAAACATAGAGGCCTATGTCAGTGTATGCTTATTATTTCATACTGATAATACAGAACAGTGAACATTGATGAATGACACATTGATAGAGATTTGTTGTGTGAAGTATTTAGTATTAACTCAGCCAGGAGCCAACCAGATAGGAATTCACCAGGCTGAAATCTTTCATACGGTCCTGAGTGACACATTACATGGGTATCATAAGTACTCCCAGGAAAGCCTGCATTTACACTTTATATGCGCATGTTGGCATCACAAACAACTTGTACATTGATGGAATGATAGTCTTTGTGATTTCTGAACAGCGCCTCTTGATCTTTAGGATGACTTAATGTCACACAAGTGCAATTTATGGCACCAAGGACATTTGGCAGACCTCCTAGGTGATATAATCACCTCTGACCTTCCAGATCTCTTTCCTAGTGGTGGGGTAACCAATGTACCTGGTACCTTTCCTCGTCATGACTAGGAGAAATTTCACCAGCACCTTTGAAAAGGTTCACTAAGTCATCTCCTCACAAAGCACTCTGTGCTCTGGAAGCTCATAGAGGCCAACTAGAGTATGGTAGCTAACATCTTAGATATTCCTGGGATTGCCCTTTTCCAAAGGGAAAGGGGTTCCAAGTCTTCATATAGTACCTCATAGATGTATATCACACTGGCACATCTTAGGTTATACTTCACTATCTGTTAACACTCTAATGTGACTCTCTCCCTATGCACTCTAGGTTTACTGGAGATGTACCTCAAGCTGTTGAACCTCCTTTTATGCTTAACTTCCAGAATGGATCCCAGGCCTCCTTCCATACACATTCACTGACATTATCTCCTTTCTTTCACGACTCAGTCTTCCCCTTCTCAGAGGATGAAGTTGCTAGCCTGCTATCATCCACCCGCCTCACTACATGTCCTCAGGATCTGATTCCATCTCAGATCATCCACCCTCTCTCTACCACACTAATCCCAGCTCTCACACACATTTTCAACCTTTCCCTAACTACCGGCAGGTTTCCATCTTGTATAAAACATGCCATAATTAAACCCATCCTCAAAAAGCACTCATCTGACTCTGACATTGCATCTAACTACAGCCCTATGTCTCTACTTCCCCTGGCTTCCAAACTGCTGGAGCGGCTCGTCTATACCCACCTTACCAGCTTTATTTCCCTCTCGTGGTTCTCATCATACCTACAAAATCGATCATTCAGTGTCTCCTTCTCTGAGACTTCTTCTTCTCCTTACCCTGTCTGTTGGCGTACACCAAGGATCAGTCCTAGACCCGCTCCTCTTCTCCATGTACACTTCCTCACTTGGTACCCTTATAAACTCTTTTGGGCTGCAGTATCATCTCTATGCAGATAACACCCAAATCTACCTCTCAGCACCAGATCTATCCCCTTTTTTTCTAACACATGTCTCCAACTGCCTCTCTAGTATATCCTCTTGGATGTCCACCCACTATCTCAAACTCAACATGTCTAAAACTGAACTCCTAATCTTCCCTCCCTCTCCCACAGTGTCAATTCCTCGCATCTGTCTCACTGTCAACAACAACATCCTCACACCCACCTCCCAAGCCCGTTGTCTTGCAGTTCTATTGGATCCCTCCCTGCCTTTCATCTCTCACATACAATCACTAACTAAATCTTGTCTTCTCCATCTAAAAAATATTTCCAGAATTTGCCCCTTTCTTACACAAGACACAACTAAAATCCTTATACACTCTCTCATCATCTCTCCACTGGACTACTGCATCTCGCTTCTTGTTGGCCTACTCACCACCCGACTATCTCCACTTCAATCCATTATGAATGCCTCTGCTAGACTAATCTTCCGTACACAACGTTCAGTGTCGGCAGTGTCCCCTCTGTCAATCTCTTCACTGGCTTCCCATAGCCTCCAGAATAAAATTAAAAATCATGACCCTGACTTTCAAAGCCCTCAACAATAGCACTCGCCCATACATTTCTGGTCTCATCTCCAAATACTCCCCCACCCGCCCTCTTCGTTCTGCTAATGACCTTTCTTCTTTCCACAACTCTTGTCACCTCCTCTCACTCTCGCCTTCAGGACTTTTCTCGTTCTGCCCCTATTCTCTGGAACTCCTTCCCTCGCTCCACCAGATTATCCTCCTGCCTGAAAACATTCAAAACCTCTCTAAAAACACATCTCTTTATAGAATCGTATCACCTTCCACCCTAACACACTCTCACCTCTCCCTCCTTTTCCTCACACAATACCTTTAGGTTGTAAGTCTGCGAGTTTCAATCCCACAAGGGGCTTTAGGGAAAGCACTATGGACACTATGGATTTGAGGCTCAAAGACAGGGCCCTCCTTGTCTTGCTATGTTTTAATTTGTATGTATCTTTGTCTTGAACTTATGTACAGCGCTACGGAATATGTTGGCGTGTTATAAATAAACGATAATAATAATAATAATGGCGCCTTTCATGCCACAAATCAGTGTAAAGTACATATTTCCTTATCCACAGCACATTCATCATAGCTCGCACAAATATACTGTCAGCTGGATCCATGATGGCAATGACTGTTGTTTGGTGTGTGATTGGGATTTTTGTGGTTGGGCCCATGCAGAACACCACCTGTTGCAGTCCATGTGGTTTTAGAGATTTCTGTTAATGTCTTGTGTCATGGAGTCTGTAAGCTTAGTCTTGCAAAGCATTTCACATAAAAGTGTGTATGACTGTTACCAGGGGCATAAAAACTGGGGGGGGGGGGGGGGGGGGTATGGGTGGGACATATCCACCCCCCCCCCCCCCCCCCAGATTATATGAACAGGAGACACAAAAAATAGCAAAATGAAACTTGGTCATGCATTGCCTGATTTGGCCACTAGATGGCACCAGCGCTATGAAGCATTATGTCTTTCACATGAAAGCTTTGACCCATAATTTATATTATATTAGTGACAAGCCCGTCAAAAAACGACGGCAATAAAATTGGAAGGCAGGTAATGCTGTTTGCCACACGATGTAAGGCTTTTAGTCCTCTGAGTACCTTCGGTGCTCATTGCGAGTCCTGTGCTGTGAGCCTTTGGCGCTCATTGCGAGCCTCTCCCCTCATGTACTTTTGGTCTTCTGAGCACCTTTGGCGCTCATTGCAAGCCCTGCGCTGAGCGCCTTTTGGCGCTCATTGAGAGCCTCTCCCCTTGTGTACTTTTGCTCCTCTGAGCACCCTCAGCGCTCATTGTGAGCCCCGCGCTGAGCACCTTTGGCAAAGTGAGCCTCTGCTCTGTTTTTTGTATAAAAAATATATTTTTTATAATAATTAAAGAATTAATTAAATAATAAATTAATATACTTTACCTATTTGTAATTAATATATCCAGTAATCAATATGCTGAAGAGCTAACAATCTTATGCGCAAGGCTAAACCGTCTGTTTAGTTGTGTAAAGCAGCATTTTAGAATGGTAATGTTATTAGTTTTAAGTTAGTGTTGTAAAATGGCTGCGATTGTCTATGTGTTACGCGGGTCACAAATTATTTTCCGTCCTTCCTAATAGTGCATTTTGTACCTCGTACATTCCTGGGTAAAAGTTGTATGTGCCTGCCGGTGTTTTGCGTGCTTAGTGGTCGTGTAGCCTCATTTTCATTTTTTTCAGCAGCAATTTTTTCTCTCACTTTCGAGTGGCGATATTCTGAAAATTCGACTTTAATTTGTGTGCAACCTCAGTCCCAGACATCCTGGGTGTCCCCCTGTGCTGTGTGTGATGTTTTTTGTATGTTTTTTTTTGTGTCTTTCGATGTGTGCGGTTCGGCCTTTAATTTCGTATATTTTATGGGTTATTTTACGGGTCTCGCACTGTGAATTGTGTATTTGAGTTTTCTGTTGACCTGTAGTACCGCGGGTCGTAGGTATGATGCTTAAGTCGTGCGTGGTTGTAAGGATGAGCGCCTACGGTGCTCATCTCCACCAGCGCAGTGAGTTCCTTTGGCGCTCACTGCCAAAGCCATGCAGGGTTGTAGTGATGAGCACCATAGGCGCTCATCTCCACCAGCGTAGTGATCACCTTCGAAGCTCCCTGCCTAAGTTGTACGGGGTCGTAGGGATGAGCGCCTATGGCGCCTTTTTTGTCAAGCCAGCGCTGCTGAGAACTATATTTGTAAGGTATATGTTGACCAACCAACACGCTACAGTTGAGCAACTCACCGTCCAAACAAACCACGGGACTACCAGATGTGTGTCTAAAATGACAGTACTGTGGTGCGTACGGGTCACAGAAACTGCTTCAATTTCCACGACAGTACCGAAATTGGACCTCTTCTGATTGGCAAAGTGTTGCCTTCTCTGATGAGTTATATTTTCTGCTCCATCGACTGGACCATTTTTTTTATTTTTATGCCATTTTATTCCTCCCTTAATTCTTTCCTCACAACTAGACAAAGTGATCACATGGTTCTGCCAGGGGCTCAAATTGCTTTGACTGTGACTTCATGGTAGTCCTTTATATTTAATAAAAATGTTACTTGAGCGGTTATAGGCATTATGTACATTATGTTTTTATTAACAAACCATTTCATGTGATAATAGTGTTCAGCTAAACTACTTTACTGTGCTGTAAAAGACGAAACTCTCTAATTCTTATCACAATATGGTCAGTAGGGGGCCCAACAAGTCATTTTTAGAGCAGAAATGCATTATTTTTGTCTTGTCAAAAATATATTGGAAGCAAGGTCTGAATACAGAAGGGAACAGGAATATAACTGCTTTTTGTGCACAGTATGATAGTGTTCTTATCCCCAACTGTGGAGTGTTTTATGTGAAAAGAAAGCGTGTATTGATCTTTTAATATTTCTCTGTGTTATCACAGCCAGAACATACAGGTTTGACTTTTACTTATGACTTTGAATCGTGCCTAGAGTGAAAACTACTTTGCATACCCATTAAATATGCCTCTGTGGAGCTTGCAAACTTATATGTGAACAGGGAAGGTTGGTGTCGAATTTTAAAAACCTAATTATATAATCTTGCTGTAATAAATCTGCCAAAACAAGCTCTGTTTTGTGGAAAGCATTTTCTAATACCCTTAAAGGACCACTGTGGTCCAATGTTTTCTCTATGATCTTTTGAATAACTAAACCTGATAATGGACAAAATACTTTAAAAAATTAAAAAAACAACACAACCTCTCATGGAAGTATCATATACTGACGGTATCAATTTTATTTTGCTTCCTGACTCTGTCAGGAGTGTGTGTCCTTGTAAGCTAATGACCTTTCATAAGATCTAATGATACAACTTGCAGTTGTAAATGCCACATTCCCCCTTGTAAGCTAATGAGCTTTTCATTAGATCTAATGAAAAAAGATGCAGTTGTAAATGCCACATTCCTATTGTGCAGACAGGATCCTCCCACATCTGGAAGTTGATAATCCGAAATTAAAATGGTAGATCACACAGCATCATCATTGCATATATACAAGTATATATTACTGTCTGTGTTTTATTTTTCATCCTAAAAACATATTGCTTATTTTAATGTGTAATTCTTTAAAATAATATATAGTTAAAATATATGACTACAGTGGTCCTTTAAACAACCTAAGGGTGCATTAAATTATCCTAAACTGAATAATAGTTTGTAATGTGTTATACTTATATAACACAGAATACGTTTTGTTTAAAACTAAATTCCATTGTATTTTTCTTTTTTTTATTATTATTTATTTTCCTTATATTATTCATCTATTTCTAAAATCCACAGGAGAATAAATTAAAATGGTTGCTATGAAAACACCAAGTGAAACTAAGATGGCATAGATAACCTGAGGGTGGTTTTGTTCTTATGTAAGGGATTAGGAGTATGTTTCCCCCTAAACCATTGTAACTAATCATGCTCACAAGTAGTATATGACTCATTCAACAAAAATATTTGATGTATTTTTACCTCAGGAGCTTTTTTGCAGTAAAGGAGCAACAGATCAAATAAATCTACAAGCGTCTACGGTGACAGAGTTTCAGACTCAAGGCATCAACATGTTCTTTTTTTTTGGGTTGACAGTATTAACAACGTTCTTTCATTATTTTACACCACTGAATTAAAATTCAGCTAAGAGACAGTGAGAATATATTCCAAAGGAATCTTTAGATCTTGGACATCCAATTTTAGAGTGATTATGTTTTTTACAGCAGTGCATAGAATTGCAAAAAGTATTCATGATGAGTTTTCATGCTATTTATAAGTTATTACCATTTTTACGAGACGCATGTTATGTAGTGCAGTTGGTACAACTCATGGGTGTGGGAAATGGGGAGGACAGATTTTTCTATGTTTGTATGTATGTATAAATAAGCTATTTATACAATGAGCTGTATCCCGCCCAGAATTATTCTGGCTCCTACACCCCTGGTACAACTTAATTATTTTTATATGTACTGACATTTAAATAGGTGATAAGTCAACTATTGTTTGTTTACAAACCCAATTCTGTTTGAATTAACTTCTATTGCTCCCACCCCATTTTCCTTTTCCATATGTTGCCCTTACTTGAAATGGAGGATCCTGAGCAGGTATGGCATTTTACTAATCAGAATAGTCACATAGTACTGCAATATGCACTATAAAGCATCTCCTGTTTAAAAAAGCAGTTAAGAGAGCGCTGTTTTGATACATCGTCGTTAGGTGATTGTTCTTGGGATGTCATGATTTGGATGTATGCCGGGCTCAGTTCCTCTGATAGGGGAATTGAAGTTATACTCTATTCCCTAAGGGCCTTCATTAACAAGGAACCTATATACTTTATTATCACCCCCCATCCAACACCATCATGGCTTTGGGAAATTGAATAATCACCAAATTCCTCCCTTTCTAAAATGGTCCAGTAGACAGCTGTTCATTTCATTTAATGCCAACCTCATTGCAAAGGGTTGGGCAATGAGGATTGATCTTAACCCATCTGGGTTTTGTTTTATTTATATTATTTATATAAGACCTTAGTCTTTTCCAGTGTGGGCAGGAGTATCCAAGAAGGATTCAAGCATCACCCTATGTAAAACAAATCGTACCAAGATCTGGGTTCCAGAAGGTGCATTTAACATAGCTTAATAAAAGCAGAGAGGTCCAGTATCACATTACAATATAAACCCAGACTACACTAACTATCTATCGCCATTGCCTCTCATTGCAGCATTTACATTTTTTAACTATTTTGTAAGAATTATTGCAGTTTTGCAACAATGCCTGACAAATTTTCTACAAACAAAGCTAAGCTGTGCTATATTTTATATTATACATGAATCATTATATCATTAAGGACAGAAAATTATGACAGTAGATATCAAAGGTTATCTATTTTTGGCTGTGTTTTATTTTCCATGCCTTGTTTAACGTGTAGTTCCATACACTTTTTAAAATCATCAAGGAAATATCTTCAATTAACAAAATAATAGATACAGTGCAATGGGCAGAAGATAAAATGTACTATAACCATGTTGGCAGGAAAAAGGGAATGAAAAAATAATGAGAATAATATGAAAATCCAAAAAATTAAATAAGGTAACAACCAAAAACAAATAAAACTGAGTCAACAAATTTTTATTTATGGCTTATGAAGATACTCTCTTGAAAGAAAAACAGAAAAATACCAAAAGATGTATTATCATCGTAAATTGAAAAATTCCTTCCATGGCTCCTATAAGAAAATAACAAAGTGAAGTTCTCTGATAAATCACTACTGAGCTATCGGATCACACACGAAAACCTATCCTCCAAGAAATGTCATTAGGTTGGTTAAAATATCCTTAATATCCTAAGCCTCTCTTATGACTATTTTAAATATTGCTATCATCACATAGCTCCCGTAACAATATCTAATCTTGCTAAAGTTTACTTGGTCTCCCAGAGTGCCCACATTTCTAAAACTTAAACAAGTATATTGAACCCTGGCAATGTAAAGACAGAAAAATGACACTAAATGTTAACCCTTTACAATGGAGGTCTCTACGAACCACATGGTATTTTAAACTATAAACATGTGGGTCCTTGTGGATAGATATAAATGCTATAGCACTCCCACTATGCCTCTCATTTATTGTAGAGCAGTAGTACTATTGCTCATTTAGTGCTATTACACGTGTTCATTTTGTCAATCCTCGGATATTCATCTTTTTAAAACCCTATCCCCCCCAGATTTTTTTGATTCCTACACCCTTAACTTCCATTCAAATGTTACAATACCATCCAACTGTGATTATATTTTGTATGTGTGCTTTTCATTTCCGCAATAACTGGGACCTTTGTTATGGCACTTTAAATACTTTTGTAGATCAATAAAATATATTTGATGCCTAAAGCATTGATCAATTAATTTATACAGTAAGCCATTTTTAATATTGTCTAAAATTGTTTAAACATTTTATAAAAAAATTGAATTGTTTGTTCTAAAGCGTGTATGATACTGTCCTTTAGCTGCCCTTTTTGGCACTATTGTTATGTACTTTGTTTCATGTATTTCTCTTATCTTCTCTTTTCTTTTGCTGTGTGCCATTGAAAATATCTCATAGATATATAGCTTTGTAGTTTTATGTTTGGGATTGTAGCAAATCCTCTTAGATAAAAAATAAAAGCTTTTATATTAAACAGAAGGAAACTAAGGTTATCATAATACCTTTAATAGATCTGGAGATCATGCACTTCCAGTTTTAGTTTATGATACTTTTACTACAAACAACTTTCAAGGTATGGTTTCTCGCTTTTATTCAGGTTTCTACTATTTTTCCTTTACTTAGACCTGGAGCCATCTGACCTCATGTGTGTGCTTCTTCGCAATTATTCTCCTTGTCTATATTCTTTTTTGATCAAGACATTATTTCATATGTCCAGTATTGATGAATTGTTCCCATTATAAAACATTTCAAATCAAGAATTGTATTTAAATATAGAAACAGATAAAAAAACAAAAAGGCCCTTCTGGTATGTCCATTCTATCTACCTAAAGGTTCAGCTTACCGTATATACTCGAGTATAAGCCCTGTTTTTCAGCCATTTTTTTAAGGCTGAAAAGGGCCCCCTCGGCTTATACTCGAGTCACTCTCCCCCTCGTGTCTCTCTTACCCCCCCGTGTCTCTCTAACCTCCCCCCTGTGTCTCTCTAACCCCCCGTGTCTCTCTAACCCCCCTGTGTCTCTCTAACCCCCCCGTGTCTCTCTAACCCCCCCGTGTCTCTTTCCCTCCCCCATGTCTCTTTCCCTCCCCCCATGTCTCTTTCCCTCCCCCTCATCATCATCATCAACCCCCCCTCCTCATCCTAAACCCCCCTCCTCACTTTACCCCTCTAAATACCTCCCCCTCTCCCTTTCCCCTCACTTACCTCCATCTGCAGCTGCTCCTCCGCTCCTTCCTGCGTCACATGCGCACCACGTCATTAGCATTAGGAAGGAGCGTGGAGGAGCGGAGGAGCAGATGGAGGTAAGTGAGGGGAAAGGGGGAGGTATTTAAGGTGAGGAGGGGGGTTTAGGATGAGGAGGGGTAAAATGAGGAGGCGGTTTTAGGATGAGGATGAGGAGACACAGGGGGGCAGCACATTTCCCACCCTCGGCTTATACTCGAGTCACTCATTTTTCCCAGTATTTTGTGGTAAAATAGGTGCCTTGGCTTATACTTGGGTATATACAGTAATTAAGATGTCCTAAAATTCTAAAATGCCTTAGCAGGGTTTCATTAAATCCTTTTTATGGATTGAAGTTTTTGTCAAATATCCCCTCTCCCTTCTGTACTCTAAGCCAGTTGTTTTCAACCTTTTTAGATCTGTGGATCAATGAAAATAGGAGAAAGATTTTGTGGGCAGATATTAAAACCAATATTTAATACATTATTTTATATATTGTTTTTTAAATCTAATATTATAAAATGCTTTCTGAAATACCACACTAGAGTATTAGCATACAATATGCATGGGATCAACGAATTCAAGAACGTTCTGGGAAGGCAAGGTGCGCGGGACACGGCTATGACATGTTGTTGACAGGCAAGCTGATGCAATACGGGCAAAATGATGTATGAAACTCTGATTACATGCCTCCACATGCTGCCAGTAACCACTGTCCACTACTCAACATAATACAGGGTTACCATGTGTTAAGCTGCAATAACATTTTGCAGACCGGCTCTGGTCATGGACCAACTGCTGAAAACCACTGCTCTAAACTATACATATTTAGATAACGAAGTCTTTCCTTTTGTGTTTTAGAACATGCACCATTTTAGTTACTCTCATTTGATATTTTATTAGTTTGGTAATTTCCTTTTAAACATACTATCTCCAGACCTGGAAAGGCCAAGGTGTACACTAAAACTAATTAGCCTTATATAGGGACACTCAGAAAATATCCTCACCTGCTGGTAGGGAAAATAATTACAAATTAAAATCTGTAAAATAAATACAAATTACTTAAGGAGTGTGAGATTAAATGAATCCTGGAGGGGGGATACCAAGCAGAGTTATATAGCAAACTGTGATGTATACTCACAAATTCTCCCAGTGGACAAAGCCAGATGGTGTGTGTTATGCCCAGGGAGACCCTAAAGCTATGTAGGGACTGTTGGACTGACAAGGGCCCAAACCATCCTGAATGGGCCACTATTTCTCCTACTTTCTCTGGCAGATGTCCTCTGAGCTGAAGTGTTAGGACTATGGAAGTCATGTTGGTAATTGGGCGTTGTGTGTGGGATGTTGGTCAAGTTGTTTAACTGTGTGCTAAGTTTTAGTGTCAGCCATCTTGTGGGGGATGATCTATATTCCATGGGTTACCCATGTTGTACAGTTATTGATGTAGGGATGGTACCCAGCCATGTTTAGTATCCAAATGCTGCATTTTTCCCAGAGAGTTCACTAAAGTATGCTACTTTATCACTAGATTTTCTCTGGGGATTTGGGGTACAAGGTACAAGATGCCTCGTTGATAAGGGGTTCAATCCATCCCCAGGAGGGGCTGTCAGATGCCAGGAGATCAGTGGAGCAATGAAAAGGGGGCTGTGAATGGGGCTGTCAGCAAGCTGCCAAATATTGCCAGAACATCACACTAAGGTGATTATCTCAGCAAGGTGAGGTTAAGGGAGAGAAAGTGTGCTACATAGCATCTGCTTTGATTTATGTTTGATTGAAGGACAGCACCCATGGGGGTCAGGGTGGGGGCTGGTGAAGATGTGTGGGACTGTGTGGCACTGTGTTAAATACATACATCAGCATTGTATATGCTTTTTTTTCTGAAAAGATAATAATTCTACACAAGGGAATTATTGGAATGGACCTTGTCTGATACTTTGCTGCTGTCACTGACCCCTTTCCTAGGCCTGGATCATGGTGCATTGAGCCACCATAGAGGATATACCGCCCCATTGGAAAATGGGTAGGGGAATTATATTGCCACAAGGGTAATGTTGGTAGGTGGATGGTGGGGTGAATATCCCTAAGACATAGGGCCATAGTATACCACCATGCTTCATGTGGTCTTATGTATGTAATTCCCCATGTAATATTACTATTTTCTGTGTTCTGTTAAACTGTAACTCAGTGATCATGATGGGGTTAAAACAGGGTGTGCTGAGTCCCTGTTAGGGTCTGCAAAGAGCAAACACCTACATTGTTTTGTAATCTGTTTTGTCCCATTGTTTGCTAGAAAAGCTAATTATATCTCTCATGTCTAGACAGCTAGAGACGGCAGGATGTGTATTTAAGGTTAGGCCTATTGATCTCAAGAGGCTACTGTTAGACCCCATGTGGAATCTGCCTCCTGCGTTTGTCTGCCACTCTCTGCAATTGTTGTGTTGTATCCACCCTCTCTGTATCTAACTGCTATAAATATTGTTTGACTTTCCAAAAATAAATCAGTTGACTTCTGAGACATATATAAATCGTATGTTCTTATTGGCTCCTGGTGGCTGCAATACTGATCCTATCTCCACCCTGCATGTAACTTGTCCTGGTCTCTACCACATAAAGGTTACTGAGACGGAAGTGCTGTTTCTTGATATAGAGACCTTGACTGATACAGAAGCCAGGGTGCTGGTGCAGAGATTTCCAAGAACCCAAAGATCCTTGTGGGTAGTTAACCTGTAGTCTATAGCAGGTGGCCCTGGGCAGTAATAGTCCCTACCCCTGGATCGTCACAGCTGCTAATTCACTAAGAGTATACTGCTGAATTGCTTTCTGGGGTACCGATGGTTATATGCTGGGCTCTGTTCATTCTTGCTAACAGATATTTTCCAAAGAACCTCATGACCTACTGGATGAGATTGATCTAAGAAAAATCTAAGCCCAACTGAAGCAGTAGGATCATAACAGTGTTCTTCCTGGATACTGGAGTGCACAAATTCCTGGATTATGGTCTCACATGGCAGTCAGCTTAAAACTGTTTCCTGGACTTATAAAAAGCCAGCTTGGCTAATGCCAGGAGCAGGTTGATGTTGAGGCCCCTGTGCCTGTTGGCCCAGGACACTTGTCTGCCAAACAAAAATAAGTGCATTCAGAACTGCAGGAGGAGGCCCCTCAAAAGTGATAAAAAGAGCTGCATTCTGTAGGAACTGAAATTAATATGATACACGGTCTCTACCTTGCCACAGAATGGACAAGTGGGTGGAGAGTACATGAAAATTATATTGAGCACAGTCACCTAACTTGTTTACAATTCACTGTCCAGTTGGCAACTTCAAGCGACTGGACTGCGGGATACAGAATCTGACATTAAAACTGTATTACTTGGCGTATCTGCATATTGACAATGAGCAAGTCCATTTTTCTTGTATTTTGTCCAGACTGATTGAAGAATATACCACACAATGAGGTACATCACAGGAAAAGGCCCTTCTGCCAGTGTATCTGAGTGAATTTCTTCTATTTTATCCTCAGCTTCTTCTTTAACAGTGTATACATTTACATCTTCCTGGAACCCTCATTTCTGGATTCAAGTGTCAGTTCCAGGACCAGATGCCCGTCATGTGCTCTATATACCTCATTGCTTGGGGTCCTAAAATGTGAATGTACCAGCTTTTTGCTGTATTTACTACCTACCAACATATTTGGAGGTGGTGCACTATGTTTCCCTCCACTCTTTTCTTTTTTTATCCTTATACCACATACAACAGACTATGTTTATCTGCCCTTCAAGCATGAAGAGCCTTGGAATTGGAGACATGACAGATATTCCCAAGACTACATATAATTCCATTTCATACTTCTAAAAATATGGTGACTATTCTTGATTCTGGTCCTTAGAAATTGAGCCCTGAATATATGGGACTACAGGGTCCCTTTAAACTTGGAGCTATTCAGAGCTGTATACTAAACAATGTTAAAACACTGTGAAATTCATTACCAAAAGGACATTTACACTTCTTACTTTAAGAAGAAAACATAAAATCAATTCTTTTAAAGCATGTTTGATCTTTCTTTCACAAAATAAGATCAATAGCAGAAAGTCTATTGAGATCTCCTCCAGAAAAGCGTCTTATTTAAATGTTTATGTAATTGCTATCAGGAGCAGCATATTTCTATCCTTCTGGAAAGGTCATTATATCAATGTGTATTTGTGATTAGCTTAATTTTTCAGTTAAAAACTTAATTAGGCTCATGCTGAGAATTACTTTTCTCATATTGTATATTGAACAATAAAAGTAATTACTAATTAAAAAACAGGTGATAATAACGTTCTGTGTGACAGAACAATTAATATGTTTTTTTTTTTTATCAAATCTGCTTTTTCAGCTTTCCCCTCTTACTGTACATATAGATAAATAGATTTTGCCTAGCAAACACTGAATAAAAATAAAATACAAAAATAATATCACATATATACTGTAGTTGTTGTACTGCGAGTTGTGGTCACGCTTTGCGGCCCTTGTGTAGCGAGGTCCACAGTTGCGGGGACGACAACTGGCACTTGATCATGCTGAAATGAGGGCCAAAGGCTACAGTGCTCATCACGAGGCTCCCACCTGCCCCACTGATGCGCGGGCCACATCACCCCAGGCTCACAATGAACGCCGTAGGCGCTCATCACGAGGCCCGCATCAGCCCACATCACCCCAGGCGCCCACTGTCTGTCTCCACTGTCTTTGATGCACGGGCCACCACCTCAGGCTAGAGATGAGCGCTGTAGGCGCCCATCACGAGGCCCGCATGGCTCGCCCGCCCCACTGATGCACCCCAGCGGCCCCCAGCACCCCAAACTGCAGGGAAGCTCAGACACCCAGCCAGCACTGCCAGGTACTCGGTTCTGCAGGAGGCAGCTCCAGGGAGGCAGGACTAGAGGCAGGCCCGTTGGGGGTACAAGGAGGAGCCTCTCCTGGAGAGGGAGACGCGCAGCTCCGATCCGGGCCTGTGCTGTTCGCCCTGCGGCTGAGTTCTTCAGCAGGGCTCCCTCCTCAGCAGCTCCAAGCAGCTGCTTAACAGTTTTTAGTTAGTGAAGACCTTGCTTTTAGATAGAAGTTCACTAACTAAAAACTTCTGTAAAAAAAATATGCTATGTGCTTATATAGAGCCCTATTCAATTGGCCGAATCACAATATAATAAGGCTGCAGGCCTGTGCTGTTTGGCCTGCGGCTGGGCTCTCCCCAAGGCTCCCTCCTCGGCAGCTCCACACAGCTGCTTCACATCTCTGTCTCAACAAGAAGACAGGACAGAGATGAGGATTGCGTCTGCCACTGCTCCCCACATGGACAGCCATCTGCAGAGATCCAGTGGGAGGAGAAGCCACTTTCAGGTACAGGGGATGTGCAGGGGAGCCAAGGAGGTAATAAAGTTGGGGTCACAAGCAGGGAGAGTGGGGGGAAGGGAGATAGGAGGGGGGGTTGACAGGAAAGGAAGAACGAGGGAAAGAGACACAGGGGAGGGAGGGGGAAAGAGACACAGGGGAGGGAAAGGGGGGACACAGGGGAAGGGGGTGAGAGACAAGGGAGGGAGGGGAGGGGAAAGAGACACAGGGGAGGGAGAGGAGCTCACACTAAGGGCATACAGTGGTGTATACAGTATGTGTTCCGCAACCACAGGGAATACACAGGGGAGGGAGAGGGAGGGAAAGAGAGACAGGGGAGGGAGAGAGGAGGGAATGCGAGATAGGGGGGGGAGAGGGGGGAAAGAGAAACAGGGGAGGGAGAGAGGGGGAAAGAGAGACAAGGGAGGAAGAGAGGGGCAAATAGAGACAAGGGAGGGAGAGGGAGGGCAAAGACGGGAGGTAGAGAGGGTGCAAAGAGAGACAGGCGAGGGAGAGAGGGGGCGAAGAGAGACAGGGGAGGGAGAGGGGGGGAAAGAGACAAAGGGGAGGGGGGTGGCAAATTTTTGGGGAAATACTCGATCATGCCGTCATTTTTTGACAGGCAAGTCGCTAGTATATATATATATATATATATAATTATATAATGTGTTTATGATGGCCATGTCATTTTATGTCTATTTGGTAGCTTGACCACGATGTTATGACCTTGGGATCACAGTCAGAAGAACTTTCCAGGTACTTAATTGAACATTTCTCCCAAATCACTACTTAAGAGATGCAGACCATTCTTATCACTATGCCAACTGAACCAGATCCCCAGAAGTCATTATGACATTTTCCACAATTAATTATAATGCCAAGTACAAGATATAACAGCACTCACATCAGGTCTGTTACTCCATACTAGCACTGCCTCCTAATTTAACTACAAGGTTAGAGGGGCTTAACCTGAGAATGAGCAAACCCTAGTAGGTATATTCTATAGGCATGATAGCTTACTCAGTGAACAACACTCTCCTAGCTCACTTGTGCCTTTCACATGGGGGAGGTATATATAGCATCTTCCTGAAATGCCGGGCAATCCTTGTGGATTTCAATTGCCACACTGATGACCCCTCTCTATCTTGGGCCTTCCACTTTCTCTCCTTAACATCCTTTCATGGTCTCCATCAGTGGATTGCCACCAGTAATCACAAAAATGGTCACTATCTGGAATTGGTGATCACCAAAAACTGTTCTCTCTCAGAATTCTCCATGTAACCATTTGCTCTTTCAGAACACGATTTGCAGCCTTATTAAATTGTGATTCTGTAAATTTAAAAGGGCTCTATTTAAGCACACAGCATATTTTTTTTACAGAAGGTTTTAGTTAGTGAAGACTTTGCTTCTGGATAGAAGTTTACTAACTAAAAACTTCTGTAAAAAAAATATGCTGTGTGCTTAAATAGAGCCATTTTAAATTTACTGAATCACAATTTAATAAGGCTGTTGATCTCCTCCTCGCACCTTACTAAAACATACTATAGCAAAAACCCGCTTTCTGTTAACTTACTTGACTTGTCACATACAATATGTCCTCTTTCCTACTTCCCCCACCTACATCTAGCCTCCTCACGTGATAAACATGCCTCTGTAGTACTCCACAGTCATTGGGTTTGGCTAGATACATGCATTTCCCTTTTATTAAAACAAGCAAATCTAACTCACATTACCTCTTTTCTGTATTTGACTCTTTCCTTAGATGTCATACCTCTACCCTTAACTGTTCTCCTAACACACCTCTGGATATTGTTATCTTTTTTCAGAAAAAGGTGGGCACCATCTGCAAAAGTATTCCTTATGTCTCAACTCCCCATTCATCATTTTGTCACATGCAGCCATTGCTCCTACCTTATTATTTCTAATTTGTTAGGAGGAGAAAGTGTCTGACCTGCTACATTCTTCTCCACATACAACTTGTCCCACTCTGAACCACATTTCCAACACCTCTCTCTCAACTGCCACAGTTCTCTCTTTTAAACATGCTATGGTCACACCTATCCTCAAAAAGGTTTCTTGCATGTCTCAATAACTATTGCTCTGTATTCCTGCTTCATTTTGCTTTGAAATTCCTGGAACTATTTATCTTCTCATATTTTTAACTTTACTAGACGTTTACATTTCTTAACTCTGCCTTCTTGGTATTCTACGGTCTGGCTTCTCCCGCTCCTTTGGACAGGGTCAAAGAACAAGGCCATTATTCTGTCCTATACTGCTTGATCTGTCTGCTGCCTTTGACACTGTTGATCACACAATCTTCACAGTGTTGATAACAGGGGCAAAGCTCTCATTTGTACCTCATTAATTTGATCCAATACCTCTTCCTCCCTTAGCAGGGTTTATATTTGTGTGCCGCGGGGGTCTGTCTTGGGCTCATTCCCTTTTCTCTCTACACCATATCTATTGGTCAACCCATCTAATTCAAATACCATCTTGATGCCGATGACACACAACTGTACTTTATAGGCCTTCCACCTGCAATTCAAGAGAAGGTTGCGGGGTGCATTAATGGAGTTGGAACCTGGCTCTTCGGTGTCTTAAACTTAAATGGCCAGAGTATGCTGTTTTCAAGTTTTAGTTCAACTTAAATTAACATTAAAAATACACATGTAAACAGCGACAAAACAAAGCTTTAGCCACAAAATATGAAACACAGTTTTCCTTATGAATGGCCATTGTTGTAACCCTCTCCACCTCTCTTATTGGCCTGAGTACTACTGAAAAGAAGTGAAAAATGTAAGTTGAGAACATCACCCAAGCCTTAACAAGACAGTTTAACCAATGTTTTCTGAAATCTTGCTTTAAGTAGTGCTCAGGTCAATAAGAGAGATGGGAAGGGGTACAGCAGTGGCCATTGTTGAGGTAAACTGAATTTTTAAATTACATTCAATGGCTAAAGATTTGCTTTGTTGCTGTTTGCACGTATATTTGTAATAATATATTTTATTTGTAAAGCGCCACCATATTCCATAGCACTTAATTGTGAACTAAAAAATAGGTTTAACATGACAAGTGTGTGCAATGGCCCTTTAAGGTGCAAAAAACAGAAACCTAAATCTATTATGCCCTTTACTGTCAAGATCAGTGGCACAACCATCCATCCAGTAGATAAAATACACTATTTAGGTTTCATACATGATTCATCACTAACATTCTCCTCCCACATCCAATCTTTTGCAAAAATATGGAATATACCAAAGATACACCCGTTTTCTTAGCCCATCCACTACCAGAATAATTACCCAGGCTCTTATCCTATCTTGTCTAGACTACTGTAACATTTTAATATCTGGTCTTTCTGTTTCTTATCGCTCTCTTATGCCATCAATACTTAATGAGAGTTTATATGAAGCTATTAATATAATCTCTCTCACTTCTTAATTTCTTTCCTCTTTCCCATTCTAAAATACCACAACTGGCCTTCAATAAAGTCAAGAATAACCTAAAAACGCTATTCATCTACTTTAAAGTGGTACACTTACCAGCTCCTCCTTTTATCTCTCTTCTCAGTTCTTGCTCTACCCAAGCTCGTAGTCTTACCTCTGCACAGGAATGTCTCCTTAATGTTCCTTTCAGTCGTAGAGCTCCGTCTTGACTAAAACCTCACTAGTAACTCTACACCTCATCAGCACACTGTTGTACAACATAAGAGAAATCCCTAATATCATCACTGTCAAGGCTCGCCTTAAAAAAAAGTAATCTTTTTAAAGATGCTTTCAAGCAGCATCCTTTGCACTTGTAAATACCTAGTAACATCATCCTTTCCCAACACACTTACCCTTTTTACCATAATGTGCCTGCTTGTGTCTTTTCCACTATATAGATTGGTTGTAAGTTATTTGGAGCAGGGATTATGTAACCCATTTGTTGTCTTTATGTTAATTGCACTTATAATGTCACGTCATTGTTTTGTACCTTGTCTCTGTAAAGTTCGGTGCCCATTGATGGTGCTATACAAATAAAAATAAAAATACTTTTACAATTACATCTTTATATTCTTCCCTTCACTAAAACAACATCTATCAAACCATACCAGCCTTATTAAATTGTGATTCGGCCAATTGAATAGGGCTCTTTATTAGCACATAGCATATTTTTTTAAATAGAGCCCTATTCAATTGGCCGAATCACAATTTAATAAGGCTCTACGTGTCTGAAACTGCTGTACAGTTAATTGTTTTCCAGATTTACAGAATCCACATTTGTTTAGCCCAGTATTATTGGAAAACTACAATTCACATACAGCTTTATGGGAAATGTTATCCTCCTCACTGCAATGGAATAAAGCAGAACTATTTTGATGTAAACTTAGTAGCTCAGGTTAAAATCTCGATTTTTCATAGGTACAGGTACAGGTAACTATAAACATCTAAACTCTGTAGTGGTGGTGGTAGAGATTTTTCTGCTGTTAGTTTGACCTTTGCATTGTCCACTACAGGTTAACCCCATAACAAACAAAACACAATAAAGACCACACACAGATTAGGTAGATAAGGCTACAGCTTGTTTGTTTACCATAATTAAATAATCATTTAATCAACAGCTTTATGAAAAACAATGAGAAGTCATCCATTGCTGACATTGGGAAATTGAAGAATCTACTAGTAAGAAATCATCTAAATACTGAATAACAGACTTACTTCCAGACTCACATTACACAACCCATTAAACAAAAGAGCATAAGGCTTCAAAATAGGCACAAATAGAACATGGAAGGCAGAGATTAATATGGTACCCTCTTGAAAACGAAACCACTAGAAGATGAGGATGACATGTTGGAAGAACTAGGAGCAACCTAAAGGCAGACTCAATGTCAAACTTTGCCCACAAGGCACCCCATCCTGTATTGCAAACTAAATTAATAGCATGATCAAAAAAGCATAATGTACAGAGGATAACTGCTTCTCAATGCCATCATTCACTGAAGCACCTTTTGGGTAAGACAAATGATGGATTAGCGGAAATTTACTCTAAACTTTTTGGGGTACAACTCCTAATGGGGATATATGTAACTTGGGCAATAGAGGATAAGTATAGGGCCCAGCTGTCCTACCCAACAATACTTCTTTCTGGAGCTTCTCACGAACAACTGAAGAATTCCGTTTTGTGGAAATAAAGTTACCCGGGCATCTATTTGAGGAGGTTAAAGAACATGGGATAATAAAACCAGAACTAAAACCACATAACAGACGGTTAGCCTTCTTGGAAAACCCACAATGCTTACTGTACAACTTTAGCCATGGAAGCATTTTTTTTACATGAATCGGGGTTGTTTACCTTAGAAGTGGCGTTGGCATAGTCCTAAACATGGACTGCTGATTATCACACTCTGACCATTCATACTTGTGGCAAAAACCAGCCACTTAGTTTTATTACAAAGACAATTTGTGATGTTATGTGTTTAAACTCTATGTTACATTTTAGCTGTAGCCCGTTCATAAGGAGTTAACTGCATTTGGAATATTATGATGTTATCTGTAACTGTCATGCTGTGAGTCAGTTATTAAAGTTTGCTCTGATGGTTGATACATACAAAAGGTATATCTGTCATTTTAGAGAAAGATAGAGATAAAAGCATTTATTTTTTTGCCAAGCCTGCATTTTGCTTTTTGTGTTCCTGAGGTCCTGGACAGAACAAGTCAGAAATGCTAAGACCATAAGAACCCAGACCATCCAGGGGTGCCCCTATACTAGTAAGCAGAAGGGTTAAGGAGTGAATATGTCCCCCTCACTCCTGGGGTCGTAACAAAACTTAGATTTGTATGAACCACCATCTACAGGTGCTCTAAGTGTACAGAAAGCAGAAACCCTTCTGAATTGTTCTGGACTGAGATGTGACAGCTAGTCGTGCTCCCATACAACGGGTTCAATGGTGTATCCCACCGCATATCCTCAGTCAACTGCTGACGAAAATGCTTGTCATACAACCACCAGGCCATTCCCCCATATGTCCTATGGATGCTTTCTGTTTTATCCAAGCAACAAAATAACGTAGACAGTTCTCAGGACATTTTTCCCAGTTATACTGGCCATTAACATGAATACTTGAAGCTAATTAGAAAAGGTTTTTGGTATTTTCCTATATCTCCCTTTCCTCTCGTCTTCCTCCTAGGATTCATCTTTTTTCTCCTTTACTTCAAAATGTTTATCAAGGGGAAGAAGTTAAAAGATTTCAATGAACTACCTCCTGCAGGTAATACAAATAATTATCCCATACTGAATTCTGGCACATCGAGAATGCTAATTCTGGATACACCGAGTTTGTGCTAATACACAATTTATAGAGAGAATATTTCTACATAGGGAGCCAATATCTAGAATCAAACATATCATATAATCTATAGCAACTCTGTGGCAACCAACTCCTATTGTAAAAATATATGCCGGGCTCTAAATGGTTGACTCACTGTTGAATACCAGCTGTATGCTTTGGTCTGTTGGAAAAGAAAGTGTCAACCCACGCCAATATCTCTGCCATGAATACCAAGTGGATCAACATGGTGTGTTGTGGTCCATGAGGTCACAGAGAGTCGGAAATGACTGAGTAATGCAAACACACACACACATGATCAATATGTTGCAATGGTTCCCCCTTATGTAGTTTGAAGCCATGATATTCTCATAGGATAGAGTAATTTAAACAAGATTTTTAAGGTACTGAAATTAAGGTTATATTTTAATACATTTGAATGACAATTTGTTCTACCTAACTTTGAAGCCAGTGAGTGAACATTAAACCTACAGTCCCCTCTTCATATCAGTACCTCCTAACTTCAAATATTAGCGCCCTTGTTTAAAGTAAGAAAATTGTATGTTTACATTTTCTTTACATAATTGTACAACTACTTTTTGGGGATGTTGGGGTTATTCCTTTTTCTTTTTTAAGCTTAATATCATAGGACTAGTGACTTAATGACGGCAATAAAATTTGAAGCCTGGCAATGGTATTTGCCTCAGATTGCGAGCCTCTCCCCTCTTTTTTACTGGCCTGGCAATGGTATTTGCCTTACATTGCGAGCCTCTCCCTCCTCCTCCCTCCACTGTGTCTCTCTCCCCCCTCCTCCCTCCCCTGTGTCTCTCTTCCCCCTTCTCCCTCCCCTGTGTCTCTCTTCCCACTTCTCCCTCCACTGTGTCTCTCTTCCCCCTTCTCCCTCCTCGGTGTCTCTTCTCCCCTCCTCTCCCTCCCCTGTGTCTCTTCCCCCTCCTCTCTCCCCTATGTCTCTCCCACTCCCCCATTTCTCTCTTCTCCCCTCCCTCCCCTGTGTCTCTCCCCCTCCCCTGTGTCTCTCTTCCCCCTCCCCTGTGTCTCTTCCCCCTACTCTCCCTCCCCTGTGTCTCTCTTCCCCCTCCTCAACCTCCCCTGTGTTGCTCTTCCCCTCTCCTCTCCCACCCCTTTGTCTGTCTTCCCCACAGCTGTCCCTCCTATGTGTCTTACCCACTCCTCCCTCACCTTATGCTGCAGCTGCCTCCCAAGGGCGCTCCCTCTCATGCCAGCGACAGCGCGCGCCCGGCCTCCAGTGGGCACCCCTGCTCGTGTAGGCGCGAGTCCGCCCGGCATCACGTGCATGCTCATGCGTGCGTACGACTGCCCCCGCCCCCCCAGGCCACCGGAACATGGAGTATGGGGGGTCTGCAATGTATTGGCGGGGGCTGATGTGGTGCGATGAGCCCCTACGGCGCTCATCGCGAGCATCAATGGGGCAAGGGGAGTTGTCAAACTGTGAGTTGTCAGTTGCGGTCCTCGCTTTGCGAGGGCCTGCAAAGCTTTGCGAAGGCCGCAAAGCGTGATGACAACTCACAGTTTGATGACTATTATATGTGATATAACGTTTCTTATTTCAGCTCCAGTTGGTAACACTAGAGACTGTCACACACATATACAGTATATGTGTACTTTAAAACAATAAAAGATAATATATATGCTTTGATTTTCTTGATATGTTTATAATATATATTTTTACTACACTTGCTTTCACAAAACTAAATAATTAAATATAATCTCAGAATGCAATGGAACGGTATGTATGGAAAGTCAGATGGCTTACTGGAAAATCTCGGCATATTCAGTTGCGTAAGCCAGCTTTGCCTTGGGCTTTCACATTATGAAGCTTCCATGACAAACATGAGGCACTTATCAGAAGCTATCCTCTCTCATGTACAAGGATCGGGAAATAGTTTTCAAGGAACATCATTTGTGCTAGACTTATAGGATTCCATTATCATTATGTTAGCAAAGGTATCATAAACCCTATTTGAATAAAAATTGGAAATTCCTTGGGTAGTTTGTGCAATAAGAACAGAATAATTGAACAGGGCTAAGCTTTATCTCTGTGAATAATATATACTAAGCACCGATGCTTTACTTATCAGCATTCTGTATGTTAATTTTTTTGTATAGATATGTAAATAGAGATGAATGCTACTACCAAGATGAGGTCTTTGGTACTTTAAGATCTGTTTAATTGATTTGCATAATGGTGAAAATTAACCAAAATGTGTTTTTTAATTATTTCGAAAAAAATGTTCTTATAATACATTATGTTATTTGAAGGGCTTAGTAATATTTTTGCTGACAAAGCTTTACATAACTATCTTGGCTTTAAATGAGCACTGAAATTCCACTTTTATAGTATGTGTTTCCCTTAATAAAAATAGAGTAGATAATGGGAAAGATATTTTGCTAAAGTAAAAAAAATCACCATTTACAGCCTTATTAAATTACGATTCGGCTAATTGAATAGGGTTTTATATAAGCACAGAGCATATTTTTTACAGAAGTTTTTAGTTAGTGAACTTCTATCTAAAAGTAAGGTCTTTACTAACTAAAAACTTCTGTAAAAAAATATGCTCTGTGCTTATATAGGGCCCTTTTCAATTGGCTGAATCGCAATTTAATAAGGCTGTTAATGTATTAGAAGAACCACTGCAGGGTTATATGCACATTTGAAGAATGCGACTGAAAAATAAAAAAAATATTTGGAACATTAAAAAAAGAAACAGTTTTTAATTGTAATGAGTGTATGCAGTATTGTTAAGACTGGGAGAACCAATTGTATTTTGTATTAACATACAGCTTTATTAAATTGCAATTTGGCCAATTGAATAGGTCTATATAAGCACACAGCATATTTTTTTTACAGAAGTTTTTAGTTAGTGAAGACCTATCTTTTAGATAGAAATACACTAACTAAAAACTTCTGTAAAAAAATATGCTCTGTGCTTATATTGAGCCCTATTCAATTGGCCGAATTGCAATTTAATAAGGCTGATAATTAGTTACCGTGAAGGGACATAGGATGCAGATTAGATTTCGGTTTTATTGAAAAGCTAACACTAACAAATAGAAGTGGAACCCAGAAGTTCAGTCTTACTCCATTTTTTGGTTGTTGTTTAGTCATTCAGGCATGTCTGACATTCCATGACTCTATGTCCCACAGCATGCCAGGTACAATTGTCAGGAACTGCCCTCTGACCTCCTGCAAGATCATGTTCATTGTTTCAATTACCTCATCTTTCCATCTCCACCTCTGTTGTCCCCTTTTTTGGTGTAATTTTAATCTTTCCCAGAATCAGAGAATCCTGTCTTCTCATAATATGGCCAAAATATGTGAGCTTCAGCCTCATGATCATACCTTCCAGTGAACAGTTTTGCTAAAATTCCTTTTGATTTATTGCATCTTTTTCGCACGGACTCTAAGCGGTTTCGTCCATTAAATGCCTCAATTCTACGGCATTCATCCGTATGGTCCATATTTTACTACTGGGAATACCATAGTGCTAACTAACTGTGATATCTTTACTTTTTTACTAGCTTGTCCAGACTTGCCATAGCTTTCCTCCCCAGAAGAAAATGTATTTTAATTTCATGGTATCTTGGATCCTACAAATATAAAACCTGTCACTGTCTCCACTTTTCCCCCATTTATTTGCCAGGAACTGAGATTGCGATTTGGCAAGATCTTCATATTTTTTAACGTTGAGCAGCAATTTGATCTCTTCTGCCTCTGTACATCTTGTAGTTCCCAGTCCATTTATTGTTGGAACTGAGCTTGTAGTATATTAAGCATTATATCCTGGCAAGTGAAATGAGTGTAATTGCTCCATAATTGGAACGACTTTTTGGGAGATGTAGACTGACTTTCTCTGGTCTACTGTCCACTGTTGAGCTTTCCAAATTTCTTGTCATATGCAAGCAACACTTTCACAGCATCATCTTGTAGGGTTTTGATTTGTTCAGCTTGGATTCCATCAACTCCTGCAGCCTTGTTATCAGCAAGGCATCCTAGAGCCCATGTCACTTTAATCTCCAATATGTTTGGCTCCAGCTCATTGGACAAAGTCTTGAAGTCTTCAATGCTTTTAAGATCATTCCTCTATAGGTCGTCTGTGTATTCTACCCACCTCTTCTTTATCTGATCTGCTTCTCTTAAGTCCCTACCATTTTTGTCTTTTATCACGCTCACTTTGGCATAAAAGGTTCCTTTGAGATCCCCAATTTTCTTGAAGAGATCTCTTGACTTTCCCATTCTGTCATCTTCTTCGATCTCTTTACATCACTAATAAAACTATGTCTTCTTGTTCTTCTTGATATCCTCTGGGATTCTGCATTCAGTTGGACAAATCTTTTCCTGTCTCCACTGCCTTTCACTTTCCGTCTTTCCTGGTCTACTTTCAAAGCCTTAACAGTTAACCAGTTTGCCTTCTTAATTTTCTTTCTATGGTAGGCTCCACGTATAGCCACAGGTGTAGGGGATAGCTGCTAATCAACAGCACCAAGTCTAGGAAACAATAAGAATATGACTAACTCATAAGCCTACAGGTTGCCTGGTGACTGGTCATCTAAACATCACTGTAAGTGAACACACCATCCAGAGCTTCATTCTCAACACAACCATGCCACCAGGAGAGGTCTCTTACACTTATTTTTGAAATGTACTTTTAATAACGACACTTAAAAATACGCAATAATGTTTTTAAATATAAAAACATATTTAATATAGCTTTTAATTATTTTCCATTTATATTCATTTACATTGCACTGGAATCTTTCTGCTGATTCACTGAGGTGAATACAGAGAGATAGTCTATGTACATAATTGGGATGTGGCAGTGAAAAACTACCAGTGTTTTCAGCAGGTCTAATGGAAAGCTAATTAGCATTGAAGGGCAAGTGCTCTTTGGGAAATAGAACACAGAATCAGGATGTGAAAGAAATTGGTACTTTCTAAAACATTTTCCCCATTATCAAGTATTCATTTTAGTTACAGTGTTCCCTTAAAATTACAACATTTTTCGTAGAGTGAACAATTGTAGCTACTTTTAAGCATCTTATGATAATTATGATGTAGGAAATATGCTGTACTGTTTTTTTTTCTAGATGCTGAGATACTGTTTGGAAAACCATTTAAAACACTGTCATAAAATTTTATGAAAGCCTCTAAAGCAGATGCATTTTAGATAAATGAGCACAATCTTAATATAAGTGAATCAATACTGTATAACTTTATCTTCATACTAAAACTATAAAAAAGCTGTTCAGCTATGATAATTAGAGAATAAAATTCAGAATTATTAATACATTTAAGAGCTCATTTTTAAATGTCAGTTTTTATACAAATATGTTTAGCTTGACCATATACACTGCATCACGCCAGGCACAGCTTGTATCTGGTTGTGCCCATCCATGGTAAAGATAATGAAGTGGGTTGCCAGTTCCTTCTAACGTGTCAGACCTCTCTGCTGTGACCTCTTGGGTGACCCTACATGGTTTGGCTCACAGCTTCATTGAGGTACACAAGCCCCTTCACCAAGACATGCTCAAAGGAACAATAGAGTCTCTAAAAAGCTACTTCAACACTTTGGCCCGTTAATGAAACAAAAGGGTTAATGGTTACATGTAAGAGGGAAAATCTGATTTGCAGACAAATGTTGAAGCAGCCATTTATTTTACTGAACAAGGTTACATAAATAAAAGGAAGATCTAGTAATTTATTCAATGCATGTCATCTCTGTTTAACTCTTGGATAAATATCTGTCCTTAGGCAGATGATAAAAATGAGCTACATCACTATGTTCTGCTAATTATCATGGCTGACAGAAAATATTAAGTTCTTTGGATTCATAAAGAAAAGCAAAGGAGAAGGGAGAAAAAGATAAACAAATCTTTACACTAGCTAAAGTACTGTTTTTTATTGAATTAAAAACTGATTACTCTGTAGCCTGCTGACATTCTAAGATTTAAAGAGTTTTGACGAGGAGGAGGCTGCGCAGGCTCTCTGGGTCAGCACGGAGCGTCACGTGACCCAGCGGAGCCTGCAGGCATCGAGCCAATCATGTCATGTTCGCGCGCGGGTCAGTTGGCGCGGTCCTCCATCGGGAAAGGACGGAGATCTACAGGGCTCTTCATCACTGGCAAAGAAGGAGGTTAAAAAACTGAGAAACAGAAACCCCAGCTACTAAAAGCATATAAGGGACAGTGTGGTGTGTGTGTTGGTGTGCGTTGGTGTGTGTTTGTAAGTGTTTGTGTTTTTTCATTTCTTGTGTTCCTGTGTCCGTCGGTTCTGTTTCCTTTGGGGGGGGAGCTTGTGGGGCCTCTGGCATGGATGTAAATGATCTTGAAGCACTGTTGGCGGATGTTAGGGCTAAGGATTTATGCCAGGGGGTCCGCTGGGTACAGGACAGGCTGAGTACACCCATGCCTTCTGAGGAGGTCTACCAGCACATTGCTAAGGTCCAGCCTGCGGTGGCTAGCGGCCTGGGCAATGCTGGGAGGGCTGACGGGTTAATTCCCCATCCCCCGCTGACAGAGCCAGCAGATCCCCGTTTAGTAGGTGGTAGGTCCAGGAGGGTTAAAGGTCAAGACAGGCAGGAACCTATACCCCCCACGCCAGAAAGGGCCGGCCCCACGGGCGGTGAGGGCGAGGGCTTAGAACCCCGGCCACCGCCCGTCACTTTGCCCAAAGGGTCACGCCCACGCCAGAGGTCCAGCTGGGCAAGATGGCGGGTCCATTTGCTTTCCCCCCATCAGTCAGCTGGTTGTTTCTCCTCTCGGCGTTGTCCCAAAGAAGGAAGCAGGGAAGTTCAGGCTAATTCAACATCTAACCCCCCCTAGGGGGCGGTCGGTGAACAACGGTATTTCAAAAGATCAGGCCGCCGCGTCATATGCGTCTTTCGACCGGGCAACCGGGATGGTATGCCTCGCGGGTGCCGGGGTGCTCATGGCCAAAGTGGATATTGAAGCAGCGTTCCGTCTATTGCTGGTTCACCCCTCGAGTCACTAACTTTTGGGTGTTTCGTCGAGGGTGGGTACTTCATCGTTCTGTGCTTGCCCATGGGGTGCTCTATATCATGCGCCTATTTTGAGGCGTTTAGCAGTTTCCTCCAGTGGGTTGCTGATTCGGTAGCAGGTCCGGAGTATTACACATTATCTGGACGACTATTTGTTCATCAGCCGGCGGGCCAGGATACGTGCCGTTTTATTCTGGAGGTCTTAACCGGAATTTGTCAAGAGTTCGGAGTGCCTTTGGCTCATCACAAAACAGAGGGGCCCACGACAAAGTTGACATACTTGGGGATTTAGATCGATTCCATAAAAATGGAATGCAGTCTTCCCCTAGAAAAGGTGGCAGACATGCAAAGGGAGCTCGGTGCCCTGGAAGGGGCGAGCAGAATTACGTTGCGGCGGCTACAATCTATCATAGGGAAGTTGAACTTCGCCTGCAGAATCATTCCCATGGCGAGGATATTCTGCAGGCGAATGTCGCAGGCAACAGCGGGCATCTTAAGACCTCATCATTTCATCAAGGTTTCGGACACGATGCGAGAAGACGCTTTCCTTGACGAGTTTAATGCGACTGTGCTTATGCAAACAGGGAATGATACTAGCTCTGAGTTGGAGTTGTACACGGATGCGTCCGGATCTGTTGGGTGCGGCGCGTATTTCCAGGGGAGAGGGTGCGCCGCCGCCTGGCCCAGGGAGTGGGTAGCAGCTTGGCGTTCCTCGAGCTATTTCCCATAGTGGCGGCAGTTCACATATGGGGCTCAGAGTTTCGAGACCGCCGCGTGTTATTCTTTACAGATAACATGGCGGTGGTACAAGCGGTGAATATCCTCACGGCAACATCACTCCCGGTAGTATGGCTAATTCTGCACTTGGTATTATGCTGCTTGCGCTTGAATATATGTTACATAGTAGTTACATAGTAATTAAGGTTGAAAAAAGACTTTCAGTCCATCAAGTTCAACCTGTTAAGATCTCCTCTGATCGGCAATATGCGGATTAGTTATTAATTAATTTGTTGTTAAATAATTATTAATAGTATAGTATTGGAGGATGAATAAAGAGTTAGTCCATCAAGTTAAACCTTTTTAGATCTCTATTGATCTTTTTAATATGTGGACTATTTATTATTAATTGTTAATTGATCATATTGATAATTGTCTCATAAGGGGAAAAAAAGCAAAATTCCTTCTTGACCCCAGACACTGGCGATCACATTTCTCCCTGGATCAATATTCCTTCGCTAGTTATCTAGGATAGCCTTGAATGCCCTCTTTAATCAAAAATATATCTAACCTCTTTTTGAAGTTGTCTATCGAATTCGCTGTTACCACCTCCTTTTGTAGAGAATTTAACAGTTTAACCACCCTAACTGTGAAGAACCCTTTTCATTGTTTAAGGTGAAATCTTTTTTCCTCTAACCACAAAGGATGTCCTCTGGTCAGTTGAAAATCTCTTGCAACAAAAAGTTTACTTGACAAAGCCTTAAATTGACCCTGGATGTATTTAAATAAGGTAATCATATCCCCTCATAGACACCTTTTTTCTAGCGAAAATAAGTTTAGTTTGGTTAGTCTTTCTTCATAACCTAGCCTCTCTATTCCCCTTATTAGTTTTGTAGCCCTTCTCTGTACTTTTTCCAGCTCTAAAATGTCCTTTTTATGAAGTGGTGCCCAAAATTGTACTCCATATTCCAAATGAGGGCGTACTAGGGATTTGTATAGTGGTAGAATTATATTTGCTCCCCTTGCTTCTATACCGTTCTTATAACATGCTAATATTTTACGTGCCTTTGCAGCTTCTGCTTGGCATTGAGCACTGCTACCTAGGTGGTTGTCCACTAGTACTCCCAAATCCCTTTCAATATCTGATACCCCTAGATTTGCTCCATTAAGATTATAAATTGCATGGCTATTTTTCCTTCCCAAATGCATAACCTTACATTTATTTGTATTAAATCTCATCTGCCATTTAGCCGCACATTTCTCTAATTTATGCAAATCCCTTTGTTGGGAAAGTACATCATTATCTGATTTTATTACCTTGCACAACTTAGTGTCATCAGCCAAAATGGAGACCCTACTTTCAAGTCCTACTTCTATGTCATGAATAAATATGTTAAAAAGGAGAGGACCTAATACTGAACCTTGAGGAACCCACTTATCACATTAGACCAATCAGTTCCATTTACAACAACCCTTTGCTTCCTGTCTGTTATCCAGCTCTCGATCCATGAGCAGATATTTACTGCAATTCCTGTATCACTTAGTTTGCTCACTAGTCTTCCATGTGGCACTGTATCAAATGCCTTTGAGAAATCTAAAAAGACTACATCCACTGAGTTGCCCTGATCCAAGTTCCTACTAACCTCCTCGTAGAAACTAATTAGATTGGTCTGACACGACCTATCCTTCATAAATCCGTGTTGACTGCTACATATTATCTTGTTCAAATAGACATATTATTGTATTCTGTCCCTTATTAACCCTTCTAAAAGCTTCCCAACTACGTGAGGCTCACTGGTCTATAATTCCCCGGATTTGCTCTTGATCCCTTCTTAAATATAGGTATCACCTCTGCTTTTCTCCAGTCATCCGGTAGAGACCCTGTAGTGAGTGAGTCTTGAAAGATTAGATATAATGGTTTGGCTATTACAGAACCCAGCTCCCTCAGTACCCTTGGATGTATTCCATCAGGACCTGGGGCTTTATTAACATTTATTTTCTCCAATGTCTTTTGGATTTCTTCCTGCGTTAACCAATTATTTAGTGATGGTAATGTAGCCCCATTATGTTGCAGTGTCCCAACCACTGGTACCTCCCTTGTGTATACCGACGAAAATAACCTATTTCGCTCATCTGCCTTTTCCTGGTCCATAATTATCAGATGGCCTGTGTCACATTGTAATGTTCCTATAGCTTCCTTCCTCGCCTTCTTCCCATTAATATGTTTAAAAAAATATATGGTTTCAGGCCAGGCACGTGCCAGGATTCGAGAACGGGATTGCTGACGCCCTTTCTCGATTTCAGGAAGGGCGGTTCAGGGAGTTGGCCCTGAGGGCGAGCGCGCAGGGCGATACCATCCCTGGGGTGATTTGGGAGCTTGGAGTGGTCAGGTGACGAGACTCATCAGACAGTCTGTTGCACCAGCAACATGGGAATGATTTGGTTACGGTGGCCGGGGGGGCTACGTCGGAGGAAAAGACACTCTGGATTTTACTTTGGTTCTTGTTGCGATGTGTCGAGGAAGGCGAGTCAAAAGCCGTAGTTGGGAGACAGGCTATTATGTTTAAGCTGGTGGGGCAGAGGGACCTTACCAAGGAGTTCATACTACGCAAGGTGGTACGCGGTATGTTTAACGGTGACCGCAGACCGGATGGTAGGTAACTTTTTCCTTGTTACTGCGATTGGTGCAGACGTTGGTGGTAACTTGCAGGACCCAATTTGAATATCTGCTTTTCCGTACGGCTTTTTCCCTGGCATTCTTCAGAGCGTTCCAGATAGGGGAGTTAGTCGCGAATAGCAGACACGGTTCTGGGGGATTGCAGTTAGTGGATACCAGTCTGAAGGAAGACTCGGTTGTGATATGGTTGCGGGAGAGGTAGAGAGGTGGTACTGCACAAAGTTGGCACGGAGTGTTGCCCCTATAGGTGCGTGGCAGAGTACCTTGACCAGCGACCGGCGGGACGGTGTTCGCTGTTGATTCATGCCGATGGTATGGCCTTATCTCGGTATCAATTCGAGAAAGTGTTAAAGGGTGCATTACACCGTTTGGGCTTGGATAAGTCGGAATTCGGTACGCACTCCTTCCCAATTGGGGCTGCCACGGAGGCAGATAAGTTAGGCTTGCCTGACACCACAGTGAAACATATCGGTAGATGGGAATCAGACCGGTTTAGGTCCTATGTACAGCCCGGAGCAGTGGTCTAACCAATGTTCTTTTCTGCTTTCAGGAGAAAAGAAGCAGCTCTGAATTGTGGGCCATTCGTACGTGTACTGGGCCCACAGGTTAGCCGCAGTTACCGAAAACAAGGCACAACTGGGTTTTCCTGTCACGGATTTGCATGTGCGATGGACTCGAGGCCTGCAGTGGTCTCAAGTGGACGGACTATTGGTCTCGTACGCACAGCGTTATGGACAACCCGATCTTTTACTTTTATACGCTAGGGGTAATGATCTTGGGACAGTCCCCATGCGTAGGATGCTGAAGGTCATGAAGCGAGACGTTGAAGGTTGGATTAAGAAGTTTCCCAGCGTGTTTATCATATGGTCCGAAATGATCAAGAGACGTTCCTGGAGAAACGCTCGGGATCCTTTCAAACTGGATAGATCTCGGCAAAAAATCAACCAGCAATTGTCAAGCTTCATGAGGAAGTTAGGCTTCGTCGCCATTCACTACAAGGACCGGCCGGTGCAGACAAGTTCTTTGGGAAGGATAGCAAGGGGGGGATCGCAGACTCAGGAGGGGTCCCTCGCTTGCTCTCTGGCGGGAGGTGAGTTGCCCGGCCCACTGGCCTAAAGGGACGTTGCCCTACCTCACGGGGCATGCTTAGTGTAAGAATTGGGGGCATTGGGCAGGGTTCAAGGCGTGAGGTCACTGTCTGTAGCCGGGCTCCTACCCCTGGTTTAGATGTAAATATATACGTACGGTTATTTTGTGTTATTGGTAAATTTGTTATGTAAATAAAGCTGTGGCCCGTTGTTTTCTCCCACTCGGTTGTTGTGTCTATTATTTAAGCTAAGCCTTATGGATCATGCGTGGGTCAAGTTACTACGCGGAAAGTGCGTCTTTGTACACTTTGCTCCGGCACTAATATCACTAAGTTACTTGGTTTATTAACCCTTTAGCATGATAGTTGTGTCTACGGGACCTACTGATAGTGATTGTGATGCATACTCTGAGTAGGAATTGCTGTCTTTCCCCCTCCCTCTTCATTTCCCCATCTATCATTTCCCTCAGCACATTACTCCTCATTTTGCTTCTCCTTTCTTCTCTCCCTCTAACCCATTACCCTCTCCCCACATTTCTCTTTCCTCAACCTCTCAATTTTGCCCCTCACTCTTCCCCATCTGCCCTTCCCTCTCCCCTATTTTCCTGTCCCTTTATTTATCCTCCTTTCGCTGTCTCTTTCCTCTATTTCCCCATTCACCCTCTTCCCCTCGCTTTCCTCAATTTCTTGTTCCCCTTCTTCTCCTCCCTTTCTCTTCTTGACATGCTTGTGCTGCTGCTACATATTCCACTGTAGTTGAAGATAGTGCAACAGTCACTTGCTTTCGACTAGACCAGCTAATAGTTCCTTCTCCGTGCTGAAAGATGACTTGTAGATTTGCAGTCAGTGGTGTCTCAAGCCCAATCAGCATCTACATATTCGATAAAGTCGGAGTTTGACGTTGCTGGCAGTCGCAGCTTCATTCAAGTTGTTCCCTTTAGATACTGTATCACTCCCTTTACTGCGTTCCAATCACGCTTAGAAGGTGTTGCAACTCTTCTGCAAAGTATACTCACTGCTGCCGCAATTTCTGGTCTTGTTACAGTAGCAATATATAGCAATTTTCCAATGTCCTTAAGGGAATTATCGTTGATGGGTAATACGTTTTCTGTTCCATTGTTTTTCTGGTAATTTAGGTTCCATTGGCATTTTTACTTCTTTTGCATCTTGCATGTGAAACTGTTCTGATATTTCTGTAATCTTTTGACTTCCTTCTCTATTTGATTTCCTAGGTAGTGACTGATGTTTCCTAGCTCTTTAATCTCAAAGTTCTGTTTCAGCTTATGAACTATTTGGTTATAATCCCCTTCTTGTGCAAAACCAATTATGATGTTGTAAATGAAAATTAGAACGTAATTCCATTTTTTTTCTTGATTCTTTGAATAAAGACATGTATCAGCTTTACTTAAGAATCTTTCTTTTTAGAGTATATTATTGACTTTTTCATTCCATATTCTTGCAGCCTGTTTGAGCCCATACATACAAGGTTTTGTCCCTTTTCAAATCCTGGTGGCTGTTCCATATAGAGATTCTCCTTGATATCTCCGTATAGGAAAGCTGTTTTGACATCCAGATGCTTCACCTGCATTCCCTTTCCGGCTGCAATGCTAAGGAGTGTTCTAATGGTTGTGTGCTTTACGACTGGAGAAAATGTTTTGTCATAATCTTTTCCAAATTTCTGGAAGTGTCCTTTGGCAACTAATCTTGCCTTGTATCTGAGGATATTTCCTTCTGCATCATATTTAACTTTGAAAGTTCATTTGCTTCCTATAGTTTTGCGATCGGGGGGAGCTCAGTGAGGAACCATGACTTCCCTTTTTGGCAATTTTTCAACGTATTCCCAGGATGTTGATACCTGGATTTGATATGTCTTTGCGGTGTATGACAACCTGCGAGGTGGTATTCCTTTTGTTGCCCGATCGATGTTATGATCGCTGGTTCTACAGTAGGTTCCACTGGTTTGTCCATTATAATTTCCACTTGTTCTGATAATTGTACAGTTTAATTCTGGTCAGCGTCTGTTGCTACTTCAGTGGGCAAACTTTCTCCACAGCTTTTGACAATAGTTTTTTTCTAATGTTTCACTTTCACCAAAATATACACTGCAACTTATTGTGATCTTGTTGGTCTTTGGGTGAAGGATCCTATATCCTTTACTTTGTTCGCTGTAGCCCACCAGAATCCCTTCTACAGTTTTGTTTCTTGTTTGGGACATGGGCATAATGCTTTTTTGATGGTAGCCTGTTCTATAAGTATTTAGCAGTCATTATTGCTTCTCCCCAATACTTGTAAGATAAGTTGCCATCTGAAAGCATACATGTTGCCATTTCTGTGAGAGTGCGTTTTTTTCTTTCTACTACTCCATCTTGTTCGGGAGTGTATGGTACAGTTGTTTGGCGTATAATACCTTGTTTCTTTAGGTATTCTTCCACTTCCTTCCCCATATATTCCCGACTATTGTCAGTGCGTATTATTCCTACAAATTCTTGAAGTCTGTCTTTGGTCTTGCCTTTGTACTTCAATAGTTATGTTGTGTCAATGAAGGTCAATAAATATCTTTTTCCGCTAGGTGTGGGGGTTTTCACTGGTCCACATAGTTAACTGTGTATGAGTTCCATGGGTTGAGTAGTCTTTCTTTGACTGGTCTGTGGAAGTGGTGTATGTGTGGCCTTTGCTTTGATTCAACGTGTACATTTCATGAGTGTGTGGCCAGGTAAAATTGTCATATCTTCTGTTAGACCTCTCTTTAAAAGATCATTTATGGGTTTTGATGCCCCAATCTTCTGTGCCATAGGTGGATACAGTGTACATTATGAGTTGTCGCTTTGGCTTGTTTACTTGCAGCGATGAATTTGTATACGTGTGCATTCAACCTTCCCTGTGCTAGGATTTGTTTTCTGTTTCAAATTATGCATGTATTGCCTTGGAATTGGAATGTGAGTCCATTTTTAGCAAGGGTTTTTTACTGATAGGATACTTCCTTAAATGCATGGAACATACAGAACATACTTTACAAGGATGCTTTGCTTATTCCCTGACGGTGTGATGCAATTCTGGAATCCTTGACCTGTGCCTTCTGCTTTTATACTTTCTCCATTCACTAGGAAGATTTTATCTTTTATACTGTAATCAATTTCTGTAAACAAGGTTTTATCACTTGTCATGTGACTTGTTGCCCCTGAGTCTATGCACCATCCATATGATGTGCTATTCTGAGTTACTTTGAAGGTGCCATTCCATGATGCATGTACAGTTTCCTTTGTGGCCGTTTTAACTCTTTCTCTCTTGAGTGTTTCTTTTCTTCACTGCTCAGCTTTCCAGATTGTGCAGTTCTTTTTCAGGTGATTGGCCTTTTTGCAAGGAAAACATATCCTAGTGTCTTTGCTTTGTCTTGTGTCTTCATGCAACTTTAAAGCTACCTCTGATTTGTCATTCACCTCACTATACCTATTTTCCTCTCTTCTGTTGTATTCATCAATTAATTTTCCTTTAGCATAATCTAGAGTTAGTTCCTGCTCTGGTCTAGTTTCTAGAGCATTTATCAGTGCACTGGAAGACTGCTTAGTAATAATGCTACTATATGATTGTCTTTAATGTCTTCACCTATTGCACATAGCTATTCCACAATCTCTAGCATAACATTTACATGTTCATGCATATCCTGGTTATTGTGCAGCCTTATATTATATAGTTTGTGTAGTAGATATAGTTTACTGTTTAAGTTTGAACACTCATGCAATTTTTGAAATGCTGTACACATACCTTTAGCTGTGTTGTTTTTTCTTATGTGAATCAATTGACCATTTCCCACTAATAGGCTTTTAACTGCATGCCTGTCTTTCATGTCCCATTCTTCATGGTAATTAGTTGGTCTGTTTATATCCAGTACCTGCCATAAGTCATCTTTGGATAATAGCATTTCAAGCTTTAATTTCCATAGCTGGTAGTTGGTATTGTTGAGCCTTGCTATTGCAAGCCTCACATCTGAACCACTTATCCTCTTTGAGTACATTGGATGTAGCTCTTGTTTCCTCACTTACTATTTACAGGGATTAAAGATACAACACTCACTTATTTGTGGTTTCCTTTAGTGTCTGGGCCCATAACCTGTTGGTTAAGCAGTCTACAAAGAGACAATGGTAGATAGTGAATAATAATATATGGCTTTACCAACTTGGATAAAACAACAAAACATATGAACATCAGGTTATAAACATAACCAGTACTTACACCTTACCCCTCCCCCTCCATGGTCCAGAAGGAGACTCCTTGCTTCAGGAAATGCAACCATATCTCTCACACACACAACCTTCAACCTTATGTATCATGGATTTCACCAGCATAGGTATCAATTTTATATATTTTTTTTCAGAATAAAAAACTAGCTGTATGGCTCTTTTGATGATTAACTATGCTCTTAGTTAGACATCTATAAATATGGCCCTTTAAATCTCATAATTACCAGGTTTTTATATGTGATGCAAGTGATCATGAAATGTGTTGGTGTAGCATATGCTCATTGTGAGCCTCTCCCCCCATGTACTTTGCAGGCCTCCGGCGCACATCACAAGCCCTGCGCTGTGTGTTTCTGGCGCTCATCGCATGGCTCGCAATGGGCCCAAAGTGTCAATATTTTGTGTGGCCACCATTATTTTCCAGCACTGCCATAACCCTCATGGGCACGGAGTTCACCAGAGCTTCACAGGTTGCCACTGGAGTCCTCTTACACTCCTCCATGATGACATCACGAGGATGGTGGATGTTAGAGACCTTGCACTCCCCCACCTTCCGTTTGAAGATGCCCCACAGATGCACAATAGGGTTTAGGTCTGGAGACATGCTTGGCCAGTTCATCACCTTTACCTTCAGCTTTTTTAGCAAAGCAGTGGTCGTCTTGGAGGTGTGTTTGGGGTGGTTATCATGTTGGAATACTGCCCTGCGGCCCAGTCTCCGAAGGGAGGGGATCATGCTTGTCTTCAGTATGTCACAGTACTGTATAGCTCTCTATATGAAGTACATATAGAAGTTTTCTTAACTTGTAAGCAGTCTTTAAACTATTCTTCTACTAACCATGGCATCTCAATACTTTAATGGTCAAGTTATCCCAAGCGATTGACATGTTTATACAACAGTTTGATTTGAGACAAGAGTATTCCTTTCATAGAGGTCTCCTATTGTTTTAAACCCACAAGCTTCCCATTTATACAGGGTTATATTTTTATATTGGAGTATACTTAAAAGGGACAAGAGGGATGGATATTTAGCTAATTCCATCTAGTCTCTCTTTTTATACCAGTAATGCAACAATGATAAAATGCCCATCTGAAACTCTATTACTAAACTAGTTTCTAACTTTGGAAGCCAAAGCAAAAGATCCACGGATAGAAAAAGCAAAACTTGACTAATGTACATCTTGCACATTCACTTGCATGGGCTCTTCCGCTTCACTGCCTAGGGGCTCCAAAAAAAGTCAATCAGGCACCTCCTCTTTCTCCATTTCTCAATTACTACCTCTCTCCCAAATCTTTCTTCACCTGTCCCTTTCTCTGCCTCTACCGTCTCCTCCTCTCTCCCTATTTTCCCTTCCTCCATTCACCTCCCTCCCTCTCCTGTTCTCCCTCTCTCAGCCTCTTCTTTATAGGGCCAGTTAATTCAGCACAACTTGCACACGACTGTAAAGTTCACCTAAAAACATGTTGAAAAACTTTTTTGAATTTTTGAAATAGGTGACTTTTTCACAGACAAAATTATAAATGAAGTGATTGTTTACATGAGTCACTGGCAGTGTCCCCACACAGAGCCACAGCGAGTCAAAAGATATGTAGCCCTTCCTAAATTCATACGTGCAGATAAATGACCGCTGGAATCAGCTAAAGAGTACAGTTGGGGGTTAATGTCTCCTGCATATCTGTAGTTCAGTGAAAAAATATAATATATAAATCTTTGTCTTCACGGAGCCTTCACCGCTCGATGTTGTTAATCATAGAACAATAGACTTTGTAAATAGACCTAAGACCTTTTGGTGTTCTGCTGAAGGCTTCTATGCAGGATATATACAACATTTTGCAATCACTTCTTACAATAAGAGTGAAATCTCTGTGCACTTGTACAATGGTGCTTTGATCGGTATTATTGCAAATGGAAGATATTCACAGCTATGTTTTTATTCATTATCTGTAATCAACAACCATGCTAAATATCAGCTTTCAAACTTTATTGGAAATAGAAGATAAGCAGAGGAGTCAGTGAGTGGGAGCTTTTGACTGAATACTAATGAAATACTCTACTACCTACTGCACGTGAAAACATATTTGTTGTAAATATTCTGATGAGTTTAAAAAAACACATTATGTCAGGTAATATATAATTTCGTTTACTTGAAGTTCAAATACAGCAACGTAAAAAAAATCTTAGCTAGTTACAGAGAGAATTGTTGCTGGGGAAACATATTTGTGCATAGTAACCAGAAAAAAATGTCTCTATTAGCACCAGTTTTACTTCAAAATTAGGCATTAAATAGCCCAGCCAAATGTCTGGATAAAATAAAAATATATGGGTGCTACCCGAGAGGACTATTTGAGTGTTAAGGAATGAGAGGAAGTTACTGTGACGGAGCGGAAATAGCGAGATCAGAGACGCTACAGTTATCCACTCCTAGTTATATTATGCGAACTGCAGCCAGGATTCCTTCCTACTCCTGTCAGCTGGAGTCGCCAGCAGATCCCAATATCCTCAGGATCCATGAGAATACAAACTCATAGTGGGAAGGCTGTAACAGTTGGTAAATTACTTTAGAATTCCAGCTGAATAAACTATAATTTCTAGAATAACACACACATTTTCTGTACAATGAAACACAATAAAAACTTCCCATGCCCCTCAGATAAGGCAAGGCAATCGTGACAACCCCATATAGTTCCCTTTGGTATAAGCCATTGCAGCCTCACTACAGCCTCTAAGAAGTCCACTGCTGGGCTGGTGTCTAGGGCCCTCATTCTATTATCGGCCGTAAATCGGCCGCAAAGCTGCGATTCCTTGCGGGGCTCCCGTTACCTTGCAATTCAATTATATGGCGCCGCAAGGATATCCCCTTACGGCCAGCCGTATATCTTGCAACCGGCCGTAAGCTCAGAAATCTTTAAAAGCAAAAATAAATTCAAGACTGCACTGTAAAGCCCTGTAAATGCTAGGGATCATAATGGGGGACATGAGGATTAATAGCAACTCCCTCTCAAGCTTGCACATCAGCCCAAATCCGAGATTTAATTAACTGTTTATTTTCCGGCCGCAGCGTGGGCGGGTCTGAGGTGCTCCAAACCCTCTGGACTTTTTACATGGATATGTGACATAAATTAAAAATCTAATTATTTACGGATTTGAGTGTAGGGGAATGTTGTACTATGAATGCTAACACCTACAATAACTTTATAGTCTCCTCAGAGTGCAGGATGGCTTTATTATGGCTTTATTATGTGCTTAATTGTGTGCCTGCGGGACCTTTTTGCTGCAAGTAAGCTGCGGCTCGGTTTTAGCCTTGCAGAGAGGGTTCCCGGAGCAATTGAATAGCAACCAGGCTTTTCTTGCGGCCGAAACTCTTTTCTTGCGGCCGTTTAAGATCAAAGGCTTTCCTCCGGCGCGTGCGGTCGCAAGGGATAACAAGGCGCCGGCCGCAAGCCTGCCGGAGTCCCCGGCCGGAAGGGAATAGAATAGGCAAATAGCTTGCGGCCGGTCCTTGCTGCCCCGCATCTCCTACGGCCGATAATAGAATGAGGCCCTAGGACACACAACCCTACACAGCAATCGTATTGTTCACACACAACAAAGAAAGAGCAATCCTACTCACATAAGCACACACAGCCACTTATTAATTAGTAGCAATGATTGCACACTCTCCACTTTTCCTAGGCTAATGTGTTTTCATAAAAAGAACATGCCTTAATAATAATTCCTAATTCTTGCCTATCTATTTTATCTAATCATCATTCCACTTTCTGACTCTTTTCCTGTACGTAAAGTAGAGGGACTAGAAACTTGAGGGGAGGAATATTAAGTGACTACAACCCTATTTCCCCCAGAGTCCAAAGTACTAAAAGCACTGAACAAAGGTGGTCAAGGTAAGGGCTGCTGAGAGTCCTTCCTGGGCAAATCTAGTTCCCAGCACTAACTGAGGAAATAAATGATAGTCCAGTGGCTACTTAGGCAGCATCCCTGGTCATTAAGCCAGGGGAAGCTGAAGGCCTCTTCTGAGATGCCAGGGAGGTTGCTTCTCTCCCTGGTCTCATCAGGGCCCTTAGATCCTTTACCTGGATTGCTGTGGCATGTCAGTAGAAGCGGCAGCGCTGATTGGGAGGAAACACTTTGACGCTGCATTTCTTCACTAGGGCCGGCCATTATGCTTCCCTGCTCGTGGCTTCTGGCTGGGACTCCACTGGCTGGATCTCCCTCTGGCTCTCTGATATGATTGAGTGCAAGGAGGTTGACCTTGATTCCCTGATCACTGCTGTTGGCAAAAGGATCTCTGTCAGGATCATCAACTGGCCTTCCTCCCCTCTCCCTCTATTATTCTTGCCTCCCTGATCACTGATGTTGGCAGGGGGTTCTCCATCTGGCTCATCAGCTGGCTTTTCTCCATCATTCTCCTCTTGCTCTCTACCATCTGCTGGATCACGGTCATCAGGCTGGGTGGAGGGCTGCTCGGCACCTGATCACCTGTCAATAATTAAATACATATAAATATAAATAAATTCGAACATCACACAATGGTTGAAGGACTAACTGAAAATGTATTCTGGAGTGTTTATGTAACATAGAAGACTTGAGTTGTGTTTAAACAACAAGGCATAACAAGTAGTAATTTGTTATTCAAACGTATTTTAGAAGGGAGCACATGTTGCCCTTCACCCAGGCAATTGTAATTAAAGACATCAAGTCTGATTTTATTTTTTTATTTTAAATTTAATTAAGTGGCTGCTATGTCTATAAAAATGTTCACGGCATGGCTTGTTTGCTGAAATTTCCATAAAATTATTAGTCTGAAGAAGAATAAAAATGTAAATGAAAATTGAATGTTGGTGAAAAATAATAAATAAAACAGAAATGCAAATTCATGTTATATTGGATTTTGCATTATATTTTAACGACAAAATATATATATTTTTTAAATAATCTTTAAATATAAGATGTGAAGTTTATAATAGAATATTTAAACAGTGCAAATGAACTTCCATTTTTTTAGAAACAACCCAATAAACAGAAAAGAAACAAAATATGTTATGAAATGTGGAGGTGGAATATTATGTGGATATTAGGTGGGAGATAAGATAAGTACAGATACCTACTCCACTGTTACAGTGATAAATTAGGATAGGTTGGGTAAGGGGGAGAGAAAATAAACATGCAGAGTATATGTTGTGTAAGACAATGTTGGCGTTATTCCTAATGATCTAGGAGAGACCTTAGACAACTGATGAGCAACATACCTCATCAACAACATATTATTCACTTTTGTCCCATAAAAAATTTGTGTTTTTCTGTTGCCCTTAACATGAGGGGGTTACTGAGTAGGGGGAAAAAAGGGAGAAAAGCATTTTTACCCAGAGGAAATAGTGCGTAGTAAATAGGTCAATAACATGACATGCACTTGCGTTGCTTAGTAAATATCCCCCACATTGCTTTCAAGCAGAGCATTGCATAATTTTTGAATTGTATTCAATAAAAAGGTTTAAATGTATTTTGAGGTGAAAAATGTTGCTGATTAGTTTTTTTTTTAACAATGAAATATAGAGTAGGTAATGATGAAGATGAAAATTATTAAGAGTTGGAGGACAGTGTAGATACGGAAGAGGAGACAATATCTAATTTATGAAGTGAAGAGCATGAATAGTGAGTGATTATGTAATGAGTACACTTGAAAATGTCTGACTGGTATGTATTCATAGGTATTGGTGTTTATTTGAATTCTCCATGGGATGGACATATGTATTTTTCATAATTTTATGTTTCATTCTGCTGTCAGTTGTTGTGGGCTAGCCTTGACAACTGTGAGTTTTTTTCCTAGTTTAGTATATAACTGATTGAAGTAGTCCCAGGGATGTGTAGCCTGTATCAATTTAGTTTTAGTTGGTCAGAGTGAGGCCAAATAAATTGAGAATATCTGTTAGAGGGTTAAACAACTCTGTAAATACGTCCATTAAAATAGGGATGAGAGGAAGAAAGCAGACATACAGTGGAAATAACCACATTGCTGCTTGTCTACAAGAGATACACAAACTAAAAATCGAGGGTAGTGGGTGGCTATTCCCCCTCATCCCCCAGTTCCTACCTTTGAGGGAAGGCAGGAAAAGCAGTCCTGAAGGCCCAGGAAATATATTGGTAAGAGACACACTGAAGAACATACAATTCTAAAATAGCATGGGATGGTGGCAACCCAGGTTGTAATCCGTCAGACTGAACCTGCTCCTAAGGACAGATAAGAAGTAAAACGCAAAGCAAAACTCCTAGGCATAGGAGATCGAGTAACACCCAGATTCAGTTTTGAGCCTCTCAGCCTTCATCAATGAGATGCTACTGATTTCCTTAGGTACCTTTAACAACCTATGCACATGGTCTAAATACCATATTTCATGGACTGGGCGAATTAATGCAGTCAAAATGAACATTCTGCCTAGACTAATCTATCTATTCCATATATTACCTATTTCACTTACCCTCAAGGACTTAGATAGATAGATAGATTTCAAAGACAGATATTCAAATTCATCTGGCGGGCAAATCCCCAAGAAACAACAGATCACTAATGTTCAAAAATATCTAGAGGGGGTCTATCATGCCCAAACCTTAAACTTTACTTCAAGGCAGCACAACTAGCCTTCCTACCTATGGCCCACTCTACCCTACACCACCCGGCCAGGGTCTTCATTGAAAACTATCTAATGCGTCCTTATTCTTGGGAAAATTATCTAGTTACTGAAACCTCTTACTGGGATACGAAATCCCTTAAACCCAGTCATTAAACTTTCATTATCATGCTATTCATGGACCCAAGCGTAATTCCAACTATTTCCTAAATTCTCTCCACTAACACCATTATTTCCCCATCCACAACTCCCCAAAGGGTTCAATGGATCAAATCTGATGGAGATCTAAAGGCATAGATACATTTGGCTCTTGATTTATTGGCAACGTAATACATATAAACAATTGAGACAATATGACCTTCCCCTATACTTTAACTACTGTCACTTGAAACACTTTATTACTACTATAACAAAGACCTATGGAAATCCAATAAAAACAAAAAATGGGAGACAGATTTAGCTCAACAATGAGAAAATGATAAATGGAAATAATCCTGGACTCATTTATCAGGATTTTTTTTTTTAGAGACCTTTATTAAAGTTCTACATAGAGTTTACATTACTCCAGAACAACTTTGTAAATGGAAGCCTTTGGAGAATCCCAATTGCTTTTGAGGTTGTTCTGTAGTAGGTTGTTTTATTCATATCTGGATGGGAATGTCCAAAAATCCAACCCATTTGGCAAAATATTATGCACCTTGCTTCAGAAATATTTAAAGTCCAATTTATATATTATACTTGTCTCCTAGGAATATCTTCTCTAGCTTTATCTACCTCACAAAAAAATTGCTGTAATTTCTAATATTGGCTAAAAAAAAATGCATATAGCTGGTAAATGGAAATCTCATACACTTAATTTACAAACAATTAAAAATACATTAAACTATATCCTAATAAAACTATATCCTTACCCATCTCTTAGCAGATTCTATCCCCATCTTTTTAAAAACCTGGGATCCCTGGTTGAGATCCCCTTATAGTATTTCCCTGGAATGAATATAAATAATTATTTCCAAATATCTCTGGAAGGGTGGACTGGCGGAGGCCTGGGACCTGGGCATGACTTGTGGAGACTTCATTGGAAGGTACATTTTCTCTTTCATACTTAATACTAAGTGGAAGAACCGTAGATGGAGGGCTGTTATCCCCCCCCCCCTCGCCCCCCCCCCCAAGTTAAAATGCTTGTGACTTTCATATCATATAAATGTACTGTAACATTTCTAATTTGTATAAAATAATCTAGATATGTATATCATGACATATATGTCTCTACTCCTAATAAAAATTCACTGTGAAAAAAAAAATGTCCAAATAACAGAACTAGTCTCTCACTCCCGTGTAGCTGAGGACAGGAAAATCATGTGACTAAATACATCTGTGCATATAAGGTAACTTATATAATAACATAACTAATAACGCATTAACATTCGTTGTATGAAATCTGGGCCTATCAGCCTTAATAAACTGCGATTCAGCCAATTGAAAACGGCTCTATATAAGCACATAGCATATTCTTTTTTCACAGAAGTTTTTAGTTAAGTCCTTGCTTTTGGATAGAAGTTCCCCAACTAAAAATTTCTGTAAAAAATAAATATGCTATTTTTTTATTTATTTATTTTTTTTTCTCTCTCTCTTCTCTAATTTTTTTTTTTTTTTTTATTATTATTTATTTATTTTTTTTATTTATTTTTTTTTATTTATTTATTTATTTTTTCTTTTCTTTATGTTATGTTATTTCAATTGAAATGTTAACTGTGACTCATGTTACCTTAATAACTAAAAAAGGAAAAATGGAAGGCCTAGTCAGTTAAGGATGGGAAACTACTGTACTGCGAATGTTAGCGTATCTTAACTGACTAAATACAGTTGTGTTAAATGTTTTATTGTGCATTGCCTTCTAATAAAAGTCTATTTAAAAAAAAAATATATATATATGCTCTGTGCTTATATAGAGCCCTTTTTAATTGGCCGAATCACAATTAAATAAGGCTGTATGTATGTGTTGATTAAGTAACTGAATGTGTGCTTAAGCAATTCTTGTGCTTAATGGGTTGTCAGTTTTAGGACTGCAGTATCCTTACAAAAAATCCTCCCCGTTTTCCTATGTCCAGGTGGCCCAGCTTCATGGGAAGGCGCAAACCTTTGGATTAACTCTTTCAGTACTACCTCATCATTTTTTAGAACATGCATTGCAACATAAATATACAACATCTAGAATATGTCCTGTAATGCTTCACTTATTTTTTTATCTCTTTTTATGCCTTTGCTACCTTTCATAGTTCTACATTTTAAAGCATTTTATATTTAATTAGTGCACTATTATTTGGCACATATTGGTTAGATGTAGGTTCTCTGAAGTGTGAATGTTCTCAAACCAAGCATGGGACTGGCTATCTTGTGTATTTATCTGTAATGTTTTTTTTTTAATGATACCTTTGCTATATGATAAAAGGTGACAAGTTACTTCAGTAACCAGATTATTTTCTGCCCCTATATGTCATGCAACAAACATTGATATAACAGACCTTCTGGATGGGATATCATGTGTATATCATGTTTGATAATGGCTACGGAATGAAGAGCGATGCATTTGTGGGCACATTTGTGGGTTCTCAGCTCAACTTCCCAGAATGCAGTGTAATAACTGTTTTTCTCGGAACTCTGAGCTGGAAGCAGGTTGTTTAACTTGCTTTAGACATTTAAATGTGAACACAGATGTACTTTTTATTTACTGTACTACTGTACGGTGGAGGGCTTCTATCGCTCTTTTGCCCATCATTTTATAAATGATTGCTGTGGTGAACTACCTACTCATAAAGTCCACAACACAAGCTGAGATCCCGCTCCATGCTGATGATAGCCAGTAAGCTTGAAACAGCTGTACATCGATTGGATACTCAGCCTGTGTTTATTCCATTATTTATACCTTGGCTTTGCCTTACAGCATGCATAAGCTTAAAGGAAGCCATGTTTGATCATGGCTATGGAATGAAGAGCAAGGCATTTGTGGGCACATTTGTGTGTCCCAGCTCAACTTCCCAGAATGCAGTGTAATAACTGTTTTTCTCTGAGCTGGAAGCAGGTTTTTTAACTTTAGACATTCAAATGTGAACACAGATGTACTTTTTATTTACTATATATATATATATATATATATATATATATATATAGACACATATATATATATATATATATATATATATATATATATATATATATATATATAGATAGATAGATAGATAGATAGATAGATAGATAGATAGATAGATAGATAGATAGATAGATAGATGAAACAAAATAAGTCCGGCTAACAGATTCTTCAGTTTTAACTGTTATACATTGACATTATTTCCTAAACTTCTATAAATGGGATTTTCGTACTGTGAAATCTGTGTTCTATTACATCTCTGCATTGCAATAGCAGCTGCCTGGGGCTTATGTATCTGTTGAGAGACTGGTTTAGTGAGTTACATTAACCTGCAGTTCATGCATCGCTGGCCAATCTACAATTCCTACTGATTCCTGGACATTTACAATTTACATTGACTGTGCTTTTTTAATATAAGAAAACCATGTTGTGCTCTTTCTAATTCAATTTAATATGTTAATATAATTAGGATGTCAACATATTTATATTTTTAGTTATAATAGTAGCTAAAGGGCAGGTTCTAATGAGTTTATGTTTTTGTAAATATTTGAATTATTCCTACTGAGCCGTGAAAACGTTATATTATTTTATTACAGAACAGCTATCAATATGTTCAAGCTGCTCGCTAGCTCAGATTTGTGTTTCCAAAAAACAACAACAATATTAACATATCTGATCTATTTTGCCTTGAAGTCATACTTTATTTTTTTTTATTAACAATAGAAATGAATTTTCATTGAACCAGAAGAAATGTTAAATGACTAACAAATTATTATACGTGATGAATGTATATAACTGTCTTATGATAACAGAATTATTACACACTTGTGTGGCAGAGTAATACCACTCCTAGCTCAGAGTTAAATATCTCATTGTTGAGGCAGGCATGATATCTGTCTTTAAAAACTGGGAAAACATAAGAAATATTATTGGAGTGTGAGACACAGTTAGAACATGCCCTGATCTCCACTAATGTGTAATGAACTTGTTTCAAGAACTGACATTTTCAAAAACAAGTAGAATATCTACAGATACAAATACACCTTGGTTATCTATATGTGCCTTTTTCCCAAGGAAACAACTGAAACAACTATTGTAGGGTGACCATGCATTGCAGATTTCGGAAGAACATCTGCTAATAGGGACCACTTCCATGGATTATGTGTTTTCCTAGAGTTAAACCAATGTAACACCAAGTATCCAACCAATTATGGTAGGTTGGACATAAGCTTATGTCTGACGATTTAGAACTGCCTCCCAGTCAGAATTGCTCCCACCCTGGTGGGAATAAAGAGCTCAGCTGGAAGTTTAGACGTTGATGTTTGAAAGATACTCTTACACTGAGTATTCAATATCATAGGAATTTTATTAAAGATCAATGCCTAATTAAAACATCTAGCTTGTGTTGATAGGACATTACAGTGTTTCTTTAACTGAAAAATCATCTTTCTAATGTATAGTTCCCAATACTTTCTGAAGTATGCTCATACACCTTACTATCTTCTCCTGCAGTTTCCATGTCGACTTGCACAATGTTAATGAATTCTCACCAGTTTAACATATGTCAACATTTGAAAAAGCAAGACGTATTTTTATAGTTTACAGACCATGACACAAGCTAAATCAGCGTCCTCGTAGCTTAAGATTGACCAGGCGTGCTTTTTTTTACCTAGAGATAGAGAGACAGAGTGGATCCACTGAAGGACTAATTAACCCTCCATGAAATAGTTAAGAGTTATTTTCCTGACCTCCATCAGTAGCATAAAGATAGAACTCACTCCACCAGTAGTGTAAACTTAAGTCTACTAAGAGTCAGACTAATAAAGTTAAAATTGCAGGTTGGTTGAATAGGTCTGGTAGCCTAGAACCGCCTGGTTGTATATTGTAACGCTTATAATTGTCCTAAGGTTAAAGTGGCCACTCAGAGCATGTAAGTCATGACAATACAATAAATGGTCTCTTGTACCAACATATTTTCACTAGCAAGAACAATCAGAGTTAGTGGTCCTCAGCTGATTGCTAGTCACTAATAAAGCAAACTGCATTGTTCAGTGTATATGAAAGTGTGTGTTTGGTGATAGTAACAGGGTTGATGGATTAGAATACACAATCTGGGTAGCATTTCTTTGCTCTGAGGTAGGTATAGTTCCTTTTACAACTTTATGTTATTTTGGTTACTTTGGTTACTTCTATTTCTCCCATGACGAGATTTGTACTACAATATTTGGGGCTCTCAGTAACTAGGCTTTTTCAAGCCTATATTTTCACAATTCATTATGCACTGTTGCAGGCAATTTGTGAGCAAATGAGCACAATGAGCAAATCAAGGCTCGCCATTTACAATTCAGCTTTTAGTGATATTCATTTCTTAAAGTCTAAATGGCTCTTGCCTTGGTAAAATAGGCACCCAACTAAATGATAAAATAGTTACAGTTGGAGTATAGATGTAAAAGAGAAGAGCTGGTTCTTCAAATATATCAATGGCTACTGGAAACAGAGCGGTTTTAGCTTCTTTTCAGGTTGGAAATATCAGAGGTACAATAATTCTTGCTAATATATGGTTTAAATATTAGTAATAGGTATAGCCTAAAGGAACCAAGGGAAAAAGTGGAAAAGACAGCCACCTCCAAATGTATATAAAAAGTTTTAAAAATATATGAATATTGTGAGAGAAAAGTATACAATCTAAAATACTAACTAATTACAATATTTCCCTAAAAGTGTGTAACTATATATTTAGGTAAGGATCCTAATTACATAAGAATCACAAAATCATCTAAACCACCGTAAAACCTGAAAAATGTATAAATGCATTGAGAAACTGTAGTACCAAGGAATTACACCACTGTCAAGAGACAGACAAATAAATCCTGCTTGTGATTTTTCTCATATCAAGTACTTGCACAATGCTGTGTCCCATCTCTTAGTAATACTCTAACTTCAATGTGTTATGGTTAATCTCTAGGTTATCTTCTGAAATCAAATATTCCAGAAAGCAACAAGTGCATTTGCTAATACACATTCACATTTTTTTCTACTTAGATATAAGCAATTCTTAACAATATCTTGACATTGGATTTCCCTATTAGATTACATAGACCTCATCTGAGATGTTACTACACACCATGAATGTTAGATGCCTCGGCCGTGGTTTTACTCCTCTTTGTCTAGTCTTTAATTGGTTCAGTTTTCAATTTTGTGCCCTATCCATCATATTTATTTACACTAACAAAATCAATTCTAAACTCCATTCACCATCAAGATCGCATAGAAGCATCTACTGAAAATGTCATGCCCAAAACTTATGACAAATAACTCCCATCTAATTGCCACCTGGTCACCTCACAATGCAACAGTATATTAACCACTGCCCACTGGTGAAACTAATGATTGAAGGGTCCCATTGCAAAATTGTTTGAATCCCCCAATCTACAAGCTAGGTACCCCAGTGGGTCAATAAAAAGGGTGAAACATATAAGTAGGTGGTCTTATTAACCCAATGATTTTATTATAAAAATAATTATCTTCCCCTATCCCTAATAAATTAATATTCCCCCTCTACCACAGACTGCTGCTGGTTGTAGTGGGTCCCCACCCTGCAGTTGGTTCTGGTGCTTTGCCACACCAGCAGTAGTTCTTCAGTTGCCTTTGTCCTAGTACAAGTTTTTCTAAGCAAATTCTAGAATACTATGTGAACCCATAAGCAATAATAAACATAAAAACTTATTAAAATAAACTCTTTTTTTTTACTAGATTAACTTAAAGCACATTTCTCTCTAAGGGTCCTGATGACTTTTCACTATCCTGCAGTAAGTACTTTTTGCAATATTCAATGCAAGTGTATATTTATGAGTCAATATATCTGCATGGTACCTGCACAGTATTGTATTGTCTCACTGAGAGATACTTTTAGCACATTCCTGTGTGAATGGTTGCTTTGTATTTTTAATTCAGTGATGCAAGACCATTAATGTTTAATCATCTGTCATGTTTGAACCCCAAAAACCTCTTATCAGCCTGGAGTGATGATCTCTATAAAATTCCCAATAGGAAATGAATGGGCTCCATGGCTAATTAATTCTTGATAGGTAGTGGAATCTACAGAAACGTATTATGCTATGCAAATTGTACAGAACTGTGGAGGTGCTGTGATTACTAATTACTCTAAACTTGCTGAGCATGCAGCACTACAAATATGAAGATGTGCCCAGTTGCCTAGCTTTATAATATCCTCTTACTATAGTAAGTGAATCTTATTAGAATCTTTATGATGTGAATAAATCTGTTTGTCAGAGACACATTCATGTGTAATTCTATGTAGAACTGTTATAAAACAGAGGTACGTGTCTGTAAGCTGCTTATTGTTAAAGAAAAGGAAAGATGGAATATAAAAAACATTTTGTTCATAAGTAAAATATATATGAGCAGAATAGTGGTGCATGGTTAATACTTGAACTCTTTGAAAATGTAATTATGGGTTTTACAAATTGGCATAACAAATATATTTCTCAAATATACAATGTATGTTGTTATAATTTATGGGTCCTCTACAAAACCATCAATATTTTGCAGCAGCAGACTTGGCCATATCATTAGAATTCAGGATTCCCTAGAGCAGACGTTGATGCTGGGTAAGATTGAAGGCACACAAAGAAAGGAACAGCATAGATTGAAGGGAGCTCAGAGGTGCAGTAGTTGACACATGCCTGGAGTGTGTAAACCATGGACATAAATATTTTTGGGGAAACTCTAAATTTTTATGAGTACAGGAATCCATATTGTGTTTGTTACATCACTTCCTAAGTACTGGATAATGAGGGTCTGTTTTTTTGGAGAGTGTAGTGGAGAGAGGAGAGGGGATGGAGGGATTAGAGAGTCTTTATTAAGGCAACTAAATAAAATTGAAATTGATTCTACACCCCACCCCGGCCCAGAAACAGACTTCTTGCATCATTTAAAGCAATCATATCTCTCTAGAAATGTAAACACCCCTCTCACACAACTTTGTACATGGAAATATATTGTTTTCTATTTAAAAACTAGCTATATTACTTTTTCATGCTTAATGATGCTCTTAGACACAAAGTTTTCAAACATTGTGCATTGGTCCTATAAAGTTCAAGAACCTACTGAAACAATAGCCACTTGGCAAGGGCAGTTTTGAGTATAGAATGAAAAGTTATGAGTTATTTTTTCTTTTATGAAAGTCACATTTTGTGCTAAATGTCTTTAAGGGCCACCGTAGTCCAAAAATGTATAGACTACACACAAAAAAAACTACAAAAAGTTGTTTTTTGTATGAGAAATAACTGATTGATAGTGTAGAAAATTTACAATAAATATAGGCAGTGTGTTTTCTCCTACTGTGCTTTTGTTTCTCTTAGTTTAACAAGAATCCATGAATCCCAGTTTACCCTTCCTCTTAACTCAATGGTATGATAAAGACATTGGTGGAATTTATTTAACATATCACATGGCTGGGATGTATATCCCTTAATTTAGTATAAACTATTTCCAAAGAGGAAACACGAAGATCACAGTCCTTCGTATACCATCTCAGTCATGTGAAAGCCTTAGTAACCCCCTCCTCATTGTTTTGACCATTGTTTTGACATTGGCTATCTTTTGCATTAATGTTATTTTTCATCAATTAATTTCATGAATTTCCAAGGGGAGGGTGGACTTTTCTTAATGTATATAAACATGATCTTTCGAATACAAACCTTGGCTACAGTGGCATTTTATGTAGACTGACTATAATGACAAACCTTAAAATGATACCAGCTGCATAGAAAGATTTTCAGGTGTGCATTACTTATAAATATACAGTACAAGAAACCTTTTCATTAGGAAACAAGACTGAATACAATTAAAAATAGTAATTTGATGACCCTACACTTGAGTAATTTAATTTTGTTTTGCTAATATTTGGGGTACAATACACGTTAGGCAAAAAATCCAAATATTTTATTATAGATAGTAATCTATAGAAAATCTTTTGTCAGTGTAATAAAATCTGGTTAGAAATACAAATTATATATACTACTAAAGTGCATCATCAGAATTAAAGATATTACATATCTTCATGGCCGGATTACCCATTAGGCCAACTAGGCAGTCACCTAGGGGCACTTCCCTGTAAGAGGCACCCCTTTTTATAAAAAAATATGTTTTCTGTTTAAAAAAACGAAATGCTGCATTTCATAGACTGGCTACTAGGGGTAACCACCTAGAACAAGAGAGTTACAACCAGAAAAGTGACCTACATGCACAAAAAAGGCAAAAATTGGGGCTCCTCCACTTCACTGCCTAGGGGCACTGAAAGCCCCTCCAGCTCTACATATCTTAATGAAATGGTTTACCCCTTAACATGTCATATGATGTATGATATACTGACATATTCTCCAGAGACATTAGGCTCATGATGGCTGCAGAAATTCAACTACACATTTCTGTCCATTATTGATTTTGTGAGATACTTTAACCTGTTTTGTGGTCAGAATTGATTTTGTTGCAGTATAGAGAAAATGTTGAAATGCAACTTGCAAATTCAACAAGGGCATATTATCTAACTGGGTATTGAGCAGTATACCACCACTCAGTCAATAATGACAAACTGCTTGGAAATGTGAGTACATATCTGATTTCAAAGATCTCATGGTATCTTCTTAACTTTTCATCTACTGTTACAATTGATAAATGATAAAGGCAAGCTTTGTGGCACTGTACCACCAATTATGAGAAAAATATTATACTCTAGGCTGAAAATCCACATCTGATCAAGGCTAGAAAATGTAATTTTATAAAAACTAATCTAGTTAAATAACTTATACTGCAAAGTTTATATTACTGTAGACTAGAACATACTCTGGTGTGCTGGAGTATTACAAAGAAGATTGAAGCTGAACATCAGCAGATGCAAAGACAGATAAAATATTAGCAGGGTATAGAAGCCATAGTACACCCTCATCTAGAATAAGGAGTACAATTTTGGGCCCCATTTCAAAAAAAGGACATTTTAGAGTTGGAAAAAGTACCGGAAGGGCAAGAAAATGGTAGAAGGAGAATGGAGGGGCTAAGTTATGAAGGCTAACCAAATTAAACTACATTTCTCTAGAAAACAAGGCATCTATGAGTGGATATGATTACCTTATATAAATACACCCTGGGTCAATACAAGGCTTTGTGAAGTGAGTTTTTTGTGCCAATAGGTTTTAAACTGACAAGATGAGGTAACCCTTGAGGTTAGAAATAAAACAATTCCACCTTAAAAAAACAAAAGGGTTCTTCATAGTAAGGGTGGTTAAACTGTAGAATTCTCTACCAAAGGAGGTGGTGACCGTGGATTCTATAGATAACTTTAAAAAAGGATTGGATATATTTTTAATTAAACAAACGTGCATTCAGGGTTATCCTGGTTAATTAGCGAGAGTATGGATCCAGGGAGGAATCTGATCGCCAGTATCTGGGGTCAGGAAGCAATTTTTTTCCCCTTCTGTTTACCTTCATCTGCATCAGTTTACAATTAACAATTAATCTGCATAGTGCATATCAGTGGAGATCTTAAAAGGTTGAACTTGATGGACTAAAAACATTTTTCAACCTCAATTACTATGTAGCTATGTAACATTACTAAACATGTTGGTACCTTATAAAAGGCATGGCATCACAACATGAACACTAAACATTTTACAAACAATTCTTAGTAGGCCCAAACACTCACAGACAATGCTCCTTGGGAATCAGGGGTACAGGATCAGAGCCTGAGGCATAACAATGGTCATTACAAAATAGTCCATGAAAGAACAAAATAATGCATGAGATCAGGGGGCTGGGTCATAAAAGGCATTTACTTGTGGGGTTAGGGGAGTCCCATCCAGGCCCCAAAAATCGGTCACAACCTTACCAAATCCCATTTCTCCTTTAATGCTTATAATACTAGCTTGCCCATTTCCCCAGGCAAGCTTCTTGCATTAGCAAGCATACACTTTATGTTGCCATGGCTTTGCAGCATTAAAGTGCCTGCCGCTGTATTTGAGTTACTAAGCAATAGCTCCCTATTGACTATAATAACCCTCCCCTTCTCCTCCCCCATGAGTTGGTAATTCATCCCTTACACCCTCTATACTTTCTTCACCATTTCTTCCATATTGTTGCTGCCCACCCTGCACCTACCCTTAGCTCCCCTAGCAAACAAGCTACCTCTTCATTACAGTGCAACCCATCACTGTGGTAGGGATTGTACCCAAGTGAGAAGTCAGACCAGTGCTCTAAAAATCCCCAAAAACTCCTTCCTGCACCATTTCTTTAGCCACACATTAACCTTCCTAAGCTCCTTCTGTCTCCCTGGGCTAGCACTTGGCACTGATAGTATCTCATAAAATACTACCCTAGAGGTCCTTGCCTTAAGCTTGTCTCTTAGTTCTATAAAATCATTCTTTAAGGAGCTCCATCTTCCACTTACCTTTCCATTGGTACCAATATGTACTCTGGATCATTTCCAGCCTCCCTCTATCTGATCCACAACATGCCGAACCCGGGCATCGGGAGATAGCAAACTATTTAATTGCTGGTATCAGGGTGACAAATCAACCTGTCTACCTTCCTAATAATAGAGTCTGCTACCACCAGATCCTGTCTGTTGCTCTGCCTATGCTACCCCCTCTCTCCTCCAGCAGAACTGTTCTCCTGGTTGTTAGAGGGAACAGCTCCATCTCGCATTGCCATTCCTGAATGGACATCCCCAACAGTTTTACTCAGGCTGGGAAATGTGTTGGTGTTTGCCAACTCAGAACTAACTTGCCTCTGCTACCACTTGTGACTGTAACCCCGCTACCCCCCATGTCATTCTCACTAGCTCCAGCTCCACCCTCCATGCTAGACCCAGCTAAACTGTGCTCAGTGAACAACAACTCTCTTTCAAGTGTAACAATACCATGAAGTGCTTCAATTCTCCCCTCCTGACCTCCAATTTGAGCTTCAAGAGAGGCAATATGATCACACATGTCACAGAGGACCTGACTAGGATAAAATTGTCACTTAATTAAAACATTCATATAAAAAATGCATAAGTAATCTCTTAAACAGTCCTCCATTGATAGCAAGACTTCCAGTTTGCTAATACAACATTTTAGAGATGTTGCGAATAGTTCGCCGGCGGACTGTTCCCTGCGAACATAGCATGTTCGCGTTCGCGGCGAACTGCGAACATATGCGATGTTCGATCCGCCCCCTATACTTTATCATTGAGCAAACTTTGACCCTGCAACTCACAGCCGGCAGACACATTCCAGCCAATCAGCAGCATACACTCCCTTCCAGAGCCTTCTACCTCATGGACAGCAGCCATTTTGGAATCATAACTAACTTGCAGTCTTACTGAGAGGAGGCTGAGTGTAGGTGATACTGCATCAATAGGGAAAACCATAGCTAGGCTACTGTACACAGTGTGCAATACAGTCCTGAAGGACTCTTTTGATCTATGCTGCAAGGACACCCCTGTGTCTCTTCCCCCCCTTATCATCGTCCTCCCCTCACCTTAGCACCTAACCCTAACACCCCCCACACTTTTCCATAACACCCATCAACCTAACACCTAACCCTAACACCCCTCACACTTATCCCTAACATGCCTCACCCTAACACCCCTTACACTTATCCTTAATACCCCTAACACCTAACCCTAATACCCCCTCACACTTATCCCTAACACCCCTCACCCTAACCCTAACACCCCTCACACTTATCCCTAACACCTAACCCTAACATCCCTCACCCTAACACCCCCCACACTTATCCTAACACACCCTCACCCTAACACCTAACCCTAACACCCGTCACACTTATCCCTAACACCCTTTACACTAACACACATCACACTATCCCTAACACCCCCTCACCCTAACACCTAACCGCTAATACCCCCTTACACTTATCCCTAACAGCCCTCACCCTAACACCCCCCACACTTATCCCTAACACCCCTCACCCTAACACCTAACCCTAACACCCATCACACTTATCCCTAACATCCCTCACCCTAACACCTAACCCTAACACCCCTCACACTTATCCCTAACACCCCTAACCCTAACACCCCTCACACTTATCCCTAACACCTAACCCTAACATCCCTCACCCTAACACCCCACACACTTATCCCTAACACCCTCACCCTAACACCTAACCCTAACACCCCTCACACTTATCCCTAACACCCCTTACACTAACACCCCTCACACTTATCCTAACACCCCTTACACTAACACCCCTCACACTTATCCCTAACACCCCTCCCCTAACACCTAACCCTAATACCCCCTTACACTTATCCCTAACAGCCCTCACCCTAACACCCCCCACACTTATTCCTAACACCCCTTACCCTAACACCCCTCACACTTATCCCTGTGTCTCTTCCCCCCCTTATCATCAAGGGAGGGGGGAGGATGATGAGGGAGGGGGGAAGAGTCACAGGGGAGGATGATGAGGGAGGGGGAAACAGACACAGGGGAGGATGATGAGGGAGGGGGTAAAGAGATACAGGGGAGGGTGATGAGGAAGGGGGGAAAGAGACACAGGGGAGGATGATGAGGGAGGGGGGAAGAGACACAGGGGAAGATGATGAGGGATGGGGAAAAGAGACACAGGGGAGGATGATGAGGGAGGGGGAAAAGAGACACAGGGGGAGGATGATGATGGAGGGGGGAAGAGACATAGGGGAGGATGATGAGGGAGGGGTGAAAGAGATACAGGGGAGGATGATGAGGGAGGTGGGAGAATGATGAGGGAGGGGGGATGAGACACAGGGGAGGGTGATGAGGAAGGGGGGAAAGAGACACAGGGGATGATGATGAGGGAGGGGAAGAGACAGAGGGTAAGATGATGAGGGATGGGGAAAAGAGACACATGGGAGGATGATGAGGGAGGGGGGAAAGAGACAAAGGGGAGGATGATGATGGAGGGGGGAAGAGACACAGGGGAGGATGATGAGGGAGGGGGTAAAGAGATACAGGAGAGGATGATGAGGGAGGATGATGAGGGAGGGGGAATGAGACACAGGGGAGGGTGATGAGGAAGGGGGGGAAAGAGACACAGGGGAGGATGATGAGGAAGGGGGAAAGATACACAGGGGAGGATGATGAGGGAGTGGGGGAAGAGACACAGGGGAAGATGATGAGGGAGGGGCAAAAGAGACACAGGGGAGGATGATGAGGGAGGGGGGAAAGAGACACAGGGGAGGATGATGATGGAGGGGGGAAGAGACACAGGGGAGGATGATGAGGGAGGGGGTAAAGAGATACAGGGGAGGATGATGAGGGAGGTGGGAGGATGATGAGGGAGGGGGGATGAGACACAGGGGAGGGTGATGAGGAAGGGGGGAAAGAGACACAGGGGAGGATGATGAGGGAGGGGGTAAGAGATACAGGGGAGGATGATGATGGAGGGGGATGTTAGGTTATTTATGCCCTTTATGGATTTAAACCAGACTCTGCATCAACTATGTAATTTTCCGTGGGGGTTTTGACATGTATCCCCTCTCCGGAATGCCACATTCCAGGTGTTAGTTCCCCCTTAAAACAACTTTTCCATCACTATTGTGGCCAGAAAGAGTCCCTGCGGGTTTTAAAATCCGCCTGCCCATTGTAGTCTATGGTGGTTCGCCTGGTTCGCCGGTTCGCAAACATTTGCGGCGGTTCGCGTTCCTCCGGTTCGCGAACCGAAAATGTTATGTTTGCGACATCACTACTACATTTGCACATTTATATGCAGCACAGGTCAACAGAAGTTATATCCAGTGTGTTTTTCTTGGTAGTACAATATCACCGGTGAAAATGCTGTCATAGCGGAAAATAGAAAACCTAAATCAAGATTAAGTATTGGTATCCCTTTTTTCTTATTCTTTTTTATAATGTAGTAACACAAAAAATATGTTAGATTGTAGAATAAAAAATTTATTTTATTAATTAAAGGCATATCTAAAATTCTTGGATTATGAATGCATCTGATAGAGGAGAATGAGTAGTGTATGAAAATATTGCGTGAAAAAAATACCAAAATAAACTTTAACACACTCACCCTGATGTTTGCTAAATCTCTAGAGTTTGCAAGCAGCAGCTTTTGTTAGTTAACACCCCTAATAATCCCTGCTAGAAATTAGCATAAATTTGTAATGCGTTTTGGCCAATCACAAGCATGTAATACATTTTAATACAATGTAACAATCAATTATTGCAGTTTGTGGAAGAAGGAATCATGGGATGTGTATTCCCCCTGTAGAAAGAAGTATGAGTCAGACACTGATCTGTAGATCTCTGCATTGAGTTGCCACTGGCTGAAAGTTAGTAAAGGTTAAAATATGTATTTGAATACAGTGTTTCTATTGGTAGGTATCGGGTGCCTATGCAAGCAGCTCTGGATGTGGGGAACAAGTTTCTATTAAAAAAAATAAAAATTCTTTATGTGTATGGGATGATTCATTGTAATGTGATATAAGCAGTGTGTGTTACATTAGAGAAAGGTAAGAACAGGAAAACTTAGATATGCCTTTAATACGGTTTCCTTACGCATTGTGTCATTAAAATCAATAATATGCCGCAAAATCAATTTAATAATTGGCTCCCTATTAATAACTTGTTTTTACCTCCTTGACAAGAATGTTTAGACCTAGGCCTATGTTTTCCATGTCTAGGCCAACACCATTTCAGGGAGGGCAACATTTAAAACCCCCTCCCCACAACAATGCTACTTCTTCCTGCACTCTTAAATATCCATCCCTCCCATGGTGTACTAATACTGCGCTCTACTTTCACTCCAGTTGTACGTCCTTCCCCAGCTCAAACCTACAGCACTTTTCCTTCCCCCACCAATGACACTGTAATACATAATGCAAAAATCTTTTTTTACTTGCACAAGAGGGCTCACAAGGTCTTAGGATTGGGGTGGAGCTTCATAGGAGTTGAGGGGGTTATTATTATGAATTGTATATATATATATATATATATATATATATATATATATATACATATTGTCATGATTGATTTTTGGGGATTATAAAGTGTTGCGTTTATGTATATATTTTAAAAAAACGTATGTGGTAAGCCATGCTGGACACCCTGACTTCCATCTTAGGTGTTTCCCTCTCCCAATGGTCCAGATAAAAAAGAATATTGTAAAAACCAGACCCAGGAGCTTATTGTACCTCTGGAGGTTGAAAACATGCGGTCAGACATCTCAGAGAAAGGAATTTGGGGGGAGGAAGGAGAGGTGAGGTGGATCATTTTGGTGTTGTGTTTGATATATCTCTGTAACAATAAAGAAGTGGCCAGTCTAATTTGGACACACTAACTAATGGTGTCGTTTGAGTCTGATTGGAACATTCTAAAACCAATTAATATCTGCCTGTGTCTTTCTTCTGGGGCAAGTTAGCAACTTCTGATGTCCGGAGTTCTCCAAAAAAAGGTGTTTTGGCTTGGTGCTGAGATCTGAACAACAAAAGTCACAATCCAGAGAGAAAACTCTGACATCCTTGTTTGATTTAACCCTTAGTTATTTTTGTAAAAAACATAGAGCTCATCCTTAAATTGTATTGCTAAAAACTTTTTTTAACTTTATGTTTAAAATAACTATCCATAACTTTTCTAAAGAAATAATATGATTTCCAATTAGTGATGTGTTTTTATATAGAGCAACATTTAAAAAATTTGATTACCGTATATACTCGAGTATAAGCCGACCCGAATATAAGCCGAGGCACCTACAGTAACTTTACCACAAAAAACTGGGAAATCTTATAAGCCTAGGGTGGGAAATGCAGCAGCGTACTGTTAAATTTCAAAAATAAAAATAGATACCAATAAAATTACCATTAATTGAGCATCAGTAGGTTAAATGTTTTTGAATATTATTTCAAAGAAAAACAGTAAACTAGCTGTGCAAGTGGAAAATAGGGTCAATAAAAACATATTTACAAGTACCCCCTCTGTCCTCCTCCCCCCTCATCCATCCTACCTACTCCTCCTCCTTCCCTATCATCACTCCCTCGTCCCCCTCATCCTCCTTCTTCCCCCCTCATCCCCCTCTTCCCCCCTCATCCCCCTCTTCCCCACATCCTCCTCATCCCTCCCCCCCCATTCATCCCTCCTCTTTCCCCCCCTTCCACCCATCAGTCCCCCTCTGCTCCTCCACCTCCTATTTCCCCCCTTCCCCCTCTAATTTATGAGGCGCCTACAATGAGCGCCCTTCAACGGGCATTGCCTGCAATTGAGCCCTTGGCAGCTCAGTGTGAGCCTCTCCCCACTCTTTCACCTCCGGTGTCTCTTTGCCTTTCTCCCTCCCCTGTGTCT
>CM050167.1:343724422-343942489 GCA_027410445.1 Discoglossus pictus | reverse complement strand
TATTTATTTAAAAGAAAAACAGTAAACTAGCTGTGTAAGTGGAAAATAGGGTCACCAAAAACATATATTATGAGCCCTAAGCCCCCCTAATCCAATTCCTTTCCTCCTCATCCTCCTCCCCCTCATCCTCCTCCTTTCCCCTCATCCTCCTCTTCCCCCTCATCCTCCTCTTCCCCCCTCATCCTCCTCTTTCCCCCTCATTTTCCTCTTCCCCCCTCATCCTCCTCTTCCCCCCTCCCCCCCCTCCCCCTCCTCTTCACCCCGTTCCTCTCTCACTCTCCTCCCACTCTCACCCTCTCCCCTCACCCTCCTCTTCCCCCCCTCCTCTACGAGTATACAGTACATATCTAGGATGTGAATTTAGCAAATGTATAGGAATGGCATTTTGTATTCAGATATTGCTCCTAATATTGTTAGTGCAGTGTGTTAAAATAATATTGTATTATAGTCATGGGGGAAATGTGTATATGCAGTACATATAAAAACCTATCTAGATAGATGGATAGATAGATAAATAGATAGATAAATAGATAGATAAATAGATAGATAGATAGAACTCAATAAAAATGATTGAGTTTGTCAGATTGTATAAATATTGTTTTAAATATAAAACCAAACATGCTATAAGGTGAGAACTGGGGACGCCCTGGATAACCTTTCTATTCTGTGTTATATGGTAGAACATATATATCAACATATCACATCTCCAAGACATTACCATTTAGTGCATAATGCAAAAGCTTTAGCAAATTGTATGGAATCAAAAGTAAAAAACAGCTTACAGCGCCCAGTTGATCTGGTAACAAATACATGTTCAATGGATAGTTTTACAGTGTAAGAAAAATATCTGAATTTTGCAACTTCACAGTAAATAAAAATCCCAGGTTGAGGAGAAGTAAAAAGAAAAGAATGAATAACACACTCTGAAGAGAAAAATGTAGAAAGGAAAACACAATTATGTTTGACTGGCATAAGGCAAGTTTTGTAAATAGAAAAAATCTCTCTTCTCCCTCCCACTTTCCTTTTCCTCTCACTGTCCTGTCTATTTCCATTCTTCTTAATGAAGTCATACTTTGTCTCTAGTCTGGCCTCATGCTCTGGGGATCTTGAATGAAAGTCTGGAGACTGTTACACATCTGGAGGAGCCCCCCTTAAATCTCTAGTAAGGCCTCTCCTGCCCTGGGAAACTCCATGGGTGTAGGAGTCAAAACAATCGGGGGGAGATCGCATATAGTATAGTCAATTCCTGTCCCTTACCCACACACCCCTGATTACCCTTTTTATGGATATGTAGAGATCACTTGGTCATGACCAGCTATCTTTCCTACATTTATCTTCCTGTATTATGATAAACTAGCGACTTGCCCGTTAAAAATAACATTAATAAAATTAGAAGCCGTGCAATGCTTTTTGCCACACAGTGCAAGCTTCCCCCCCCCCCCCTCTAACTTGCGGGCTTCGCAATGAGTGCCTTCACGGCTTTGCCGCTCATTGCAGGCGTCTGCCAACCTGAACTTTTGGGCCTTGCAATGAGCGCCTTTGGCGCTCACTGCGAGCCTCTCCCACTCTTTGCCTCCTGTGTCTCTTTGCCTCCTCTACCTCCCCTGTGTCTCTTTCCTCCCTCTCAGCCCTGCGTCTCTCCCCCACTCCCTCCCCTGTGTCTCTTTCCAGCCAACTCCCTCCCCTGTGTCTCTTTCCACCCTCTCTCCCCTCTCCCCTGCTACTGTTTGCATTTACGGGTGTGAAACAATTTGCGGGTTTGGAAAATTGTTCCGTTTCCCCTAGCCCGAAATGTTTTTTCCGATTTACAAGCCTGTAACTTGCCAGACGTTTTGAGCCTCTCCCCCCTCAAGCCAGTCAGGTACGTCTTCAGCCTTCAGTGCTCATTGCTGCCCCATCACGAACAGGCCTGTAACTTTTAACATAGCGTTACCAACAAATTCACAATTACGACAACTATTTATGTGATTCTGCTGTTTTTGTAATACTATAACTGTTCTGTTTTGTAATTAGTACTATTTCTAATTGTACCTTTTGTAATTTTGTAAAGTGCTTCCGATAAAGTACAATATATATATTCATAAATAAAATATATATCCCTGTTTTCCCTTGTCTCAACACTACTGAAATCAGGATCCTCAAAGTTTGCAATATACCTTTGTTGATGGCTTTTTAACTAATCAACGTTTCAGAATCTTGCAAGATTGCATGTCTGTTTACTATGGCCCATATTGAAGATAATAACTTTCTAATCATCTAATGCTATGGTTACTTCTACATGAGTTTACAAGTTGTTTTTTATGTGAAACAGCATCAATAAATATGTGCGTAACAGTTCTGTCGCTACAATTGTTTTAATTTTAGAGGAGGAAGGTAATGCTAGTTGCAGAAGAACACAGAAAAATACATATACAGTGGATATAAAAAGTCTACACACCCCTGTTAAAATGTCAGGTTTCTGTGCTGTAAAAAAAGATAAATCATTTCAGAACTTTTTCCACCTTTAATGGGACCTATAAACTGTACAACTCAATTGAAAAAGAAACTGAAATCTTTTAGGTAGAGGGAAGAAAAAATATAAAAATAAAATAATATGGTTGCATAAGTATGCACACCCTTAAACTAATACTTTGTTGAAGCACCTTTTGATTTTATTACAGCACTCAGTCTTTTTGGGTATGAGTCTGTCAGCATGGCACATTTTGACTTGGCAAGATTTGCCCACTCTTCTTTGCAAAAACACTCTAAATCTGTCAGATTGTGAGGGCATCTTCTTTGCACAGCCCTCTTCAGACTACCCCACAGATTTTCAATCGTATTAAGGTCTGGGCTCTGGCTGGTACATTCCAAAATTTTAATCTTCTTCTGGTGAAGCCATTCCTTTGTTGATTTGGATGTATGCTTGAAGCCTGAAGGTTTTGTGCCAATATTGACTGGTATTTGGAACTGTTCATAATTCCCTCTATCTTAACTTAGGCCCCAGTTCCAGCTGAAGAAAAAAAGCCCCAATGCATGATGCTGCCAGCACCATGCTTCACTGTGGGTATGGTGTTCTTATGGTGATGTGCAGTGTTGTTTTTGCACCAAACATATCTTTTGGAATTATGGCCAAAAAGTTCAACCTTGGTTTCATCAGACCATAACACATTTTCCCACATGCTTTTGGGAGACTTCAGATGTGTTTTTGCAAAATGTAGCCTGGCTTGGATGTTTTTCTTCATAAGAAAAGGCTTTCGTCTTGCCACTCTACCCCATAGCCCAGACATATGAAGAATACGAGAGATTGTTGTCACATGTACCTCACAGCCAGTACTTGCCAGATATCCCTGCAGCTCCTTTAATGTTGCTATGGGCCTCTTGGTAGCCTCCCAGACCAGTTTTCTTCTCGTCCTTTCATCAATTTTGGAGGGAGTTCCAGTTCTTGGTAATGTCACTGTTGTCCATATTTTCTCCACTTGATGATGACTGTCTTCACTGTGGTCCATGGTATATCTAATGCCTTGGAAATTCTTTTTTACCCTTCTCCTGACTGATACCTTTTAACAATGAGATCCCTCTGATGCTTTGGAAGCTCTCTGTGGACCATGGCTTTTGCTGTGGGATGCGACTAAGACAATTTCAGGAAAGACCAACTAGAGCAGCTGAACTTTATTTGGGGTTAATCAGAGGCACTTTAAAGGGTGGCAGGTGTATGCTGACTCCTATTTAACACAATTTGGAGTGTAATTGCTTAATTCTGAACACAGCTACATCCCCAGTTATAAGAGTGTGTGCAGACTTATGCAACCACATTATTTTCACTTTTTAATTTTTCTTCCCTCCACCTAAAAGATTTCAGTTTGTTTTTCAATTGATTTGTACAGTTTATAGGTCACATTAAAGGTGGAAAAAGTTGTTAAACCGTAGCACTTAGAAAAAAAATACGAGGTGAAAAAAATTACGAGATAAGCGGCGGAACAAAAACAGTAAAAAAAACACTAAATACACACTAAAAAATAAAACAAAGGTCACTTACAGCATGGGGAACCAGGCAGGATGTCTGGAAGTGAGTTGGAACTGCAATTTAGATTGATTTAGGCGAGTTACAAAGATCGAAAATCGGCTAAGCGATAAAAAAATGGCCGCCGCTAAAAATCAAAACGAGGCTATACTACTACGAACTGCGTAAAACACAGTCACAGACGTATGTCTTTGAAAAACAACGAGTTAAAGGATGCGGATTAACCGCGCAATGAGTAAAAAGACAGTAGTGAGTACATTTTACGAAACACAATTACAGATTTACACATTAAAACAGATTTAACGACTTTGTCGGATTTCCCGCCTAAACCAACGCATTTGATGTAAAATATAAGTTGTAAGTACAAAAAAAAAAAAAATTATATTTATTTTAAGAAAAAAAAAAAGAGACAAATGTAGCGTCATGTTGTGTGGCAAACACATTTCACTACATTTAATTTTTAGTGACCGCCATTTGACCAATTGACCATATTTACTGTTAAACCGTAGTACTTTAGAGGGCTGAGTGATGAGCGCTGCAGGCGATCATTGCCCGGCAAGCCTTGCTGATCGAGCCTCGCCGTTAAACCGTAGTACTTTGGCAATGAGCGCCGCAGAAAAAATGCTGCACGAACAAAACGAAAACCAGGCGACAGCACTATAAACACGGAAAACACGTACCGATAATCCGCTAAGACGCATACCACACATTATCCGCCATTTTAGGATAATGCGGAAGTACACAGTTACGTTAACGGTTTCGGCTCGCGCACGCACACTATTAAACTGCACACATTCATCACGCTTACACAGCACCTCCACATCACTAATGCTGCTGCAACATCAACACAGATTGCCAGCTCTTCAACACAATGCATAAAAATACGTACATTCATTTATTAATTTGATTTCTATATTTCAGTAGTACACAGAAATCAACATTAGCTACCTTACAATTCCATATGTATATTAATAACTAAACAACTTTTAAAACATACACATCTGATTGCCGTCATTTTTTGACGGGCAATACGCTAGTCAATATATATTTAGTCAATAACAACTAAAGCAGGACTAAGTATATTTTATTTAATTATTTCACCCGTGATTATTTGTGCAATGGTATGATCTCCATTCACAGTAAAGAACATTAATTCAATATTCATTTTTCACACAACTATTGGTTAATTCCTCTCAAACAACATAACAAAGCTTCTTTGTACGGGTACAGTTCATACAGTGAAAGAGACCTTTCTTTGCTTGTAGAATGAATATTTAACAACATTTGTTTGCTTCTAATAATCAGGTACCCTGCAGTTATCAAATGTTATTTTGACTGCTTACTATGTACCTTTAATATGTTACTTATTATTTCTCAGTAGACAACAGAGAAATAACTAGTGACACACAAATGTAATTATATTATCTAGGTGAAGCTAATTCATGCAGATAAATAATAATGATTACAATGTTGTTGCCTATTATTATTTAACTGTGTTTTTAAAAAGGGTATAATAGGATAATTGTTTGTGGTACTACATTTGTGTAAAATATAATATTTTACATGTTAACATATGAAATCAAGCATACTAAATTATAGCTGAAAACCCCATTCTGTGATTACATATTATCCATTTTCTTTCACACAGCATGAAGCTTTATTGACCAGATTCAAGTTTCAATTGGGAATTCACACTTTTGTAAAGCATTATTCTGATGACCCTAGAGTTGAGGTGCTGTGTGCCACTGAATTTTCTCCCTCTAGGTCGAACCGTTTGTGTTCAATATCTCAGCGCCCATCTACCAATTCAGATCAGGACATCATTCCTGAAGAGGCAGACACAATCAGATCCCTTTTGTTAGCATATAAGAAGAACACATGCACCTTTACTTAGTGCAAACAAACTGCCATTCGTTTTCACAGCTATATTTTTAAAAATTACCAAGACCAACCCCCATTAGCTTCTCCCTCCCCCTCCTGGAAACAGCAAAACTTTGAATTCAGTTTATTACTTTATGACCCTCTAACAGGACTACACATTTCATGAGGGTTAACCCCTTCCAGTCCAGGGCATGACACAAATCTTATAATGGTGAAAATTACACTGCACTCTTTAATAGTGTCATGTCTTAGCATATTCTTATCACATTCTGAGCACACATAAATTCTTTAAACATGACACATAAATGAAAGACAAATTGTCACAGTCCTTACAACCAGTCTTATGTCCATTTTAATAACCTTGGATATTAGCAACCCAGTGTGCCAGAGTCTAAAATAGCAGGGTTGCTTCCTGGGTTAAGGAGGGTCCCCAAATCAGTCATGACAATTACTTACTATCCTTTTCAACAATACTTGACGCATATATAGTCAACCATGTATTTTTACTCACAACACCCATACCAGATAATCTGTAACTCCACCCAACAATAAAATCCAGAATAATAAACAAGGACAACAGAGTTGTTATAAACAGGCCATAGCTTTGCTTGCATAAAAACTAATAATTCATTTGATGAATTAATTGATAAAACAGATGAGAGGAGGGACCAACAATGAAATCTCCTAGACCTCCGTGAGCAGGAAAAATTGACATAACCCGGGGAAACTAACTGATAGATCCCAAACACAGGTTTCCTCTCTATAGGAGCAAGCACCCCTGCCATAATGCTAGCTTTAAACATTGGAATGCCGATCACTGCCAGAAAAAAACAACTAAGATAATATTTCAGTGAAGGAAAAGTTAAAAACTCTGGCTCCTACTTTATTTAGGGTTGTTTAAATAAAACTCTATTTTTTTATGCAATCACGTCATCTGATAATAATGATTTTGTTTATCTTCTCTCTAGATTTATCAAGCTTGGCCATGCCATTCATAGCTCTCCAAACCTGTCTGGGTTTAATCTCAAACCAAATGAAAAACAAGCTCAGATATAAGTCAGACAAACACAAAATGTCCCGCTTCATGAGCCAAATAAGGTTGTTCATGTCTATGGATCCCAGGATATATCCTTTAGCACAAATCAAAATAATGTGTGGAAGAATAAATAAACAGGCATAACACTACTTTCAATAAAATTTGCTCCCATTTTAGGACCCTGATACCAAACCATCTTAGCTTGAGTTGATCCTAAGGAAAACCCAACTGAATCACATTGTCTCAGATCACGGCAGTTCTCCTGGCCCAGTATACGGATGAAAGACTAAATAATTAAATGATCATAGAGAAATATATTGGTTTATTTATTATCTAAACATTTATGATTCCCAGAGACCAATACTTTTGACTAATGCCTCCCCCAAACCTAATCTAGTGTATTCAGTAAAGAATGTGTTCCAAAATCAACTGGCTTTAAACTTAAGCTTTCAATGCATGAACAAAAAATGGAAATAAACTGGATACCGAGATATAAAGAAACCATCAGCATGTATTATTTTAGGCCTAACCTGTGCACAACAGTAATATAAGGACAGCAAGTGGCCAAAATAGCATACAAAACTACAGTTGTTCCCTTACCCAATTGATCTGTTTTTTTATTTACAGAAAAGTATTGAAAAAGCAGAATCATGAACAACTATGTCTTTTGTGACAGCCCACTAGGTGTATTTTTATTAGAGAAAACTATGTTAGGCACTCTAAAAGCGCCAAAGAAGGTCAATTAAAAATCAACTCTAAATAACTAACTTTCAAAATGAGAAGGAAAATTGAGAAGAGAAGAGCATAATATAACTGCTGGCGATCAGGGACTAACATGGAAAAAGGAACAGAATGTCTGTTGTCTGTGGTTCTCCAGCCCTTCTTCAAGCCTTTGATTGTTGGCGTACAATAAAAGATTTGGTAACATCCTCCACACCTTGATACTTAAACAGAAAAGCCAAGGCAGACAGGACAGTGGGGGAATTACCCTGAGCATAGTCATGTATTATAAAATCAAGGAGAATGTCAATATCCCTCGAAGAAAAAAGTGAAGCCACAGATTCCATGCCATACTTTTTCATAGTAATTCCAATATTGGGAGCCAAGGAAATTCAAATCCACATAATGCCCTTGAAAATATGCAGTGAAACTCGCAGAGCTAACCATATCTGAATGCTGGTGTAACTGGCAATTTGAAATTCGGTCTTGGAGAGTAAAGGTTCTACTATTAAAATACTGCAAAATGGCATTCGAATCCAGTAATTTATCCTTGTGTTCTAGTGTTTTCTGAATGTGATGGGAAAGGAGCCAACCATTGCAAGATACAAATGACGATAAAATAATGCAGACCATGGGAATTATTCTACATGAAAAATGAAACTTGCCCAATAGGGATTGTAGAACCCTGAGATTAACCATTTGAAAAATGTTGCATCAATAAGAATATCCAGAAATGTGTAATGTTGTGTAGTACCTTCTAATTTTTTTGTCCTCAATGGGAACACCGCAATTCAACACCATGGAAATAAAAGATTTAACAATTGGGAGACCCTGAGGGGCCAATGAAAAGAAAACTGTTGAGATCACGAACTAGCAATTTAGACGCTGCTTGCCAATAATTAAAAGTAAATAATTAAAAGTTTAAAGTTTAAAAATAAGCATATGGAATTGAACAACCCATTGGGAGACACAGGTCAACAAAATATAATTTATGAAATAGGCAATCTATACACATGATTGAAGGAAACATACATGACTGAGGAAAGATCCTTTTCAATTCCATCACTGACTCCGGCCGCTCAAGGTTTGTATTATCCAAAACCGCAGATGAAGAAGTGACTTAGAAACAAGCACAGATCTATGTATAGGCATGGAAGATGCAGCCGGTCCAATAGGAGATGCAGGATTGATAGGTAAACTAGGGCTGTGAAGGCTTCTTCTAATCGAAAAATCACTAGGGCTATGACAAATAGTAGGTTGTGATTGTTGAATGGGTCTGCATGGAGTTAAAAAGGGTGGCCGGGGATGCACTGTGGGTACATTTATATTGTCAGGAAGCAGATTAGGGATGGTAATAATTGCCACTGCAATGCCCTGCAGCTAATCAGAAAAGTTAAGTGCAGTCTGTTCATGAAGTTGGACCACTAGAGCTGTTATGACAGGGGAAGACATGATAAGGTGGATATTGCCCTCACATGTCCTCCAGCCTGACTGGTGAAGTAGGTGCACCTGCAACCAGTTTTGATTGCCTTTAGCACCACTCTATGTTGTCCCTGTCCCCTCCTACACTAACCCTCACTTAACTGGTTTGTAGCTGTGTCAAAACCCCTTTTGCCCTGCTACCTCCCAGGGGCAAACTTTGTTGCATGTTTCTCAATAACAGAATACTCCTATATTAAGCATCTCAAGTTCATCTGCCTTCATCCCAAAGGTGTGTTTCTGCCTCTACCCACCCTAGGGCCGCACATTTTTAGAATGCAGCAGGTTGCCTGAAGATGCAGTGCAGTGCATTGAAATATGTTTGTATATGCACAGAAATGTCTATATGCATTGATATTTCTATCTGTAAGTGTATTTGACACTTTCTGACATAGCATATATATAAATTAACAAAAAGTATAATTTGAGATATAGAAATGGGAAAGGACAAGCTGCACAAATCTGATTGCTTAGGGAAGCATACAAATATAAATATGTCTATGCATCATCCCTTGATTTACTATACACTTTTTTCTATAAGTAAAAACAGTCCTTCTCAACTCATCCCAAGCCTTCTCACCTCATCTCACATAAGAAAATGCTTAGTAAATTCTCACCAAGGATATTTTTTTCTAATGTAGCACCCATGGACCTCAGACTGTGAAGGAAATATTTCTGGGTCATGCTCGCCCCCTTGTTAAAATGTATAGATTCTTTAGTCAATTTTAATTTTTTACTAGCACGTTAGTATTTAGTCTTAATATGTTGGTCTAATAATTATATAATCATCCCTGCTATGACCTGTCCATCTTGGGTGCAGGGCCGGATCATCCATTAGGCGAGTTAGGCTCCTGCCTACAGGCGCATCTCTGAGAGGGGCGCCTCATTATCCCCCTCATTATCTTTCATCATAGATCACCCTCCATCCTGTGTGTGCTTCTCTTTGCAGTGCCTGCTTACTGTAAAAGCAGACAGCACTGCCAGAGTTAACACTGAGCTGACAGGCTGACAGTTTAGATTACACTGCAGGGAGCAGTGATTCAGCCCACCCCTCCCTCTCTGACCCTGCCCCTCCACCCAAGCACAGAGAGGAGAAGGGAGGATCAGCCTGTGTGACTCTGAGAGGAGAGCCTTCCCCTGAGCAGCGATGGCTGTCAGCAATGTTTGTCAGGGTCATGGTAGCAGCTGGAGGCAGGGAAAGTTGAGCTATGATGTATGTGTGTATATATAGTTACATAGTAATTGAGGTTAAAAAAAGACTTTTAGCCCATCAAGTTCAACCTTTTAAGATCTCCTCTGATCTGCAAAATGCAGATTAGTTGTTAATTGATTCAGAGGAAGGCAAACAAAAAAAAAAACAGTGAAACTTTGCCAATTGTCTCAAAAGGGAAAACAAATAATTCCTTCCTGACCCCAGATACTGGCAATCAGATTCCTCCCTCTCCAATTAGCCAGAATAACCTTTAATGCCTTTTTAATAAAAAAATATACAACGCCTTTTTAAAGTTATCTATCAAATTTGCTGTCACCACCTCCTCTGGTAGAGAATTCCACAGATTAACCACCCTTACTGTGAAGAACCCTTTTCTTTCTTTAAGGTGGAATCTTTTTAGTTCTCACCTCAAAGGATGTCCTCTTGTCAGTTAAAAACCTCTTGGCACAAAAAGCTCTCTTGACAAATCTCTATACTGACCCTGGATGTATTTATAAAGGGTAATCATATCCCCTCTTAGATGCCATTTTTCTAAAGAAAATAAGTTTAATTTGGTTAGTCTTTCTTCATAACTTAGCCCCTCCATTCCCATTATTAGTTTTGTAGCCCTTCTCTGTACTTTTTCCAGTTCTAAAATATCCTTTTTAAGAATTGGTGCCCAAAACTGTACTCCATATTCCACATGAGGGCGTATTAGGGATTTGTGTAGTGGTAAAATTATATCGGCCTCCCTTGCTTCTTTACCCTTCGAAATACATGCTAATAGTTTATTTGCCTTTGCAGCTGCTGCTTGGCATTGAGAACTGTTACGTAGGTGGTTGTCTACAAGCACTCCCAAATCCCTTTCAATATCAGATACCCCTAGATTTGCATCATTAAGTTTATAGATTGCATGGTTATTTTTCCTTCCCAGATGCATAACTTTGCATTTATTCGTATTAAATTTCATCTGCCATTTAATTGCCCATTTCTCTAATTTATGCAAATCCCTTTGGAGGGAAAGTACATCATTTTCTGATTTATTTACCTTGCACAACTTTGTGTCATCAGCAAAAATGGAGACACTACTTTCCAATCCTACTTCTAAGTCGTTAATAAATATGTTAAAAAGGAGAGGACCTAATACTGAGCCCTGAGGAACCCCACTTACCACATTAGTCCAATCCGAGTATGTTCCATTTACAACAACCCTTTGTTTCCTGTCTTTTAGCCAGCTCTCAATCCATGTGCATATATTTACTGCAATTTCTGTATCCTTAGTTTTCATAATAATCTCCCATGTGGCACTGTATGAAAAGCCTTTGCAAAATCTAAAAAGACTACATCAACGGAGTTGCCTTGATCCAGATTCCTACTAACCTCCTCATGGAAACTAATTACATTTGTTTGACACAACCTATCCCTCATAAATCCATGTTGGCTCCTACTTAAGTAAACAGATAAGTACAGTGGATATAAAAAGTCTACACACCCCTGTTAAAATGTCAGGTTTCTGTGCTGTAAAAAAATGAGACAAAGATAAATAATTTCAGAACGTTTTCCACCTTTAATGTGACCAATAAACTGTACAACTCAATTGAAAAACAAACTGAAATCTTTTAGGTGGAGGGAAGAAAAATAAAAAATAAAAATAATGTGGTTGCATAAGTCTGCACACCCTCTTATAACTGGTGATGTAGCTGTGTTCAGAATTCAGCAATCACATTCCAAATCATGTTAAATAGGAGTAAGCATACACCTGCCATCATTTAAAGTGCCTCTGATGAACCCCAAATAAAGTTCAGCTGCTCTAGTTGGTCTTTCCTGAAATTTTCTTAGTCGCAGCAAAAGCCATGGTCCACAGAGAGCTTCCAAAGCATCAGAGGGATCTCATTGTTAAAAGGTATCAGTCAGGAGAAGGATACAAAATAATTTCCAAGGCATTAGATATACCATGGAACACAGTGAAGACAGTCATCATCAAGTGGAGAAAATATGGCACTACAGTGACATTACCAAGAACTGGAGCTCCCTCCAAAATTGATGAAAAGACGAGAAGAAAACTGGTCTGGGAGACCAGCTACAGCAACATTAAAGGAGATGCAGGAATATATCTGGCAAGAACTGGCTGTGAGGTACATGTGACAACAATCTCCCGTATTCTTTATATGTCTGGGCTATGGGGTAGAGTGGCAAGATGAAAGCCTTTTCTTACGAAGAAAAACATCCAAGCCAGGATAGATTTTGCAAAAACACATCTGAAGTCTTTCAAAAGCATGTGGGAAAATGTGTTGAACTTTTTGGCCATAATTCCAAAAGATATGTTTGGTGCAAAAACAACACTGCACATCACCAAAAGAACACCATACCCACAGTAAAGCATGGTGGTGGCAGCATCATGCTTTTGGGCTGTTTTTCTTCAGCTGGAACTGGGGCCTTAGTTAAGTTAGAGGGAATTATGAACAGTTCCAAATAGCAGTCAAAATAGAAGCCCCATAGGTGGGTCTTAATTACATCAACCATTTTAAGATTAGAGCAAACATTATATGAATTGTCATTTGTGCTGACCTTAAACTCAGTGATGTTGGAGCATCTGATGTGAGGCTTGCTAACCTCAACAATAGATGTCTCAGTCTGCGGAGTGAGGTCTGGATCTGTGTGTGGACACTGAAGCACTAAGACAGTTTCTATTATTTGTTTTCTATCTTTAATTGTAAAAGTATCTCTGTAACAATTGATATATTGGATATTGGACTATTGAGACACTGAACATCGGGCCGTCTGGATTAAAAACACCAAGCGACATAAGGACGACAGAACAATATCTGTGACATCTCATATATAACGTTAATTGATATCATATTGAATGTGAGTGTAATGGTTTTAATTATTTGCTATAATAAAGGTTGATGTACATACTTCCCGATTGGTTTGGCTTGTGCGCTTGTCCCTCCCACCCATCTTCTTGTTTTTTTGGCTCCTACTTATAATGCTGTTTGAATAGACATACTCTTGTAAATTATCCCTTATTAACCCTTCTAAAAGCTTTCCCACTACAGAAGTGAGGCTTGCAGGTCCATAATTCCCCGGATTTGCTCTTGCCCCCTTCTTAAATATAAGTATCAAGTCCGCTTTTCTCCAGTCATCTGGTAGTGACCCAGTTTTGAGTGAATCTTGAAAAATTAGATATAATGGTTTGGCTATTACAGAACCCAGCTCCCTCAGTACCCTTGGATGTATTCCATCAGGACTCTGGGCTTTATTGACATTTATTTTTTCCAACCTCTTTTGGATTTCTTCCTGCCTTAACCAATTATTTGGCAAAGGTAGTGTAGCCCATTATGGGTTGCAGTGTGGCCAACCACTGGTACCTCCCTTTTATAGTACAGAAGAAAATAACCTATTTAGCTCTTCTGCCTTTTCCTGGTCACTAATTGTCAGACGGCCTGTGTCACATTGTAATGTTCCTATAGCTTCCATCCTGGCCTTCTTCCCATTTATATACTTAATATTTTAGGCTTAGTCTTACTCTCTTTTGCAATTTATTTTATCTAATAGCCCTTTTGCGAGCCTTGTTGATTTCAATCATACAAACTTCACCAAGTATCATAGAGGCCTACAAGGTACAACCAAAGCATCCACTTTTTTTGATTTTTTTAAAATTATGAAAATGTTCTTGCCTCTTTATGTTCTTTGTCAAACTCACACATACAACATATATATGTTTACCATACAGTGGTGCTTTAAGAATTTAAAATAAGGATATATAAAAAAGTATAAATGATTTGTTCCACAAATGGAACAGTATCTTTTAATGGTAAAAATACATATTAAAACCGAATTCTAAAAAAAAATGCCAAATTTTGAATTTTTGTTTCCCGGTGACCTAAATTAGATAGATGAACAATAGTAATAGGAGCACATTAATAAAGCTCATGTACTCTAAATAAATCATACATTTTAAAATAAGTTTGCCCTCAGAAAATCATAAAAGCAGCATAGATCATAGGTCTCTTTAGCATATGGTAATGTGGCAATGGGTCCATATAAGGTTAACAAACCCAGCTATGTCACACTAGGGCAGAGAATTGAAGTAGCAATCAATTGATTCCAAGAATAGACGAGGTGCTGCGTGAACCAACATCACATTGTATGTACCACCATGAACCCGACGTAGTGAGAGCACGAGACAGTGCATCATTAATAGCACTTTATTTCCATTCTCAATGCTCTAATGTAATGCAAGGACACATAATATACACTTACATGTTGTGCCATTACAGATTTAAATGTCTGAATACAGCAAAATATATTCATGCAGACATACAAATGTTATATGCATTAATTGTATGTCTATATGTTGTAATACATGAGTCAGATTTTTAAAGATATAAAAACACCATTTTCTTTATCTTTTCATAATATTTTTACATATAAGATGTCACTGTCCCTCTAATAGAAAGAGATCTAAAACAATAAGGCTGGTTCTACATCTTTTACATGAAACACTTCCACAAATGGAATATATTTAATTAACAGAGATACATTCAAGAAAAGCATTAATACAGGGTTATTTTGATCAAAAGCTCAAAGCAGCTATTAATTTTAGTAGCGGTGGTTAGATAACTCCCTTGGCATCTCAAGATGATAATTGTTTAGAGAACATTACTTAGCTTTTTTAATTAGGGTCAGTCACATGGAAAGCTCTGTAACGAGCTGACGCTTTGATGAGGATAATGAGAGGCTGCTAAATAGGAAATCAATAGAACTAAATTACAATTGTGGAGAAGGAAAACTGGGTGGAGAATAGACATTAATTTGGATGCACATGCAATACAACAATATACAGTTTATATATACACATTGAAGATATTCATATCATAGACATTTATACTAAATGTCTTACAGTCTGTGTAACAGAGGTTTCAATGTGTTTAAATATTATATGTTTGGCATTTTATTTCAGTTGTTCCTCATTTACATTTTATATGCCACAATGTTGTTTAGAAACGAATAAAAAGAGAATTAACGTATTTCCCACATTACAAGGTATTTGTTTGGAAATAATAAGTCCATATACATATCCAAAACTGACCAGAATACCTGTGAACACTATCGCTAAGGATTTTGGGTACATTTTTGGGTTGCTGTAGTTATGCGTATTGTTATGTATATTGGATGAATGGTAAGTAACATGTACTTTAATGTAAATATCAACATAATGCCTTTTTCCAATGCTTATCCTCTATTTGCCACCATCATTATAATAGAAGTCACAACATACTTTGTAATAAACACAGTTTTATTTCTCCATAGAAAGGTGCCATTGTAGCACCTTCAATGCGTCAGAGGTCCTTATACCTTAAGGTACTCTGCCACACTCCTAGCCCAATCCCAATGGTTTCCTGTCAAACACCATTTCTCAAATTCATAACCCTTCACTACAAATTTCTATAGGTTGTATATTTCTATTTACAAATGTATTTTCGCCTCTATACCTTGTCTCACTAATCTACCATGTTTTCTTTTATCCGAATTCTTCTCAACACTCACAGTTCCATTCCCACTTTGTGCCCAATTCCACTACCATTCTTTCTACCTCTTTGCAACCCTCCTTCACATTTCCAGAACTGCACACATTTCATACCTCCCTGAAGACCCATCTCCTCTGTCTTTCCAACCATAATACAACTTAGATACTTTCACTCTACTTCTGATTTCTCAACTTGACCTTCTGCACCCATGACCCTGATCTTCTCTATGGCACATTGCACCATTTTAGCAACAACATCAAACCTTATTTCATGCTCTTTATATTACTTTTATTCAGAAAGTGTACTGCTATATACTCCAGATAATGACGTACCATTTTGTAACTATTACGTAAAGTTCCTTGGATAAATATGCTATATGCCAAAAATATAAATAAATAGAAAAAAATAATGAATCCTGTCCATTATGTCTAAACATATATACATGCATATATAAGACTTTATCTAAGTAATGCTAATTATAGCAAATCAAGTGACCCTTCACTTTATGGTCCACACACAGCTAAGTAAATATGCTCAAATTATAAACCCTTCACCTACAAGCCATTAATTGGTAGTGCTGGGTAATTAGGAGTGTCCTACAATAAATCATCCTAGAAAATCTGTAACCTTTCTCATCTTGTCAAGGCACCCATTTACTCAGAATTCAAACGAATGCATTGCTAATTGCTTCACATGAAATAATTGTTAGTCCCAAGGATATTTAGTGCTGTATTTTCACATGGGAAATTGTAATGTTTAAGGGTCAGATAAACGTTTCCTTAATTATTTCTTTATTTAAATGTATATCCCATAAAAACGAGTTATTAAAATATTTTAGGCACTAATAGCTTTAAAATAATATTTTTTGATTAATAACATAGAATGATTTTTTTGTTCATTTCTGCCATACAAGTAGGAGTGAACCATGGGCAGTAATGTATAAGTCTCCATGTCTGTTTTAGTACTATATATTTTGTGTACAAACAGAGAAACACCTGGCGCACACTTTTAAAAACATGGGGCAATATTCAATTCCAAGCCCGCAACTCGATCGCTGATGGCCGAATGTCTGTAGGTGAGTTGCGGGCTCCCGTTCGTCTCTGATTGTGATGCTATTCAATTGCTCAAGCACGCAAGTTACTGGCCCAAAGCCGAAACTGTAAACCATGCACTGGTTCGTAACAGTTCAGGGCGGGAACATGATCAATTAAGCAAGCCTGTAACCTCCCATTTTGAATCAGCCAAAATAAAATGAGGCTGTCATTATTACGCCAGTAAAACATGGAGGTTACATATCAATCACTTAGGTTTGGGGGTCCTATATGCGATCAGACTTGCAAACCCTCAAAATAAAGAAATATGAAAATGAATGCCAATACTGTTCTAGTCTAGGTGACCTGATATATATTAACTCTTTGATACCCGAGATCAATTTAACCCCGAAATGAAACATAAAAATACAATTAATTTCCTGCCGATTTGCGAGCTTGAGACTGTTGTGCAATTAATTCTAATGTCTATCATCGCTTTCCCCGTTATTTACAGTGCAGTATTGATTTTTTTTTTTTTACATTTACAGTGCTATGAATAGGTGTTTAACCCCCTTGCGGATCCTCTCTAGCACTCGTAGGATTTTCTTCTTCATTTACCATTTACGGGTGTGAAAACATTTGCTGGCTTGGGTAAATTGTGCAATTGAATAGCGATTAGCGATTTTAGCCTTGCAAAAGTGACAGATCAAAGGCTTCTTGAGGCTTTAACCATAGCAAAATTTTCAAAGCCATAACTCGGAACCTGTTTGGAGCCCGCAAAAAGACGTCAATTGAATATCAAATTAACTTGCGATCTCACAGTCTACCGGATCGCCAAAAACCTTAATTGAATATGGCCCATTGTTATCAGAAGGAGATTTTCATAGACTATTTAAAAATTAAGTATTCCAAGCTTCATATCAATGAAAACCTCTCAGTGCACCATGGAGCCCTCCCAACACAAATCCCGGGTGGGTCATGGAACCAAAGTGGAGAACTTGACATAGCATTCTAGGGGCCTCATTCAATTGCAATTTGGCCAATTGAATAGGGCTCTAAATAAGCACATAACATATATTTTTTAAATAAGTTTTTAGTTAGTAAACATCTATCCAAATGCAAGGTTTTCACTAACTAAAAACTCCTGTAAAAAAAATATGCTAGAGCCCTATTCAATTGGACAAATCGCAATTGAATGAGGCCCTAGGGGAGGTCTAACTTGGCATCTATAGATTGGCATTAGTACATCCAACTGACTGTATTCCATTAATTATGACTCTCTGCTGCCTATCCTTCAGCCAGTGTCCTATGCACCAAACTATGTTAAAATTCAGTCCCAGACTTTGAGATTTAATATTATTTTACTCAATGGGATGGTGCCTAAAGCTTCATTAAAAGCAAGATAAGCTACAACTAATGCTCCACCCTGGTCTATAACTTAGGTTCCATAATTAATAAAAGTCAATAAGACAATACGATTAGTCTTAAATGATCTTGTTTGTTTATTTGTAAACATACAAACAATTAATTGTATGACATAAAACGTTGCCATTAAGTGTCCATTTAATAGACCTCTGATATCTCATATTTACAATATGCTCTTTTGAAGAAATTCATATTAAAATGAGCAAAATGTTTTTAGGGAAGTAAAGCATTGTTAACCATTATATGCAATAATCCTGCAGGGGAGTTGTCATTTGTTATTTCTGCTGATCTACTTTATCTGGGAGAACATGGTAAAGATCTTGACAGGCTCTACATATTCATCTGCATCAATGAAAATATGGCAATTAAAAGTGCCGGTGGTACTGGGTCTAATGTGCTCTTAATAATACTAATACTAATATTTATAATGCTAATAATAATATTAATAATACATTTTTTCTTCCAAAAGCTCAAATAAATTTCTCCAAAATGCAATGACAGCCCACAGTGAAGAATACCCACATATACAAGTTAAAGGCTGTATTTATATTTCTTTTTACTTTCTAAACGTATTACTCTCGCACTAACTCCATCAGTTCTGCAGTAATGTAAAAATGAAAAACACATTTATTCACATGCTATCACTCATCTATCTAATGATGCATAACATTACTTGAGACTTCAGTGATCCTTTAAAGAAATGATGGAGAGTTACAGTGTATGTACAAACTAAAAAACTAATATTAGTGTTAATATACATGTTTCTGTTTATACGTTTAAACAGTAAAAATAAAAAGTGTTTCATTAATTATAATTTTTTCTGCAACAAGTCAACCAGTTTGGATATCCCACTGCTAAATACTTGCTGCAGCAGCTGTGGCTTGAAACTCTATAAAGCTCAAAAAAGTGGTGTCACAAATAGGCGTAATTTAAAATGTTATGATTGTGTTTAAATGTTTTAAATCTTCCTATTATGTATTAAGTTATATCAAAGTACATCCAAGATTGTAAGTAATATGAAATATCATATAAAACTGCAGAACCAAACCAACTGAATAATTCTTAAAGGACCACTGCACAATGAAAACAATATTTGAAAAATGAGAGCCTTTATTTAGCAGAAATAAAGTCATACTATATTATATAGTTTTTAAGTAGAAAAATAAAATTATGATGTGCGGACCTTAGGGGAATCCAAGATACAAACGTGGAAAGTGTGTGTTACAGGAATGTTTATATTTCTGGAGAGATATGGTTGGATTTCATGAAGTGAGGAGTCTCATTCTGGGCCAGTGAGAGAGAAAAGGTGTGGTGTCAATTTCAATATTATAATTTTATCAAACAAAAGCTTTTGACTTCTGCCTGACCCCTCCAGCCCCACTGATAATTAGAAACACATCCATCCCATCATCTAGATCTCGAGGATCTGGATTCCTGTACTCATAATCAGAATCTCCTTAATACAAAAAACAGTCAATTATTTGGCAAAAAACATATGTAGAATTTCTTTTTAAATGTGTGTATTATAGCAGATAATTGACTTTTTTAGTATATGTAGCTATAAGGTCTATAAGGTCTTCCCTGGCACCCTCTAGTAGCAAACTCCAAAAGTGCATGTTTACTTTTAATTTTATGTGTCCCCAATTCAAATAATCTGGGGAGATTTGTCCCCACCCCCTGGGGTTCCTACACCATTGCATATATATCACATATATAGTTGTCGTAATTGCGAGTTTGTCGGTAACACATGTTAAAGCTCCAAAGGTGCTCATCGTGAGGCCCCAAAGTTACGAGTTTGATGAGGTCTGCAATGAGTGCCATCGCAAGGCCCAAGTTATGGCTTGAAAATTTAACCACCGCTATTTTTTTTTCAAGACCATAACTTGGCGGCCGTTGGGAGGCTGCCAAAAGATGCCAATTGAATAGGAAAATTACCTTGCAACCTTACTTATGGGCTCCCTACCCACCCCTGAGGCAGGGAGTCCATAATTGAGGTTGAAAGTTAATTTGCTATTCATTTGGCATTCATTTGGCATCATTCCGAGGTACAGGCTTGAAAAACGGCTTATAAAATGTAAAACATTTTCAAGGCTGTTACTCGGAAGCACTTTTCGAAATAACAATATCACCATAATCTTGTAACTTGTAAGTCGATATACAACTTACAGATTCATTTTATAAATATCACAAATATCAGTTGTTATAGCAGTCCAATATATTTTTATTTATTACCTTTATTGTAATGAAAAAATATTTTCTTTTTGTATTTGAATAATATTATAATAAGACTGTAGAAGTGGTATAATTTTAAAATGGTATGGTATCTTAGTGTATTGATATTTGTGAACATACCAAAATTGACCAAACCAACTCTAATATCATAATTGCTATATCTTATGTATTAGGCATATTGGGCATGTATTGTATATGATTATGTGGACAATGTGTTAATAACTGATTCTTTATAATTGAATATACCTTGATATTACATCGGTCATAATTATTATACCATATCAATTGTTATATTGAAAGATACTGTTTTGATATAATTTTATTCATTATAATAAATATATTTTCATATAACACAGTTCTACTTATTTCATGAGGCTAAAGCTTATATATATATCAGGTAATAAGAATTCATAATTCAATAAGAATTAATAATATCACTAAATTAATTGCCAAAAACCACAATATATATACATTCAGAGGTAGACCCCATTTAACACTCATTTTCTATAAAGCTGTTTTTATCTAACACATCACCTATTCAATATAACATAGATTTTGCCTGCCACATTCCCAATTAACACTTGTGTATAATTCCAAAACACCAAGAGCCGTGAAAGGAATTTTAAAATTGATTTTACCTGTGATTTACCCTATGTTAAAATTGACCCCGTTTAACACTATTTAGTTTTGCACTTGGTCTTTTAGGAACGCATATATATAGCATTTAAAGGGGTATTTCTGTATACATATAAATATATTGTTTTATTGTGTAATCAAAATAAATATTATTTAATACACAATTACCCATTCCCAGCAAAATTGATTCTAATTATTGCCACATGCTGATGGAGCTGATTATTTATTTAGTCGAGGCAGTGGAGAATAAAAGAAGTCTAATATCAAAAGCTTGTAACTCAATTTATTTAGCAGCAACGCTAAAAAGAAAATTAACTTTTCCAACATACTTTTCCACGCTGAACATCTGGTAACTTTAACATCCTTTTAATCTTAGCTGATGCTATCTTTTAGGTTTGCCTATTTAGGCCATGCTTACTTATTCATAAATACGTCCTTGTTTGGTATGCTCCCCAAAAACTGAGATTCTCATTTAATCTATAGTAAACATCTTAATAATGAAACAAAAACTCCTTAAACATTGGAGATAGATTTTTTAGAAAGTAACTGTATAAATAAACAATAATGACAAGAGTGTGAGTTTTCTTTGATTTTTCCCATCATTTTGCAACACTGGAACATCAGCTCTCTCTCAACTATAATCCTCAGTTGAGATTCAGGCCATTTAAAAGCTTTTCCTAGTAATATGTAGAAAATCTGGCAAATAGTTTGATGCGCCCCAGGCAACTGACACTTTTCTTTCCCCAATAGGTTCTTAATGACAGGCTAGGGATTTACTGTGCACATGTGATTACTATGTTTAGTTTGACAAAACAAAATATGCCATGTCCATATTCCCGCTGACAGATAATCGCTGCAAGAAGATGCAAGAAAGAGTTGATGAGCAAAGTTACTTAATGACAATATATTCTTTTAATCTTGCAATCATATATGGCTTAACCTATGTTCACCAGAGGCATGCTATAGGAAGCGATTGCTTATCTGGTATATATCTCTAAAGAGCAAATAACCAACCAATTATTAATACTCAACTAAATCTACTCTAATAACACCATATATGATCTCTATATAGAAATATCGAGAAAAAAACAAGATTATTATTATTATTATTATTAAATTTCATTTGGTATCACACCAACATATTTCGTAGCGCTGTACAAGGGAACTGAAAAATACAATATTAACAAATCAGTAAATGGAGGGCCCTGTTTTAATTATAGAATTATAGTATATTTCTAAAAGTGTATAATTTAAAACTATTTGTAACTACCGACTTGCCCGTCAAAAATTGACGGCAATAAAACTGAAGCCTGGCAATGCTGTTTGCCACACAATGTAAGCCTCTCCCCCTCTACTTTACTGGCCTTGTGATGAGCGCCTTTGGCGCTCATCACAGGCCTTGCAATGAGCCCCTTTGGAGCTCATTGCGAGTCTCTCCCTCTGTCTACTTCCTCCCTCGTGTCTTATTTCCCCCCTCTCTCCCTCCCATGTGTCTCCTTCCGCCTCGTCTACCTCCCTTGTATCTCCTGCATCCCTGTGTTTTTAACCTCCCTCTCCCTCCCGTGTCTCTAAACCCCTCCCTGTGTCTCTTTCCCCTTCTCCTCCCATGCATCTCTCCCCCCCCCATGTCTCCCCCAACCCTCCCCTGTGTCTGTTCCCCCTGGCCTGTTTCTCTTTCCCCCTCCTCCTGTGTCTGTTCCCGCCTTCCTTGTGTCTCCATTTCCCTCCCTTGTGTATCTTCCCCCCTGCACTCTCTCCCCTGTGTCTCTTCCCCCTCCTCTCACTCCCTGTGTCTCTTCCCCCTCCTCTTTCTGTGCCTCTTCTACCCTGTCTCTTCCCCCTCACCCTCTCTAGTGTCTCTCCCCACTCTGTGTCTTCCACCCCTCTCCCTCTGTGCCTCTTCCCCCGCCTCTCTCTGTGTCTCTCGCCACTGTGTCTCTTCACCCCTTCCCTCTGTGTCTCCCCCCTCTGTGCCTCTTTCCCCCTCTCTCTGTACCTCTTCCCCCCTTTCCCTCTGTGTCTCTTCCCCCCTCACCCTCTGTATCTCTCCCCCCTGTGTCTCTCCCCCCCCTGCCTCCCTCTGTGCCTCTTCCCCCGCCTCTCTCTGTGTCTCTCGCCACTAGTGTCTCTTCATCCCTTCCTCTGTGTCTCCCCCCTCTGTGCTCTTTCCCCCTCTCTCTGTACCTCTTCCCCCCTTTCCCCTCTGTGTCTCTTCCCCCCTCACCCTCTGTATCTCACCCCCCTGTGTCTCTTCCCCCTCTCCCTCTGTGCCTCTTCCCCCCCTCTCCCTCCTGTGCCTGTTCCCCCCCTGGCCTGTGTCTCTTTCCACCTTCCCCCTGTGTCTGTTCCCCTCTTCCCCCCCCATTTCCCTCCCATGTGTATCTTCCCCCTGTTCTCCCTCCCCTGTGTTTCTTCCCCCTTCTCTCACTCCCGTGTGTCTTTTCCCCCTCCTCTACCTCCCCTGTGTCTCTTTCCCACCTATCCCTCTGTGTCTCTCCCCCCTCCCTCTGTGGTCTCTTCCCACTCTCCCTCTGTGCCTCTTCCCCACTCTCCCTCTGTGCCTCTCCCCCCCCCTCTTCCCCACTCTCCCATCTGCTCGCGGCTTGCGACTCATTCTGCGCATACGCGATTCGTCGCAAGCGTGACGATGAATCGCAATTTGACAATTATATTATGTGATAGTACGTACTGTATCAATAGAATATAATTAAAACATAATTTCTTATAGTAAAATAAGATTGAAATTTGCCATTTTAACCCGTTAATCAGCCTTTGAACTCCACCCATCAAAAGGAGGTTGAAACTTTTTTTTAGCAAGAGATTATTGCATTTCATTATGTATAGGCCCTTGAGGCATTGTTTTCCATGCACTAAAAGAGAGTGGGCATGCCTCGATTCAGAAAACAATGAATGGCTTATCCATAATTAAATGCAATCATCTCTCAATTGATATAACATTTGAACCTCCTTTTGGTGGACATATCACAAAGGCTGACTGACAACTCAAAATGGCAAAATGTAATCTTATTTTACTGTAGGAAAATTAATATTTTAATCAAATGCAATTGATCAGGTACTTGTCATTACCTATACTGCAAAACTATACCATGTTTAAAACCTCCACTGTGTTGTTTTATGTTGTCAGTAAATGTGAGTTTACCTATTGCAATTCTGAAACAAATGTTTCCATCAAGCAAAGCTCTTTGTATAAAAGATGTGCATGATTTGAAGGCAGAAAAAAAGCGGTAATAGGTGAGTTATCTTGGGGGAAATTGTACAGTCTATGGGTGTCTTGCTGAGCACTGTAAAAACTAAATTATAAAGGGGTGTTTTAAGGCCTAAGAGAGGGCCCACAAAGTACACCTTTAAATCTCGCACAATAACTCCAAATTACCGCATCCACTGTGTATAAATGAACTATAAGACTGGTAAGAAAAGTAAAAAATTACTTTTATTGATATATAATAAAACACTGGTTAAAAAAAAGGACGGTTATGAACAAATACAAGCAAAGACCTTCCCACTATATATAGTAGTAGTAATGGTAGCCCACTGGATACAGTAAACAATGTAACAATATTAGATTACACGAATTGAACAACGCGGAGGCTGCACAGGCTCCCTGGGTCAGCCTGTAGCGTCACGTGACCCGCGGAGCCTGTGAGGCTATTAGCCAATCAGGAGCGTCGGGGGGCGTGTCGGAAGCCCGTTTCGCGCCATTGAACACAGCAGCGCGATCTCCCGACTGGATGGACGGAGGTCTGAGGTCCTGCAGCGAAAAAATAAAGTAGGAAGGTTTAATTACTGAGATTTCACCCCAGCTTACCAGCATATAAGGGGATATCACTGTGTGAGGCTATCTTTGTCCGTTTTTTGTGTTTCTTTTCTCCTCCGTTTTTGTGTGTGGTGTGTGTCCTTGTCTACCCTGTGGTGTGCTGTGTCTGTGTGTGTTCCTGTGTCTGTGTGTGCCTGTTTTATGCTTGTCTGTTCCCCCTGTTGTTCCCGCTGTTAGCATTTACTTGGATCCAGAAGGCTTAGAGGCCCTTCTGGCTGAGGTTAGGACCCGTGCCTTAAGCCAAGGGTCAGGTGGGCGCAGGACAGGCTGGGACCTCCCATGCCTTCTTGCGCTTGGAGCTCAGCACATTGTACAGGAACAGCCTGCGGTGGCTGGTGTCCTAGCCAATTCTGATGCCTCCAGGGAAATTTTTTCCCATCCCACCACTGTAGGGCTGCCAGACCACGTCCATCAGGTAGCAGAGACACCAGAGATGGGGGGGTTACAGGTCAGGGCGGCCGGGACCCCATACCCCCCAGGCAGGCGAGCGCCAGGATCACGGGCGTGGGGGTGAGGGCCTAGCAATCCGGCCACCACCTGCCAACTTGCCTAAAGGTCCTAGGCCGCGACAAAGGTCGCGAAACACCCTCTAACACCCCGTAAGGGGGGTGCAGGGGTAAGAGAAAAGCCGGGAGTCCTAAAAAGCTCTACAGGCCCTCACGGTGCCAAGCAGTCGGTCCCTGGGGTTTCCCTCATTAACAGTGCTTCTGGTACTTTACAGGGACGCCCAACTGGCAGCGAGAGGAGCATGGCGACGACGAGAGAGAGAAGAGATGGGGTCATCAGAGAGATGAATAGCCAAGACAGCATGGTCATGATTGATGACATGCCTGTGACAGCGGCAGTGGCGAGGCTAGGACGCCCCACTCGAGCTAAGAAGGCTACGAGCAGGTACAGTCCGCTGCTATTTACGCACACACCGCTAAGGCGTAGCAGAGTAGAGACTGAGGGCGATACGGTTAGGCCACAGCGCAAAGGGTCTAAGACTGACCAACAGATGGACATTCCAACGCCCGAGGAAGTCTCAGGGGACCCCTACAGGGGGGCGGCGGAGGCAGTGCTAGCCTACTCCAGCCGCGCAAGCTTAGCTGACCAGGACCCTTCCTCAGACGAGGAAAGGGCGGTATGGGCGCTGGCATGCAGTCGCGGAGAGCTAGTGACTGTTCTTCTTGTACCCACAGATCCAGAAGGAGATCCAGGTCTAGAAGCAGAAGATCTTGTCGGTGCAGCTGTGCTTGCTACTGGATCTGAGAGGAGAAGCCCGCGGAGGGCCAGACCGGTCAGAGGTCCCGGAGCGTCAGGAGAGACGCGGGATACTCCATTGGCCGTATCTACTCCAAAGCTTCCAGAAGCAGGTGAGCGCTCAGAATTGAGCTGCGCAGCAGACAAGGGTGGTTTTGTTGGGTCATTAAGGACTCTATTAGCTGCGCTATAACATTGTAGTTAGCGAGCGCGAAATGGAGCGTGGATAGGGGGGCTAGCAAAGGTGCATGGTCCCAGCCAGCAGCGGTAGTGGCGCCAGCGAGCGCGAGCGAGGCGCTAGCTAGCTTGCACGCGCCCGAGCCGGTAGGCTGCGCAATGCAGCAGTTGGGAATAACACTGTGGGGGGTTACCGACGCAGCCATGAGGCCTATAGTCCTCTGCTCGTTGGATAATTTAGGTGCACACCTTCCACAGGATGTAAAGGAAAAGATCTGGAGGAGGGATTTATAGAGTGTTTTCCCTTCTCCCTATGTCTAGGCAAACAGACCTGGCCGAGAGGGCCCCAGGGAGGGGAAATCCTTTGCTAGGCTACCCAGGACGTTTGATACCTGGCTGCAAGCATTTTCTATTTGGGCTTGCGTACTGTGTGAGCGGCACCCTAAACAGAGTTCGGGATTGTTCGTCTACATAGACGAAATTGGGAATGCTCACAAGGTTTATGGGGGACAGCCTGGTGGTGCGGTACGATGAGGAATTCCGCAATACTTGGCTCAAGGCCAAGTATGGCGTGGAGCGACAAAGCGGTGGCGTATTTGGCTAAACATCATGACACCCATGAGAGTCACTACGCCCTTTCGGAGCGGGCCCGGTGGAGCTAAGGGCCCCACCCACGCCTCAGGAGCAGGTCTTAAGACCTGTTTTTTCGTACAACGAGGGGGTCTGTAGGTTTAAGCATGCATGCTCAAACTGCGGAGGTGAACACCCCCTGTCGAGATGCGGTAGACCCAAAGTGGGAGGCAGAGGCGAACCTCCTGCAAAGGGGCAAGACGCCCATACGCCTCCCCGCCATGCTGCCGTGGCTAAGGCGCTACGGTAAATTGGCAGGCACCGCCGAAGCGGCGCGCCTATTGGAGGACGGTTCCGAGAAGGATTCCGGATTCCATGTGGGGTCGACATTCAAGGTTTTCTTGTCCCAAACCTGAAGTCGGCTAGGGATTTCCCAGGGGTAGCCAAAGCTAAGGTGCTTAATGATGTAAAATTGTGGAGGATGGCCGGGCCATTTGCGGCCCCGCCCATCCAGGGTTTAGTTGTGTCTCCTCTTGGGGTGGTCCCCAAGAAGGAGAAGGGTAAATTTAGATTGATCCAGCATCTCTCCTACCCCAGAGGTCATTCGGTAAACGATGGCATATCAAAGGACCAGGCTACTGTGTCTTACGAGTCATTTGACCGGGCGGTCGATCTGGTGAGGAGGGAGGGCCAGGGGGCCCTTATGGCAAAAGTGGACATCGAGGCAGCATTCAGATTGCTCCCCGTGCACCCGACAAGCCATCGGTTGCTGGGGTGCTTCGTAGACGGAAGTTACTTCGTCGACTTATGTTCAGCACATTTTTACAATGGGTTGTGAGCATCGAGGCGGGGTACAAGAGTGTTACCCATTACCTGGATGACTTCCTTTTTGTTGGCCCCAGCGAGAAACGACGCTTGCCGTTTTATGCTGGAGGTGTTCACCGAAATCTGTACAGAATTCGGGGTACCACTGGCCCATGACAAGACGGAGGGCCCTACGGAACAATTGACTTTTCTAGGGATTCGGATTGACTCCTGCAAAATGGAGTGCAGTCTTCCCTTAGAGAAGGTGGAGGACATGCAAGCCGAGATTACGGCGCTGCGGGGCGCACGGAGGGTGACCCTGCCGCGGCTGCAATCAATATTGGGGAAGTTGAATTTTGAGTGCAGAATTATCCCCATGGGGCGGATATTCTGTAGACGGATGTCGCTGGCTACGGTAGGGATTGCGAAGCCGCATCATTTCCTAACAGTCTCTAGGGCTATGCGTGACGATGCAGAGGTATGGGCGATGTTCCTTGCAGATTTTAACGGGCGGGTGGTCCTTCAAAAGGAGGGCACCACCAGCGCAGAGCTAGACCTTCACACCGATGGTTCTGGACGATCGGTTTGTGGGGCGTATCTCCAAGGGAGATGGTGCGCTGCGGCATGGCCGGAGGAATGGGAAGAGGCGGGTTTTACTGCTGAACCCTACATTCCTGGAGCCTGTTTCCTATGGTGGTAGCAGTGCACTTATGGGGTCCCTGTTTCAGGGACAGGCGAGTCATTTTCCATTCGGGTAAAAAGGGGTTGGTTGAAGCCGTGAACAACATCACGGCGGCATCCGTACCAGTGATTAGATTGCTCAGGCATCTTGTGCTATGTTGCCTTCGCTTGAACATATGGTTTCAAGCAAGACACGTGACAAATGTGGATAACGGAATTGCTTATTGCCCTCTCTCGGTTTCAGGAGGATCGTTTCAGGGCGCTGGCTCCTCGTGCGAACGCCCTGGGGGAGCTCATCCCGAGGAGCTCTGGGAGGATTGGAGCTGTCAGGTATCGAGACTCGTGAGACAGTCTGTTGCTCCAGCGACGTGGAACTCTTATAGACGCGGTGTGGGCTAAATGGGATAGCCTAGTGGCACTGGCAGGTGGTGCCACGACGGAGGACAAGAGCGTAGGGATCCTCTTTGGTACCTGCTGCGCTGCGCCGAGCAAGGCGAATCAAAACCCGTAGTAGGGAGACAGGTCACGGCGCTTGCTTTATGTTAAGCTTGCTGGGCAGAGGGACCTTACTAAGGAGTTTCTAGTGCGCAAGGGTGGTGCGCGGAATGTTCAGCGGTGCGCAAAGGCCAGATGTAGGCGGCCAATATCATTTGCGCTGTTGCTGAGATTGGCTCAGAATTGGTGGTGGTTTGCAGGGATCCCTTTGAATCTCTACTTTTCCGAACGGCTTTTTCCCTGGCGTTCTTCGGAGCGTTTAGGATAGGGGAGTAGTCGCGAACAGTAGCCACGGTTCGGGGGGTCTGCAATTGGTGGATACCTGCCTCAGGGAAGGTACGGTGGTATTGTGGTTGCGGAGGTCAAAGACCGACCAAGTGGGTAAAGGAAGAGAAGTGGTTCTGCATCAGGGTTGGCACGGAGTGTTGCCATATGCATGTGTAGTGGAGTACCTTAAGCAGCGACCGTGGGACGGTGTTGCTGCTGGTCCACGCCGACGGAACGGCACTGTCTATGTATCAGTTTAAAAGAGTTTTAAAAAGCGCACTGCATCGGCTCGGTTTCAAGCAGTCCGACTTTGGGACACACTCCTTTTGGATTGGAGCTGCCACTGAAGCGGCTAGGTTGGGGTTGCCCGACGCGACAGTAAAGCGCAATCGGGAGGTGGGACTCAGACCGTTTTCGTTCCTATGTACGGCCAATGCAGTGGTTTAATGGTGTTGCTTTACTTTCAGGGGAACAGAAGCAACTATGGATTGTGGGCCATTCCTATGTGTACTGGGCCCATAGGTTAGCCGCAGTTACCGAAGAAAAGGCACAACTGGGCTTTCCTGTTACGGACTTACGCGTAAGGTGGTGTGGCATTCGGGGTCTGCGATGGGCGCAGCTCGACGGCCTCTTGGAAACGTACGCGCAGCGTTACGGTCAGCCCAGTGTTATCATCCTTCATGCCGGCGGGAACGATTTGGGGACAGTTCCCATGAGACGAATGCTAAAGGTGATGAGACGAGACATCGAGAAATGGGTGAAGAGGTTCCCTGGCACGTTCCTTATCTGGTCTGAGATGATTAAGAGAAGGTCATGGCGTAACGAGCGCGACCCAGTATGCTTAGATAAGGCTAGACAGAAGATAAACCAGCAGATTGCGAGCTTTGTGAGAAAACAAGGTTCTCTGCCATCCGGTATAAAGATTTCAAACCGGTCGGCGCAGAATGATTTTTTCGCAAAGGATAGGTTCATCTTACGGAAATAGGGTACGAGTTGATGATGTTCGAGTTTAGGGAGAGTGTTTTGCGGGCCTTGGCTTTAATGTCTAGCAGGGGGGGGATCGCAGCCTCGGGAGGCGTCCCTCGCATGCTCCGTGGCGGGAGGTGAGTTGCCCGGCCCACTGGCCTAGTAGGGGGCGATGGCCCCACCTCACAGGGCGTGCTTAAAGATAAGCATTGGGGCTTTGGGCAGGGCTCAAAGCGTGAGGTCACTGTTCGTGGCCGGGCTCCTCCCCCGGAAGGAAAGGACTAAATTAGTCATCTAAATAAGTTACGGTTGTTTGTTTACATTGTGTCAAAATAAAGCTGTGGCCCGTTGTTTCTCCCAACTCAAGTTGTCGTGTCAGTTATTCCATCAACTAGCCTGAATGGATCATGCATGGGTCATGAACGACGCGGAGGCTGCACAGGCTCCCTGGGTCAGCCTGTAGCGTCACGTGACCCAGCGGAGCCTGTGAGGCTATTAGCCAATCAGGAGCGTCGGGGGGCGTGTCGGAAGCCCGTTTCGCACCATTGAACACAGCAGCGCGGTCTCCCGACTGGAATCCCACCCACCCACCCTGTATTTTGTTGTTAACAGATGTTATGGTTTATTCTTTAAAAAAAAAAAAAAGTATATATAATATATAATATAAATAAGAAATATTGAAATTAATATATAATTTTGGTTAAAGAATTCGGAGAAGTGGCTATTGTATGTTGTGTATTGTTAATTTATGTCTGTGCGGCGGGAGGTGAGTTGCCCGGCCCACTGGCCTAAGGGGGCGATGGCCCCACCTCACAGGGCGTGCTTAAAGATAAGCATTGGGGCTTTGGGCAGGGCTCAAAGCGTGAGGTCACTGTTCGTGGCCGGGCTCCTCCCCCGGAAGGAAAGGACTAAATTAGTCATCTAAATAAGTTACGGTTGTTTGTTTACATTGTGTCAAAATAAAGCTGTGGCCCGTTGTTTCTCCCAACTCAAGTTGTCGTGTCAGTTATTCCATCAACTAGCCTGAATGGATCATGCATGGGTCACGCAGGCAATAGCACTGGGGACACAGTTATCAGACAGAAGAAAAATAATTGCCTATGTGTAAAGGTGTTTTTAGAATAGATAGTAAGACATGCCTATTTAAAGGTGGGCCCTCTCTTAGGCCTTAAGCCCCCCCTTTTTAAGTGTATGATTTGCTCAAGGGCAGGGTATTCAACTCCTTTTGTATTGGTCTGTTAAATTATATATTGTCATACCTATGTTTAACTGTACCCAGCGCTATGGAATATGTTGGCTCTATATATATATGAGAGATACTACTACTACTACTACTAATAATAATAATATTTATTATTATTATGATTATTAAGGGACCACTGTAGCTTTTGTAAATTATGCTATCACCTACTGTATGTAAGCCAAATGCATAAACACATTTCAGACAATAGCTTCCATTTAGAAGGATCTAAAAGTGTCTGTGGGCTGCCATGTTTCTCAAGCTTTCTCTCCAGTGCATTAGCATTTGTAGTTTGTAGGGCAACTGCCTATTTCTGAGTATGCACAGGGTGGGGGAGGTCCACTGACAAATTCCTCAGGAGGTGGATGAGATGATCTGCGCATTGTTGGAGTCAAGCTTGCAGGATCTTAAGCATTACCTTGCTGGCATGTGAAATGAGTGCAGTTGTTTGATAATTGCAGTATTCTTTGGTGCTGTCTTTTTTGGGGGGATTGGGATATAGACTGGCAGTCTACTAGCCACTGTTGAGTTTTCCAAATTTGTTGGCTTAAGACAAGCAACTCTTTCACAGCATCTTCTTAAAGTATTTTGAATAGTTCAGATGGAATTCCATCAACTCCTGCAGACTTGTTATTAACAAGGCTTTAGATGGCCCATCTCATTTCACTCTTCAAGATGTCTGGCTCCAGCTCATTTGACAAACTGTTGAGGTTATCAGTGCTGTTAAGATCCCTCCTGTATAGATACTCCTGCCACCTCTTCTTTATCAGATCTGCTTCTTTTAAGTCCCTACCATTTTTGTCCTTTGTCACACTAACTTTGACATGAAAGGTTCCCATGAAGTTCCCAATATTCTTGAAAAGATCTTAACTTTCCCACCCTGTTATCTTCTTCTATCTCTTTACATGTCTCATTATATAATGTCTCCTTGTCTTTTCCTGCTATCCTCTTGAATCTATCAGACAGTTTGCCTTCTTACATACATACCCGTATTTTTCGCCCTATAAGACGCACCGGCAGATAAGACGCACCTAGTTTTTAGAGGAGGAAAACAAGAAAAAAAAAATCTGAATCAAACACAAATACACTCAAACACAAATACACTTTACACACAGATACACACCTACATTACACACAAATATATATATATATATATATATATATATATAGATACACATACACATACATACATATACATACACACATAAATATACATACACATACATACATATATACACACACATACATACATACACATACACATACATATCCATATACTGCAGCATTTGGGAGCCATTGACCCTCCCTGACCCTCCTGATCCTCCCTGACCGTCCTGATCCTCACCTTTATAGATACACATACATACATATACATACACACATAAATATACATACACACATAAATATACATAAATATACATACACATACATACATATATACACACACATACACATACATACATACATACACACACACACATACATACACACACACATACACATACACATACATATCCATATACTGCAGCATTTGGGAGCCCTTGACCCTCCCTGACCCTCCTGATCCTCCCTGACCCCCCTGATCCCCCTGATCCCCCTGATCCTCACCTTCCTTCTGATCTCTGCCATCTTGATCTCACCCCAGCGCTTCCTACCAGCACTCCACGTGTACTGCAGCGTTGCGTGTGTGACGTCACTAGGACGCACCGGCCGACGCGATGCTGGTAGGAAGCGCTGGGGTGAAATCAAGAGGACAGAGGCAGTTTCAAAAGGCATATTCGCCATATAAGACGCACCAACTTTCCTCCCCCAGTTTTGGGGAAGAAAAAGTGCGTCTTATACGGCGAAAAATACGGTACATAGTTACATAGTAATTGAGGTTGAAAAAATACTTTTAGTCCATAAAGTTCAATCTTTTAATATCTCCTCTGATCTGCAATATATTGGTGATCGAATTCATCCCTGGATCAATACTCCCTCTCAAATTAATCAGGATAACCCTGAATGCCCTTTTTAATTAAAAATATATCTAGTCCTTTTTTAAAGATATCTATCGAATCTGCTGTCACCACATCTGTTGGTAGAGAATTCCACAGATTAATCACCCTAACTGTGAAGAACCCTTTTTTTTCTATATGGTGGAATCTTTTTACTTCTAACCTCAAAGGATGTCCTCAGTTGAAAACCTCTTGGCACAAAAAACTTACTTGACAAAGCTTTATACTGACACTCGGTGTATTTATATAATGTAAACATTAATCCTCTTAGACACCTTTTTTCTAGAGAAAATACTTTTAATTTGGTTAGTCTTTCTTTATAATTTAGCCCCTCCATTCCCCTTATTAGTTTTGTTGCCCTTCAATGTACCTTTTCCAGCTCTAAAATTTAATTTTATGAAGTGGTGCCCAAAACTGTACTCCATATTCCATATGAGGGTGTACTAGGGATTTGTATAGTGGCAGAATTTGCTTCCCTTGCTTCTTAATATATGCTAATATTTTACTAGCCTTTGCAGATGCTGCTTGGCATTTAGCACTGTAACCTAGGTGGATGTCCAAATCCCTTTCAATATCTGATACACCTAGATTTACTCCACTAAGATTATAAATTGCATGGCTATTTTTCCTTCCTAAATGCATAACTTTACATTTATTCATATTAAATTTCATCTGCCATTTAGATGCCCTTTCCTCTAATTTAGGTAAATTCCTTTGGAAGGAAAGACATCATTATCTGATTTAATTACCTTGAACAACGTTGTGTCATCAGCAAAAATGGAGATACTACTTTACAGTCCCACTTCCAAGTCATGAATAAGTAAAAAGGAGAAGACCTAATACTGAACCCTGAGGAATGCTACTTACCACATTAGTCAAATCAGAGTATGTTATATTTACCACAAGCCTTTGCTTCCTTTCTTTTAGCCAGCTCTCGATCCATGAGCAGATATTTACTGCAATTCCTTTATCCCTTAGTTTGCACAATAGTCTTCCATGTGGCACTGTATCAAACGCCTTTGCAAAATGCAAAAATACTACATCCATTGAGTTGCCTTGACCCACGTTCCTACGAACCTCCTTATAGAAACTAGAAAGTAGATTTGTTTGACATGACCTATCCCTCATAAATCCCTGCTGACTCCTACTAAAAATCCTGTTCAAATAGACAGGCTATTCTTGTATATTATCCCTTATTTACCCTTCTAAAAGCTTTCCCTCTACAGAAGTAAGGCTCATTGGTCTATAATTCCCCAGATTTGCTCTTGCTCCCTTCTTAAATATAGGTATCACCTCTGCTTTTTGCCAGTTTTCTGGTAGAGACCCTGTGTTGAGTGAATCTTGAAAAAATAAATATATTGGTTTGGTACCCTTGGATGTATTCCATCAGGACCTGGGGCTTTATTAACATTTATTTTTTCCAACCTATTTTAAATTTCTTCCTGTGTTAACCAATTATTTGGTAAAGGTAGTGTAGCCCCATTATGCTGAGGTGAAGAAAAGAATCTATTTAGCTCATCTGCCTTTTCCTGGTCACTAATTGTCAGATGGCCTGTTTCACATTGTTATGTTCCTATAGCTTCCTTCCTGGCCTTCTTCCCATTAATATATTTAAAACATATTTTAGAGTTAGTCTTACTCTCTTTTGCAACTATTTTTTCATTTTCTATTTTAGCCAGTCTAATAGTCCTTTTGCAATCCTTGTTGATTTCCTTGTACTTACATAATGAGACTGTGTTGCGATCACTGTTTACCAAAGGTTGCCCTATTTCACAGTTTGCTACCATATCAATATTATTTGTGATGACTAAATCCAAGATAGCCTCATTTCTAGTAGGTTCTTGTATAACCTTGGCCAGACAATGATCCTTGAGTGTACTCAAGAACCTGCTCCCCTTAGCCAAACTGGTGGTTTCATCTATCCAGTTTATTTCCGGGTAGTTAAAATCTCCCATTATTAAAACTTGACCATGCTTAACTGCATTTCCAATCTGTAAAAATAATTGCATTTCCTCACTTTCAATTATATTTGTGGGTTTAAAGCATACTCCAACCAATATTATTTTGGAATTTGCCGCTTCGCTATTTAACTCTACCCACCAACATTCAACATTATCGCTAGTTCCAGCATAAATATTTTCTCTGACTATAGGCTTATATTCAGGCTTAATATACAGACAAATCCCTCCTCCTCTTTTATCATTTCCCCTATCTTTCTTAAATAGGTTATAACCATCCAGATTAACAGTCCAGTCATGAGATTCATCCCACCATGTTTCAGTAATGCCTATTAAATCCCATTTTTCATTAATTGCTAATAATTCTAACTTATTAGTTTTCTTCTTTTTCTGATATTCTTTTTTGCTGGATAATTTCGCAAATGTCTGTCCAACGTTCTTCAGGCATCTACCACGTCTAGCCCCTTAATAACCCCAGTGAATATGCAGTGAAGATAAAGGATAGCTTTATTTATATTGTATCTGCTTGGTCTGATGATTTGTCCTCCTTTTTCTTCAGTTTAATTCTGAACTTTGCAATAAGGAGCTCATGATCGGAGTTGCAGTCAGCTCCAGGTCTTGTTTTTTTCTGACTTTATAGAGCTCCTTCATCTTTGGCTACAAAGCATATAGTAAATCTTATTTCTATATTGTCCATCTGGTGATGTCCATGTGTACAGCCATCTCTGAGGCTGTTGGTAGAGGGTGTTTACTATGACCAGAGAACATTCTTGACAGGATTCTACTAGTCTCTGACCTGATTTACTTTGTACTCCAATGCCAAACTTGCTTGTTATTTCAGGTATCTTCTGGTTCCCTGCTTTAGCATTCCAGTTACCCATGATGAGAGTAACATCTTTTCTTGGTGTTAAATCTAGGAGGTGTCGCATATCTTCAGCATCCATGGTTAGAGAATAGACTATGATCACTGTAATGATAAATGGCTTGCCTTGAATTAGAATTGAAATCATTCAGTCACTTATTGAGTTGTATCCAAGCACTGGGTTACCTGGTGGTACAGAGGTAAGGATTCAGTGCTTTCACCTCTGTGACCTAGGTTCAATTCCAGTCAGGGAACCCAGAGGTCACACCAGTGGTGAAGCTAGTGAATGGAAGGCCCTGGTGCAGAAAAAAATGTTGCCCCTCCCTCCTGTTGAAGAGTGAGGTTGCAAAGTCCAAAGCATCTCTGATAGATTCCCATTAAAACACAAAATGTTCTGTTCAGTTGGCTGTGCACAGGTCTGTATTAATGTAAGTCAAAGTAAATAAACAGGGTTGTAAATATTTGTACATCTTGAGAGATTGAAGTACCATAAGACTGTAAAAAGACACAGGGATAGCTCAGAAATAAAACCAGAGGGAAAAAAAACACAAAACAAAAAAACTAAAAAACAACACAAAACATATCTGTGATGAAAATTTAAATAATTCTATATAATGCAACAGGAATGCCATGTTAACATTAAGACCTGTGTTTTTCATGTTAAAGTGTGTAATAATTTTCATTTCAAAGGGTGTTCTTTTTTGTGTGTTTTTAAAATGACTTCTGAGTATTTTTATTTTCAGGTTTTGTATGGAGTGGTTATTTTGTGAAAAGTGGTGTCCAACTGGAGTACAGTAACTGTCCTCGTTGTGCTTTTTGATGGAGCTTCTGTGTACATTCATCCCTAAATATAGTTTCTGTCTGGTTTCTCCAATGTAACAGCCCCGCTCACAAACAGTAAGTTGTATCATGTAGACTACATTGAGTGATGTGCATGAATATGAGCCACTGATGTTATATGATTATATATAACTAGCATATTGCCTTTCAAAAAATGATGGCAATGAAATTGTAAGTGAGCTAATGCTGTTTGGTGTATGGTAATGAACTAAATAATACATTAATAAAGGAATATATTTTATCTATTTGGAAGTAATGAATGCAGGTAACATTATGCTGAAGAGCTGACAATCTGTTTTCATGTTGCTGCAGCATACAATGTGTGTGCTGTGGAGCTGCTGTGTAAGTGTGAGCAATGTGTGCAGTGTAAATAGTGTGCGTGCGCGAGGAAAATCCGTTAGGGTAGCTGTGTACTTCCGCATTATGCAAGTTAGTGTTGTAAAATGGCCCCTAATGTGTGGTACGCGGCTGTTGGTGATTTAGCGTCCTTGTTCTTGGAACTCGTCCGGCTTTTTCGCAAAATCCGTATGTGTTTGGTGGTGTTTTGCGTGTTTAGGGTCCTATAGCCTCGTTTTCGTTTTTTTCGGCAGCCATTTTTTTTCTCGCTTATGTGATTTTCGGGTGTTAAACTCTGGAATTTGGACTTAAATGGAGGTGTAACTTCACTTGCAGAGGTCCTGGGTGCCCCTCTTGCTGTGGGTAAGTTTTTTATGTGTTTGTTGTGTGTATTTATTGTGTTTTGAATGTTTTGAGGTTCGCGTGAGTTGGCCGTTAAAAGTCGTATTTTTGCAAGGTCGTAATGTTTTTTTTTCGAAGTCCCGCGTCTCGTATTTGTGTGTCGTAAGTCCTTAAATGTTGCAAGGTCCGCAGTTGCTGGCAAGGAGCGCCTTCGGCTTCGAGAGGGCCCAAGCATTAGCAACAACTTTTGACAACCCACAGTTATGACAATTATATATGTGATATGATTGAAGCTAAATGATAAATGCTGTGTTGTACTAGTAATAATATTTTTTAAACAGTGAGAAGTGCAGCTTATTGAAGATGTGGGTGAAAATGTATTTTCTATGTAATGTAAAATTTCTCATTAAAGATTTATTTTTTAATTAAAGTGAAAAGTAAAAATATTATTACAGAACTATGGCTGACATTTTCATACTGCTAGATGAATACATTGGTCCTTTCGCAGTGAATACACTGCATCTTCACAACCCTCACTGCCCACTCACAGCACACATATATTTTATGTAGCTCACTACATACTAAACTCACTACACATGCTTTCTCTCACTACAGTCACACATACAAACAGTGATCACATGCACCGCACAGACATACAACACACTGAAAGCACAATCACATTCAGCACAAGGAATGAACACAATCATGGCTCACTACACACAGCTCCACTCAATTCAAACAGTCAAACTCACCAGATAGTTTTTTTGTTCCTATTCATATTGTGCAAGCTTTTCCATTCAATATAAAGTTAGTTTAAATATTTCATTTTTTTCCACGTTGGCATCAATTTTTATATTCCCTGTACATTTTTACACTCACAACAGTAACTACATAAACTCACACTAACTGCAAAAAAGTCACTCACTATATAGTGCTACTCACCGCACACTCACTACACATCGCCCCACTCTCTGCATTCATTTACACTGATTCACTCTCACTACACAGTCACAATCACTACACGCAGTACAGCCAGCTGTGGCGATGCTAGTGAATAGAGACCACTGATGAAGAAAAAAGCAGGTTCTATACCAGCTTCTCTTAGTGTATAATTCTTTTTTTACCAGTACTAATAAGCTTTGTCATACTATGTACAGGGATATCACTAGTTATTGTAATATTGTTATCACTACCCAGTTTAAACATTATCCATGACTTACACTTTAGTATAACCTAGAATGTAGATACTGTCATTTTTCAAATTTCTCTAATCTTTCTTTCCTGTATAATTACTTACTGTATCTTTCATGTTTTCTTCATTTTCTTGTTTGACTGTCTGACGCGGAGGCTGCACAAGCTTCCTGGGTCAGCACGTATCGTTGCGTGACCCAGCGGAGCCTGTGAGGCCGTCAGCCAATCATTTGCGTTGGGGGCGTGTCATTTGTCCGCATTTCGCGACGTTTGGCACAGCAGCGTGGTCTCTCGACTGAAACGGATGAAGGTCTGAGGTCGTGCAGCAATAGAGTACAAGTAGGAGGTTAAATACTGAGATTGGTCCCCAGCTTACTAGCTCATAAGGGGCATACTTTTTAGGCTCTGAATGCTTGTTTTTGTGTGCGTTTTTCCCCCGTTTTGTGTTGTTTTGTCCCTGTCTTTTCCTGTGCTGTGGGTATGTGTAGTGTGTGGTTTCTTTCACTGTTCTGTGCTGTCTTGTGGTTGTCCCCTTTGTGTGCCTGTATACCATGGATGCAGAAGACATAGAGGCCTTACTGGCTGAGGTCAGGACCCGTGCACTAAGCCAAGGGGTCAGGTGGGTGCAGGACAGGCTGGGACCCCCCATGCCTTCTGTGCTTGGCCCTCAGCACATTGAACAGGAACAGCCTGCGGTGGCTGGTGGCCTGGTCAATACTGGAGGTGCCAGGGAGACATATTCCCATCCCATCAGTGTAGGGCTAGCAGACCCCCATCCATCAGTAGGCAGAGGCACGAGAGAGGAGGGGGCTACGGGTCAGGGCAGCCAGGTCAGGGCAGCCAGGACCCTATACCCCTCAAACAGGTGAGAGCCAGGCCCACGGGAGGTGAAGGTGAGGGCCTAAAACTCCGGCCACCACCAGTCACTTTGCCTAAAGGACCTAGGCCATGACAAAGGTCAAGGAACACCCCGTAACCACCCTGTAAAGGGGTCACAGGGCGTAAGAGAAAAGCCGGGAGCCCTAAAAAAGCTCCTACAGACCCTCATTTTGCCGACCATGCGGTCCCTACAACCTCCTGTGCTAACAGTGCTTCTGGTACTTTACAGGGACGCACCCTAGGCAGTGAGCGGGACATGGCGATGACGCAAGAGAGGTGGAACAGAGTGGTCAGCGAAAGGAACAGCCAGGACAGCATGGTCATAATCGATGACGTGCCAGTGATAGCGGCAGTGGCGAGGCCGGCGGACCCCACTCGAGCTAGGAAGGCTACAAGCAGGTACAGTCCACTGCTATTCACACATACCCCACTAAGACGTCCTAGAGCTGAGACTGAGGGCGAGATGGTTAGGCCACAGCAAAAGGGGGCTAAGACCAACCAACAGTCAGACTTAAAAACGCTAAAGTCTCAGGGGAACCCCCATGGGGGGGGGGGCGGAGGTTGCGGCGCTAGCTTACTCCAGCCGCACAAGCATAGGCGACCAGGACCACTCCTCAGGGGAGGAGCGGACGGTATGGGCACGGACATGCTAGTCACGAAGAGCTAGTGACTGTTCCTCTTTCACCCACAGGTCCGGAAGGAGCACCAGATCGAGAAGCAGGAGATCCTGCCGGTGCAGCTGCGCCTGCACCGGATCTGAGAGGCGGAGCCCACGGAGTGCCAAACGGTCAGGAGAGACGCAGGGATACCCCGTTGGCAGTTTCCACTCCAAGGCTTCCGGAAGCAGGTGAGCTCACAATGTTGGGTCCCCTACACACAAAGGCTGTTTTTTTTGGGTCTCTTATGACCCTTTTAGCTACACACAACATTACTGTCAGTGAGCAAGAGATGGGCTCGTGGATAGGGGGGTTAGCGAAAAGCGCAAGGACAGAGCCATCTACTACGGTGCAGGTAGCGCCGGTCGCGGACAAGGGTCCCGGGTGCGATAGCAGGCAGTACCAACGCAGGGTTTAACGATGCAGCCATGAGACCCATAGTCGTGTGCTCATTGGATAACTTGGGTGCGCATCTTACCCAGGAGATTAAGGAAAAGATCTGGAGGAAGGAATTTGTAGAATTGTTCTCCCTTCTCCCCATGTCCAGACAACTGGAAGGGGGCGAGAGGGGCCTCCGTGAGGGTGAGGATCGTCGTAAGTCCTTTAGACTGCTGCCCAGGACTTTCGATACCTGGCTTCAAGCCTCTTGGCCTGTGTCCTGGCTTTCTCCATCTGGGCCTGTGTCCTATGTGAGCGACACCCCGAACAGAGTTCAGGTTTGTTCGTCTACATAGACGAAATTCGTAATGCCCACAAAGTCTATGGGGGCATGGCATGGTGGCAGTATGATGAGGAATTCCGCCAGTACTTGGCCACCAGGCCAACCATGGCATGGAGCGACAAAGCGGTGGCATACTGGTTAAACATTATGACACCGGTGCGAGTCACACCGCACTTTCGTAGCGGGTCCGGTGGAGCAAAAGGCCCCACCCCCGCATCGGGAACGGGTCTCAAGACGTGTTTTGCATACAACAAAGGGGTCTGTAGATGGGCCCTGAATTGCAGGTTCAAGCATGCATGTTCTACCTGAGGGGGAGGGAGACCCACCTTGCCTGATGCGGCCGAGCAAAGGATGGTAGCAGAGGAGGAGAGCCTCCTGCAAAAGGGCAGAACGCCCATACGCCTCCCCGCCATGCTGCCGTGGCTAAAACGTTATGGTAGAATGGCCGGCAACGCCAAAGCCACACGCCTCCAAGAAGAGGGGTTTCCCCGCTCGGGGTCATCTCCCAATCAGTCGTCGTGCCCGTTATTCATCATCTAAGCCTAAATGGATCATACATGGGTCATGCTGTTGTCTCCTTTATCTCAATAACTGTCTACTTTACCTCTTGCTTAATATCTCAGTTCTTGCTTTTGCTTGCTAGAGAGAAAGAAAGAGTATGAGGAAGGGATAGGAGAAAGAAGGATACATAGAGAGAAAGTAATGAATAAGGAGAGAATCAGTATTGAGGAGGGGAGGAGACAGGGATATTTGGAATGATAATAAGAAAAAAGTAGATGTAAGAAAACAGTGAGGTAGGGATGGTGAGGAACAGAGCAGGAGATGCATAGTGAGGAGAGAGACATGGAGCGAGAAGAAATGGAGAAAGATGGATGAAGAGGAGAGAACAACAGGAGAGACAAGAAATTGAGGGACAGAAAAAGGATGGGATAGAAAAATGAAGGGAAAGAAAATTAGGAATAAGAAGTGGAAAATAGATAAGAGGAGGGAGAGAGAAGAGGGATTGATAAAGCTTATCAGGGTAAAAGAGGAGGAGGAAGAGAAGAGAGGGATTGTTGAAGTGGAAGATGGCGAAAGAGAAGGAAGACAAGGAGATGGAGGGGAGATCTGATGAGGGAAAGATATATACACACTCTACAGATAGTCCCATTCACTGCACAGCAATGTTATATACTCACAACAAACTCTCATTACAGTCACTCACTGCACACACTCAAAACATGTTCTCTAAACATAGGCACACTCACTTCATTGTCTCACACAATACACATTCACACTCAATCTCATAACACCCTCACTGCACAATCACATGCAGTCACACAATATACACACAGAACACTCACCAGAGACACTTCCAGACACACATTATAGTTGCACAAACTACACACTCCCAGCACAATTACATTAATAAATGCCAATCACATTACATCACTACACATAGCCCCTCTCACACTCAAAAATACAGAGTGCACTTACTACATAATACCTCTCACAGCATTTGCTCTACAAGGTCACATACACTGAACTGACTTATCACCCTTTTAATTCACATAGACCCACTCACACTCCCAACACATTCACTATACAGTCACACTGCAAACAGTCACACTCATAACACACTCAGAGCACTCTTGTTATACACTCACAGCACATTCTCTATAAATACTCACAAAACTCATTATATATATTCACAGCACAGGCAGACTCACTATACATACTCACAGCACATAGCATCATTCACTAAATTCACAGTGCAATCACATTAAAAGCAAACTAACTATGTATACTCTTAACACATTCACTACACATAGCTCCACTCACAACACTCACTGCACATGCTCAAATAATACTCAATAGACAGACCCACTCTTACTAATAGTCATACAGCTCACTAATTACACTTAATATGATCAAACTAGCTGAACAGTTACATTCACTAAACCTACCCACAGCTAAATCACATCAGTTATACTCACAAAACACTCACCACAAAGTCACAGCACACAAAGTCGCTGCATATAATCCCACTGCACACGCACAGCTCACTCACTATACAATCCCACTGTAGTCACATAGTCACTCACAGGATAATGTAACAACATATATGGATGCCAATAGCAAATTCAATGCAAACATTGATAGGAATCTTCAAGCCCCATCCCCATTCAGTCCTATTCTCTTGCTTGTACACTGAGCTCCGTGGGCCAGTTTCCATTAGTCAGAGGCTGGATATCCTTCCCCTGTCGGTGCAGCCTCTGACTAATGGGAACTGGCCCACGGAGCTCAGTGCACAAGTAAGAGGATGGGACTGAATGAGGATGGAACTGAATGAGGATGGGACTGAATGGGGCTGGGGCGGGGCTGCTGAGACAGCCCTTGTGGGAGACAGCCCTGGGCCCCTCACAGAGCAAGGGCCTGGGTGCAACGCACCGTTTGCACCGGTTATAGATCCGCCCATGCTTTGTTCACACTCACAGCACACAGTTTTGACTTTTCTGTTAAAGGCACACAGGAAAGTTTAAAAATAAACACACAGCACAGTAATTACACTTACCATCAAAACTGCCTCACAAAACCACAAACTGCACAGTAGCACTCCATAGACATTTCACTTACAGCACACTCAATACACAAGGACACGATTATTTTACAATCATAGCACAGTCACTCTAACCACCTAAAGCACGGTAACATTAACTGCACATTACCATTAACAGTACACTCAATATACACAGTCCCACTGATTACAAAACCTATATGCATTTACTAAACAGTCATACTTACTTGTATTGAGTGTACAAATGATATGCACATCAGACAATATAGCTAAAAATGTAGGAGGCTCATACATTCACTGCACAGTCACACTCTAGACAAACACACATACACTCATACAGTTACTTTCACAGGCACAAGCACTCACAGTGAACTCATAAACAGTCACTCTCACTGCAAACACCCACAGTGTCTGTCACTCTCACAAATACACAGGCAGTCTCACACAATAATCATGACCCTGGCAAGATCCAATGGGCTTTAGAATAAATAAACACACTGTTTCTTGGGAAAAATACGGGCCACAGCTTTATTAAAGCAACCATAAACCAATAATAACATTGTTAAATCACAGCTCAAATAACATCCCGGAGGAGGAGCCCGGCCCGGTCAGTAACCTCATGCCCTGGGCCCGCGCCCAGATGCTCCCTCAGTGCCTTTCCTAAGCACGCCCATGAGGCAGGGCTAACTCCCACTGAAGCCCGTAGGCCGGTGACCTCACCGTCCCCCAACCAATGGCATTCCTAATTTGCATCCTAACATAGATTCACAGAATCCTAACCCTTCAACTCTTTTCACCCGCTTTTTTTTTTATTATACATAGCTTAAGCTTCCTAAACTTTGCTCAACCAGCCTCGCCCTCTAGACGTAAGCCTACTTCCTTAATCTGCTACCTATGTCTATCTGACCACTATTTAAGGGGAGGGAGGGAATCAGCTCAATGGCCGGCGCGGAGTGAGGAGGAAGCCCGCAAAATGGGCTTAAGTCCCTCCTCCTCCTCCCAGCCAATCAGCATCGCCCAGGCTCAGCCGGGTCACGCAGCGCTGCGTCAGACCCGGCGTGCCTGGGCTGGCTCCGCACCGGCCATGACCCTGGCAAGATCCAATTGGCTTTAGAATAAAGAAAACACACTGAAACAGCGTTTCTTGGGAAACATACAGGCCCCAGCTTTATTAAAGCAACCATAAACCAATAACCAATTAACATAATTAACATTGTTAAATCACAGCTCAAATAACATCCCGGAGTAGGAGCCCAGCCCAGTCAGTAACCTCATGCCCTGGGCCCGCGCCAGAGCCTCCCAGTGCTTTCCTAAGCACGCCCATGAGGCAGGGCAAAGCCCACTTAAGCCCGTGGGCCGGGTGCCTCACCTCCCGCCACAGAGCATTCAATACCTCCTGAGCCTGTGATCCCCACTCTTGCTCTCTTAATAAAGCCAAGGCCCGGCTAGCCCCATCCTTAAGCTCCAGGATAAACAGCTCTAATCCTATCTCCGTTAGATGGACCTTATCTGGGCGAAAGAAGTCATTGGCGTCTACGCCTTCGAATTCTTGGTGTCTAATGGTAATGAAACCCAAACTCCTTACAAAACTAGCCATCTGTTTGTTTATCTTTTGCCTTGCTCTATCCACCGAAACCGGATCCCTTGCGTTCCGCCAAGATCTCCTTTTGATCATTTCGGACCACACTATGAACAAGCCTGGGAACCGTTCTAGCCAACACTTTACATCCCTCTTCATCTCTTTCAACATTTTTCTCATAGGCATTACCCCCAAATCGTTGCCCCCAGCGTGTATAATTAAAATGTGTGGGCTACCGTGATGCTGAGCGTTGCTCTCCAACAGGCCATTCACCTGTGTCCATCTCAAGCCGCCATCTTACTTGCATGCTCGTCTACAGAAAGCCTAGTTGGACCTTGTCGCCAGTGACTGCGGCTAACCGGTGAGCCCAATACATGTAGGAATGGCCGACGATCCACAGCTGTTTAACTTCTGCAACACATAAAACAAATTCCAATTAGACAATCCTTTCTGACCGTATGTATGACCTAAAGCAATGCGACTCCCATCTCCCAATTCTTTTAACCATACTCTCGGGGAGACCTAGCCTTGCCGCATCCGTAGCAGCTTCGATCCGAAACGAATGTGTGCCTAAGACCGACGGGTCCAAGCCTGACTGCCGTAATGGACTTCTTCAGCATCCTTTCGAATTAAAATCGTGACAAGGCCTGGCCATTGGCATGCAATAGCAGTGTGCCTGGCCCCGTTGGCCCCTTTTCCAAGTACAACCTCACACTTGCCTGGGGGCAACACTTAGTTCCAGTTTTGTATATGACCACTTACGTTCCTTTTCCGGCCTGATCCATTTTTGACCTCCTCAGCCATACCAACAATCTGTCACCTTCCAGACAGATGTCCTCCGCCAGCAGCCCCCCGTAACGGTGCCTGTTTTCCGAGACCAGTTCCCCAATCCTGAAAGCATCAAAGAACGCTAAGGAAAAGGCAGTGCGGAAAAGCAGGGATTCGAAGGAGTCCCTGCATAGCACACCCAACGCCTCCCCTAGGCGTAGTAACAGGGAGAAAGTGATCGGGCGCCTCCTATCCGTCTGGTACTTCCCTTTGAACATGCCTTTTACCACCCGGCAAACCACAACCTCCTTTGTTAGGTCCTTCCGTCCTGCCAACCTGAACATAAATGCTAGGGCCGTCAACTGCCTAGCCACTGTTGCCCTGGAAGCACCTCTCTCTGCGCTCAGAAGCAAAAACCACAGCAGTATTCCTATGGCTTTCTCTTCTGAACCCTCGCCGCCATCCTCCTCAACCATGCCTCGCTCCACATGTTCCACACCTTCCTGTAGGCCACCCACGTCTTTGGCGCTACCGAATGCCTGATATAACCAGCTACCGTACCACTCCAAGCTCCCAGAGTTCTGAAGGTATGTCCTCTCCAGATGCAGCCGTCAAGCTATTGACTACCCGGACCGTTTTCGGGCTGCCTGATTGAAAAAGGACCTGCCGGTTCCTGAAGCCCCTGCCCCACAGATGAACCGCCGTGGTGATGGTGAACGTCTCCAGAACCGTAGGATCTTCTGTAAGCCTTCCTTTGACCCAGGATTCGCCTCTAAAATAGGCTCCCATTCCGACCACACTTGAACCCGCATAGAGGTCTAGCTGCCCATTCGTCACCCTGCTCGGCTGGATCAGGGTGCTCCCGTTGAAGTTCCGTAGAAACGCCGCCCACACTCGTGCATCTTCCCTCATGGCCCCGGAAACCTTTATAAAATGATGCGGCTGAGATATCCCGGCTGTAGCTAACGACATTCTTCTGCTGAATATACGGCCCATGGGAACAATCCTGCACGCGAAATTCAGCTTTCCCAAGATGGATTGCAGCTGCCACAGTGACACTCGCCTTGCGCCTTCCAGAGCCGCCAGTTCTTCAGACAGGTCCAACACCTTCTCCATCGGCAAGCTGCAGTCCATCTTGTCCGAATTGATCCGAATCCCCAGGAAAATCAGATCCGTGGTCGGTCCTTCTGTCTTCTTTTCTGCCAGTGGAACCCCGAAATCTTGACATATCCTTGAGAAGGTCCGCAGTATGAAGTTGCATGTGGTTAACCCCGCCGGTCCCACAAAAAGGAAATCATTGAGGTAATGGGTAATCCCTTGGCAGCCCGACTCGGTGTGTGCTACCCATTGCAAGAACGTACTGAAGGCTTCGAAGTAGGAACAAGAAATAGAACATCCCATGGGGAGACACAGATCCACAAAGTACTGTCCGTCCACGAAGCAACCAAGGAACCGATGACTCTGAGGATGCACCAGGAGCAAACGAAACGCAGATTTGATATCCACCTTCACCATCTTAGCCCCGACGCCTGCCCGCCTGACCAGGTCCGTGGCCCGATCGAAAGGGGCATACGACACTGACGAGTACTGTTTGTCAATCCCGTCATTGACGGAACCACCTGGATGAGGCGGAATTTTTCCTGCTTCCTTCTTCGGCACTACGCCCAGAGGGGAAATTACCAGACCCTAGAAGGGGATGAAGGTAAAGGGCCCCGCCATCCTACCCAGTTCTACCTCAGTCCGTATTTTTTCCGCCGCTACCCCAGGAAACTCCTTTACCGATTTCAGGTTTCTTAGACGTGACTCGAGCGGGGAGAGAGAGCATGGAATCTTGAACTCTTCCTGGAAACCCTCGCATAGTAGGGCGGCCGCCCCGGCTCCTGTTACCAACCTACCGTAGTATTCTAGCCACGGCAGCATTGCGCCCAGCTGTATGGGGGTCCGTCCCTTTTTGAGCGAGCTCTCCAGCCCTGGATCCGTCCTTTTGTCTGTTGCATCTTGAGGCCGCTTGACCCCTTCACAACTCGCACAGACGTGCTTGAAACGGCAGTTTGGTGCCCACTTGCAGTTGCCCTCGTTGAATGAGTGACAGACGCCTCGACCAGCTGTGCTCTTAGCGCATTGGTGTCATTATGTTCAGCCAATAGGCCACCACCTTATTGCTCCATGCCATCTCCGGACAGAAGGACATGTATTGCCGGAATTCCTTGTCATATCGCCACCATGCCATTCCACCATACGTCCGATATGCGTTCCTGAAAAATATCTCTATGTACTTCCGTCACCAGATTTTTTCTTTGACGTCCAAGGCTAAATGTCCTGGGCGCAAACGATGGACGGCCTTGCAGCCGCATCCCGCACGTTTCCTCTGCTCCTGTCCTGTTCCGCTGCGCCACGCTCGTCGTGTATGTAGGGGGGTTGGTAAGCTCTGCTCGGGGTGACCTAGTTGGAAGGGATGGCTCCGCCCACGCCTTCCCGGCTAAGCCCCCCACCCATGCCCCAACTTCCGCATCGGAGATGTCAATGTTATGGGTTTCTATAAGGGCTTTCAGGGACGCCAAGAATTGAGATTCCCTGGGAGAGGCTCCATGTACTGCCACCCCCGTCTCCCTGAAATTTGCCAGCATCTCACCTGATTCTCCTTGCCCTGGTGCAGCTGCCATCCTGGGGGCAACCTGCCGGTCTGGACCGCTGTGAGCTCCTTTCACCCCCTCTTGCGCAAGCACAGCTGCAGCCGCAAGACTGTCTGCTCCGAGACCTGGATCTCCTTCTGGCTCTGGGGAAGCATGAAGCACAATCACTAGCTCTCCCGCGTCTATCCCTCGTTATGGAACGCACAGTCCACTCCCCCCCAAAATGGGAGTAAGGATTCCCTCTGGCTCGGTGGCCTATGACGGTCAATGCTATCTCTACCCCGGTCCTGCCCCTGAGTCACTATGGGTGTCCCTGTATCCGTAATGATGTCAGGGATGGGTGAGTTGCACTGTGGCCTAGCTCTCCTGTCAGGGGATTTCTGTCTACTGGCTGGTGTTGAGGTTTAGACAGAGCCAATGGCAAATGAGAGCGTCATGATTACTTCACTGAAAAATGGAGGTTGGATTTTAAAAGCCTTACGAGTCTCAATTACAAGTTTCGATTGGACTCGCATTGCAGAAATAATGCTATATTAATAAATCGCTAAATATAATATTCAACTCCATGCGAGTTCCATTATATGTATTAACACATTGATTGCCGGGATCGATACAACAAGGAAATTAAACAGAAAATAATGTATTTTATATTGCAGGTTTGCGAGCTTGAGAATGTTGTGCTATTAATTTTAATACCTAACATCACTTTCCCTTTACTTATAAGTACAGTAGTGTGTGTATATTTGCATTTACAGTGCTACGTATAGGACTTTAACCCCCTTACGGGTCCTCTAGTACCTGTTGGCTTTTTGGCTCCATTTGCGGGTTATGGGGTTGAACGCCAGTGGATTCCTAGCAAATTAATAGCGATTTTCGAACGTAACAGTTACGGGCTTGACAAATCAAAGAATTTGCGGCCACGGAGTTCATATTTTAACATCTCAAAGGTTTTTTTCGCACTTAACCAGCAAGTCGTTAGCTGGTTGCTTTACTGGGCCAATTGAATAGCCGTAGGTATTGTGGGCTACATTAAGGGCTATGGTTTTACACGTTTAGGGAATTTCATTCAGACCTGGGCATTGTGCGGCCTGTGGGCCACATCCCGCCTTTTGGCTGACCCTGTGCGGCCCGCTACAGTGGCCTACTGTGGGAGACAAATTTGTGTCCTGGACAAAAACACTGCCAATTGTAAAAGGGGGCAATTTGTGAGCTGCAGTGTTGTGACTAACTGGTATGGATAGAATTCTGTAGATACTGCTCCTGCCACTGAGAAAATAAAATAAAGCTATAAAATTAATATTGAGCAGAATTAAGTTCAGCCTATGGATGGGCCTTCACAACATTCTGAGTTTCTCATGTGGCCCCTTTGGGAAATTAATGGCTCACCAATGCTGTAAAGAGGCACACTCAGTCACAGGCACTCTCATAGGAACTTACATTGACACTGACAGACTTCTAGACCCATACACAGAAAGCAATCACTATCACTCTGATATTTACAAAAATGCACTCAGACTGTCACAGGCACTCACACTGTACTTCTGACCTGTAAAGCTGCCGGTATCCACCAGGAATAGTAAATCAGGGCTCTCCATATCAGAGCAATGTAGCCCTGTATGTGGGTGGCAGCACTAGATGCAGGACTCCTAATTAAATGGAAGTAGGGGTATTCTGGGGGGCTCTGTCAGTGGATGGGTATTTCACATTACAGCGGATGGAAGAGTGGGCAGCGTGGTGCACATGGGTATGGAACGAAAGGATTTGCTTACCTGTCTATTTTCTTCCTTCTTCTGATCTGGTGGGGAGTACATGTTATGCTACATTATTCTGTCTTCCCCCAAAGGCGGGATCAAGGTGCGATGTAGCAGGTTTTGTTTAAAAAAAAAAATAGGTGATTCTTTTGGCCCCTATGCAGCTCTGTTGGCTGGGGGCGGTCGCTCTCACCATCCCAAGCTGAAACATAGAGCTGTAGCTCCTCCCACTCATATTGACAGATCCTTCTACAGAGAGCATGCTTCAGCTGGGCAAATCTTCATTTTGCCAAAATATCACATGCACACATAGCAGCAGTGACAGTCTGAGCTGAATCAAGGGAGAACAAATGTAAAACGACAGGTGCACACACAAAACAACTATGGGCCTCATTAAATTAGAGTTGCATGTTAACAAGGCCCTCGCAAAAGTCATCTTCGTGCTGTTTGCGAGGACTGATTCCTCAATACTTTCAGAGGAGAGCAACATGTTAACACGCACACATACATCTATGGCATGAAGCTCATCCCTATGTGCACAAATAGGCACCCGCAAGGGCTACTGAAAGCCCAACGTGCTGCCTCGGAGCAGAATCAAGTTCAGCCTATGGCTTGGCCCTCCTGCAGCATTAAAAAATGTAAATTTCCAGCCGCAGGTTCTGAAATAAAAAATTAATTGCGCCAAATAAAAAATTAACCCTACTATAAGTACCCCCCCAGGCATCTAAAATTAACCCTATCACTCGGGGGACTCAATACAGAGCCCCATTAGCCCCTAATTAACCCCATTAGGTCAATAGAGGTCTATATAGACCCCTATAGGATACTAATTAACTGCTATGACACTCATGACACAAAGTCTAAGCACTACACTATACTATTAACCCTAACTATACCCCATTAACCCATTAACCCTGACTATACCCCATTAACCCATTCTAAACCCCGTTAACCCTTTCTGGACCCAATAACCCTATCGAGGCCTACTTAACCCTAACTGGGCCTATGCAACCCATCTAGACCCAATAACCCTATCTAGGCCTATTTAGCCCTAACTGGGCCTATTTAACCCCATCTAGACCTATTTAAACTTGTCTAGTCCTATGTAAGCCTATCTAGTCCTATTTAACCTTAACTGGGTCTATTTAACCCCTAAAATGTACCCAGTAAACCCCATCCTACCCTACCCTATTAACCCTTACACTACCTACCCAACTCCTACCCTACACTATTAACCCCCATCTACCCTTTTAAACCCTATACTAACTACCTACCATCCTAACAAAATCCCTATTACCCCACTAATTACAGAAAAAATAAAAACCCACCTAATTACAAGAAAAGTTCTCCACCGTACAGAGTACAGAAAACGAATAATACATTAATAAGCCCATTTTCATGTCTAAAAGGCGGGGACATGCAAATGAGAATACAATGTCCTCAGTCTTTTAATCCAAAAATAGCAACTTTATACATTGCTCCAATTAATGTGTTATTCATTTTCTGTATATATATATATATATATATTTTCTTTTAGAAATGTAAATGGGCTTATTAATGTATTATTCGCTTTCTATATATATATATATATATATATATATATATATATATATACACATTATGTGTGTGTGTCTGTTTGTTTTTAATTTAGTTTTTTTTCCCTAGGGAAGGTCAGGCTCCCCCGCCTCCTTACTCCTCTCACTTGCTCTCCTCTGCCCCCCTTATCCCCCACTTACATCCCTCTGCCCTTTTACCCCAAAATTGAACCCCTGTTTCCCCCTTAACCCCGCACTAGCCTCCCACTTGCACTCCTTGCCTCTTACTTGCACCCCTCTGTCCCCTCTTGCCTCCATCTGACCCTTCTCGCCTCCCTCTGGGCCCTTCTGTCTCCCCTTGCTTCCCTCTGCCCCTTCTACACTCAACAGTCGCTCCATCCTATCTGCTATTTAGGATGGAGCTGTGACGTCATTCAGGAGTCCCTACGCTGAGCATAAGCAGGCAGGGGTGGAACTGCGTTTCTGCGGTGAACCACCAATGAATAGCAGGTAGGATGGATTGTCTGTTGGGTACAGAGGGGGACAAGGAAGCCAGAAGAGGCCAGAGGGAGGCGAGGGGGCAGAGGGGGGTCCAGGGTAAAATAAAAAAAATACATTAAAATAAATAAATAAATAATAGACTACACCAGTGCACCTATTGAGCTGGGCACCGCACCCCTTGAATCTGCGTTAGCTCTGTCCTTGGGTCACACCACCCTGTAGCCATGAAGGGCTTTGCCTGGTCAGTACTTGGGATGGGAGACCACCTAGGAATACCAGGAGCTGTATGCTGTGGCCCACTGGAAAAGGAACTGGCAACCCACTCTGGTATCTCTTCCATAAATACCAAGTGCTTTGGCTACCCTTTGATTGATTATTATGGCTACTCCATTTCTTTTGTGAGATTCTTGAACCACAGTAGAAGATATGTTGGTTGTCTGATATGAAATGTCCAATTCCAGTCCATTTGAGCTCACTAATTTCCAGGATATCAATGTCTAACCTTGTTATTTCATGTTTGACTTCAACCAGTTTGCCTTGTTCATAGTTCTAGCATTCCAGGTTCCTATGCTAAATTCTTCTTTGCAGCAGCAGATTTTCTTTTCCCCTTCAGACAAATCCGAAGCTGGGTGTCCTCTCAGCTTTGGCCCAACCACTTCATTAGATTGGTCTCTACTCGTACTCGCCCTCAGCTCTTCCCCAGTAATGTGGTAAACACCTTCTAACCTTAGGGACTCATTTTCTGGTAGCATGTTGTTATGTCTCTGGTTGTGGTTATCCATAAGGTTATCTTGGCAAAGATACTGGAGTGGGTTGCCAGTTCCTTCCTCAGTGGACCACAATTTGTCTGACCTCTCTGCTATGACCTACCTATCTTCGGTGTACCTACATGGTATAGCTTACAACTTCATTGAAGTATATACGCCCTTCACCATGACAAGGAAGTGATCCAGAAGGGGCAGATATAAATACAGTTCTTTTAAACCCTTATTTGTACCCAAGATCCTTCCTGCTTAACCAAGCAGGTAAAAAATCCTCCATGAGAGGTATATGATTGCCTATAATACAGTGGTGTATTTCTTCCTAGGCCCAGGTCTCGGTAGCACATATTGAGGGGGCAGCAGGCTGCCTGAAGATGCAGTTCAGTATACTGAAATATGTTTGTATATGAACAGAAATGTTTATATGCAATACAATGACTGTCTGTAATTGTACTGAACACTTTCTGACATACTATATATATATATATATATATATATATATATATATATATATATATATACATGTATATATACAAGATGTGATGTTCAGTCCTTCAGTCGTGTTCGACTCTCGTAACCATATGGACGCCAGGCACATCTGTCTGTGTTTCTGATTGTGCTTAGCCATATGGTAAAGATACTGGAGTGGGTTGCCAGTTCCTTCTCCAGTGGACTATGATTTGTCTGTCTTCTCTGCTATGACCTGGCCATCTTCGGTAACCCTACATGGTATAGCTCACATCTTCATTGATGTACACAAGTCCCTTCACTACGACAAGGTAGCGATCCAGGAGGGGAAAAATAGACACAAATTAAATTTGCAATATAGAAAAGGGAAAAGGAGTAGCTGCAAGTGAGGCGTAGGGACTAGGGCAGCATAGAATACAAATATGCCCATGTTGTAATAGATAATAAATTAAAGGCTATATTATTTTTAATATTCTGGCAACACTTTAAGATAATTCTTTGAAAGTGCATGTTGTAAATATAGGTACACAGATAGTTGTATACTGCCACTAAAGGTCAGGAAAAGTAAAGAAGTTATGATTAACCACTGACAAGAATGGTAGGATAGTTGATGAGATGTAAGGAGTATTTGTGAGATCAAGACTATGTTCGAGAGTTCATTTTAAAGAATACATTTAGCCGTACTCTACAACAGAGAGCTCTGGAAGAAGTTCTTTCAGACAGTGTTGTATAAATAGTTTATATTAACTTTGGAATGGTATTTAAACCTTTTTGTGAGTCAGTATTTTGCAGTGCTATCACGTAGAACAAGGTACTGATATTCATATCGGAGAAGAGCAACGTAGTTGTATCTTGTGGTTGTTAGATGTGCTGCAGAAGATCAGAGTGATGCAAAGGAGCAGTTTGCATAGTAACTCAATGTGGGTAGCATACAATACAAGAAGACTCATGCAATTTTATCTATAGTCTTATAAAATGAAACTGTTTCAGCAGAGATAAATAATTAATGTGACTAGAGTTACATTTTATATAGGGCAATGATCCTTACATAGACATGGTGATGTATATTTGCATAGAATAGAGAGACTGCATTTTAATCTATAAATATATACATATGCAAAGCTACTGTCCTGGGTAAACAATGTTTTCTTATATAAACTAGTAACTTGACCTTTATAAATTACAGTATTATATGTTATGTTCAATTGACAGTGCTGTCTCTCTTTGAGTCCTCGGTCTCTATTAGCACAGTGTCTCTCTCTCTGTGCAATCTCTCTCTCACTGTGCATCCTCTATCATTCTCTCTCTCTGTGTGCCCTCTGTCTCTCTCTCTGTGCGCCCTCTCTCTCTCTCTCTTTGAGCCCTGTCTGTCTGCACAGTGTCTCTCTCTGTGCGATGTCTTTTTCTCTGTGCATCCTCTCTCTCTCTCTGTTCCTTCTCTTTCTCTGTGTGCCCTCTCTCTTTGCATCCTCTCGTTGTGTGTACACTCTCTCTCTCTCTGTCCACTGTCTCTCTCAATGCCCCCCTAGTGCTCTGTGTGCTCTCTGTCTTTCTCCCTCCCTTTCTCTCTCTCCCTCCCTTTCTCTCTCCCTCCCCCTCTATCTCTCATTCCTTTTCTCTCCCTCTCTGCCTCCCTCCTTCCCTCTCCCCCTACTTCTCTCCCACTCCTACTCTCTCTGCCTCCCTCTCCCACTCTCTCTCTCCCTCCCTCCCCTTCCTCACTTTCTATCTCTCCCTCCCTCTCTCTGCCTCCCTCTCACCTTAATAAAATTCATATTCAGTGATTTAGAAAATCAATCAATGGTTTGGAACAACTCTGCCTGGGAGGTCAGATACAAGTTCGTGTCCTTCCTAAAAAAGAAAAAAAAACATCTTAATATTCGCCACTGTGATTATATACTTAAATAATGCTATTTTCCCAAATGATTTTTAGAAGAGGATGTAAAATAACACAGCTTCTGCCATTATGCTACTAAGAGATGTGCCATTTTGATTTTTGATATTTACTCTAAGGTGGGAGGAGACTTTCAGTACATAGACAGTTTCTATTTGCCTGGGCAATCAGATCATTTTTATTTGCCTGGAAGTGTAATTTCTTTCTCATGCTGGTAGGCACAGCTTTAAGTTATTGGTGATCAGGGATTTTCAATTATGTTACATTGCTAAGGTCCTCATTCAAATGCAATTTGGTCAATTGAATAGGGCTCTATATAAGCACAGAGCATATTTTTTTACAGAAGTTTTTAGTTAGTGAACTTCTATCCAAAAGCAAGGTCTTCACTAACTAAAAACTTCTGTAAAAAAATATGCTCTGTGCTTATATAGAGCCCTATTCAATTGGCCGAATTGCATTTGAATGAGGACCTAAGAGCGTGATATATTTATATGCACATTGGCGATTAAGTATTGAAAGTACAGTAGTGATGCACCACTTGGTCCTTCTTCCAATGGATTGCATATCTTCCATACACACTGTTATAGAGCCTGTATTGCTTCCTTTTTTTGTTCATACTTGATTTCTATAATTAAATAGCCAACATCAGTCAAGAAAAAACAAGTAGATAATCTATGTAATGGTTAATACATTTTGCCAAGAGTTGAGTGTTTTTGAGATGATGGGTTATGTGAGTTGCAAAGGACATCAAATAAAGCAAATTGGAGAGTATTTGAATTCCCGTCTGTAATCTGATTGTTTATTAATTTCTATCCTGCAGATCTTAAGTTGCTTTCACATTTAAGGATGACAAGCAAGTCATATGATAATCAATACTAAACCATATTTGGCTCTTTGGCCATAAGCTTCAGATCTTGGTGTTTGTATTTTATTGAGCCACACAATGCAAATTTAATGTAAATTGTGTAAGTCCTGACCAACTAATAAAGCATTTACACCAATAGCAGTAGTTTGGATCATATGATATTCCTCTGTGTACCAGTGCATTAAGATCACTACTTTACATGGCATTTGCTGTGACACTGTAGGTGTTAATGGGTTGACATTTTCAAGCTGAGGCATGAGTAATCCTGCCCACTGCACCCACAAAGTCTTTCACTGTAGCTTACAGAGACTCCTTTTCATTTACATTGGCAAAGAGGAAATTAATTTCTAAAACAAATGGTGTACCCACCGTGTGGGATAATGCCACATTTGTCATGGTTTGTTTGCATCAAAGACTGCATTATTTTCAAACACATGCTTCACATTCCAGGATAGTACAGATTATTAATAGTATATTTAATTAGTTCACATACAGCATATTAAGCAACAGATTTCTGTTTGGGGGAGGGAGATAAACATAAGCACATAAACATATGTGTACATTTTTTATATATATCACATATATAGTTGTGGAACAAGAACGCTGTCTGGAAGGCTTGAAATGTTGGTAATGCTGTTGCAACCTCGCAACCACAAGCCTCACCAAGCCAGGCAAGCCAGCAGCGCTGTCAAACATGCGAGCCCTGCAAAGCGAGGCGAAGCAGCCATGCAGCACATAGGCTGCAAAGAGCACCAAAGGCGCTCATCCCGGTGCTCACGATGAGCGCCGCGAGCGGGAGAGGCTTGCAATGAATGCCAAAGGTGCTCAGAGGACCAAAAACCTCACATTGTGTGGCAAACAGCATTGCCAGCCTTACAATTTTAATCCCGTCATTTTTGACAGGCAAGTTCCTAGTATTTATATATATATATATATATTTTTTTTTTTTTTTTATATATACATACATGTATTTACTTGCAAATATATATATATATATATATATATATATATATATATATATATATATATAGATATTCTGGAGATACCTCTCTTTTCTGCACAAATGCTTTGCTCACAACTAATTACATATTTTATAACATTCCAGTAAAAGACATGGCACTAATTAATACCTAATGGAATAACCATGAGGGTCTTATGCGCTGCCTAGCAACTAATATACAGTCTTTCTGTCATATTGCAAAAGGCCTAGATTAAAGCAGGGTATTGCCAGAGAGATGAAAAGCTGTTTTATCCAACATTTGGAACAGATCTCAGTGGTACTTATGAACATCATCTGCTACACTATATGTGCATAAAAAATAAGAAAAAATAAATGTTATTATATGTACAATTACTAATTTATCTTGAAAAAATGACTTATTTGTATCATTTATATACATATAGTATTATCTATGTATAGGCACCTCTATATCTATTATAGAAGTTCCAGAGCAAGACAACAGATTCATGATTAATGCTTTTCACTGGCACCAATAAATGCACATTTGTTCTGCAATGCTCTGTAACACGGTTTGGAGCATCCAAGCAAATGTGGAAAATATGAAATAGTCGAAAATAAAACATGCCAGCATTTGAAAAGCAATGTTTGTATATATGCATGTGGATAGATAGATAGATAGATAGATAGATAGATAGATAGATAGAATAAAATATTATCTATCAGCACCAGTTTCCAGTTTACATTACCTGACATGTACATTTTATCTGATTTGTCAAAGAGGCTAAATAGAAAATGTAAGCAATGTCGACATTAATTCTACTCTTTTAACCTTAGTTCTATTTTCCTACCAATATGTTAATTATGGGCTACTTAGAGTATATTAGTCCGCAGCAGAAAAACTATATAAATGTTTTATCATTTTAAAAGCACATAGATGTATTTTAAAATTGTAAAACATATTAGGTTGTGTAAGGACATTCCTTTCTTACACATTTGTCATTTAGAATGTATTAATGCTTACAAATGTATTCAGTAAGGTCATACTGAGAGTGTGCAATCTAGCAAATGCTGTTCTCCATCTCTAAATTACAAGAATACTAGCCCCTTCTGGATCACTGCCTTGTCGTGGTGAATGGGCTTGTGTACTTCAATGAAACTGTGAGCTACACCACGTTGGTCACCCAAGATGAGCAGATCATAGCAGAGAGGTCAGACAAATTGCAATCCACTGGATAATTAAATGGCAACGCACTCCAGTATCTTTGCCAAGAAAAGCTTATGGATTAGCACAACCAGACACAAGGTGTGCCTGGCATGCTGCAACTCATAGGGATATGGAGAGTCAGACACGACTTAATGACTAAACATCAACAACAATACTAGCCTCTCTAATTAACCAGGGTATCCCTGAATGCCATTTTTAATTAAAAATATATCCAAACCCTTTTTAAAATTATCTATCGAATCCGGTGTCACCACCTCCCTTGGTAGAAAATTCCACAGATTAACCACCCTTACTGTGAAGAACCCTTTTCTTTCTTTAAGGTGGAATCTTTTTAGTTCTAACCTCAAAGGATGTTCTCTTGTCAGTTGAAACCCTCTTGGCACAAAAAGCTTCCTTCACACATCTTTATACTGACCCTGGATGTATTTTTATAGGGTAATCATATGCCCTCTAAAGAAAATAGGTTTAATTTGGTTAGTCATTGTTCATAACTTAGCCTCTCCATCCCCCTTATTAGTTTCTTAGCCCTTCTCTGTACTTTTTCCAGTTCTAAAATGGCCTTTTTATGAATTGGTGCCCAAAACTGTACTCCATATTCCAAATAAGGGTGTAGTAGGGATTTGTATCGTGGTAGAATTTCTTCTATACCCTTCTTAATATATGCTAATATTGTATTTGCCTTGGTAGCTGCTGCTTGGCATTGATAACTGTTATGTTTGTGGTTGTCCACAAGCACTCCCAAATCCCTTTCAATATCAGATACCCCTAGATTTGCGTCATTAAGTTTATAAATTGCATGGTTATTTTTCTTCCCAGATGCATAACCTTACATTTATTCGTATTAAATATCATCTGCCATTTAATTGCCCATTTCTCTAATTTATCCAAATCCCTTTGGAGGGAAAGTACAGCATTTTCTGATTTAATTACCTTGCACAACTTCGTGTCATCAGCAAAAATGGAGACACTACTTTCCAATCCTAAGTCGTTTATAAATATGTTAAAAAGGAGAGGACCTAATACTGACCTAATACTGAGGAACCCCACTTACTACATTAGTCGAATCCGAGTATGTTCCATTTACAACAACCCTTTGTTTCCTGTCTTTTAGCCAGCTCTCAATCCATGTGCATATATTTACTGCAATTTCTGTATCCCTTAGATTGCACAATAGTCTCCCATGTGGCACCGTATCAAAAGCCTTTGCAAAATCTAAAAAGACTACATCCAATGAGTTGCCTTGATCCAGGTTCCTACTAACATCCACATAGAAACTAATTAGATTTGTTTAAGACGACCTATCCCTCATAAATCCATGTTGGCTCCTACTTATAATTCTGTTTTGACATACTCTTGAATATTATCCCTTATTAACCCTTCTAAAAGCTTTCCCACTACAGAAGTGAGGCTTACAGGTCTATAATTCCCCCGATTTGCTCTTGCCCCCTTCTTAAATATAAGTATCACCTCCGCTTTTCTCCAGTCATCTGGTAGTGACCCAGTGTTAAGTTAATCTTGAAAAATTAGATATAATGGTTTGGCTATTACAGAACCCAGTTCCCTCAGTACCATTGGATGTATTCCATCAGGACCCAGGGCTTTATTGACATTTATTTTTTCCAACCTCTTTTGGATTTCTTCCTGCATTAGCCAATTATTTGGCAAAGGTAGTGTAGGCCCATTATGCTGCAGTGTCCCAACCACTGGTACCTCCCTTGTATATACAGAAGAAAAGAACCTATTTAGCTCATCTGCCTTTTCCTGGTCACTAATTTTCAGACAGCCTGTTTCACATTGTAATGCTCCTATAGCTTCCATCCTGGCCCTCTTCCCATTTATATACTTACAAAAAAATATTTTAGGGTTAGTCTTATTCTCTTTTGCAACTAATTTTTAATTTTCTATTTTAGCCAGTCTAATAGCACTTTTGCAAGCCTTGTTGATTTCCTTGTACTCCTGTAAAACAGTCTCTGTCCCCTCTTGTTTGTATAATTGAAATGCCTGTTTTTTACTCCATATCTTGATCTTTAATTCATTGTTAAGCCACATTGTATGGGATTTACTCCTTTTACTTTTATTCCCACATGGTATATGCCAATGTGTATGTATATTTAGTACGGATTTAAATGTTGTTCATTTATGTTCAGTATTTTTACCTGCCAACTCTCTGTCCCAGTCTATACATTGTTTTACTGCCCTTAGACCGTTAAAATCTGCCCTTTTAAAATTAAGCATTTTTGTTGGCCCCTTACAGTTTTGTTTTTTTAATACAATCTCAAATGAGACTATGTTGTGATCACTGTTTCCCAAAGGTTGCCCTATTTCAACATTTGATACCATATCAATATTATTTGTGATGACTAAATCCAAGATGGCGTCATTTCTAGTAGGCTCTTGAATAACCTGGGCCAGATAATGATCCCTGAGTGTACTCAAGAACCTGCTCCATTTACCCATACTGCTGGTCTCATTCATCCAGTTTATTTAAGGTTAGTTCAAATCTCCCATTATTAGAACTTGCCCATGCTTAGCTGCATTTCCAATCTGTAACAATAATTGCATTTCCTCACTTTGACATTATATTTGGGGGTTTATAGCATACTCCAACCAATAACCTTTTGGAATTTGCCGCTCCGCTATTTAACTCTACCCACAAACATTCAACATTACCGCTAGTTTCAGCATAAATATCTTCTCTGACTATAGGCTTAAATTCAGGCTTAATATACAGACAAATTTCTCCTCCCCTTTTACCATTGCCCCTATATTTCCTAAACAGGTTATAGCCATCCAGATTAACAGTCCAGTCATGAGATTCATCCCACCATGTTTCGGTAATGCCTATTAAATCACATTTTTCGTTAATTGCCAATAATTCTAGCTCTACCATTATTCCTGGCAAGCTTCTGGCATTAGTAAGCATACATCTTATGTTATGAGTTTGTAGCTTTGAGGTGTCTGCCTCTGTACTTAGTAATACCTCCCTATTGACTATACTAACCTTCCACCCATCTTCTCCCCCATGATTAGTTAATTCATTCTTTATCCCCTCTACACTTTCTACCCCATTACTTCTATCTTGATGCAATTTATTAGTTAAATTGGATTTGCAGCTGCGAAGTTCCATGTTCCATGTCCCGTAGGCTTTTTTCTGCCTTTTTCGCAACTAACCCGTAAGTCGTCTGCGGGTAGTGTTAAGAGGCCAATTTAATAGCCTTAAGTCTTGTGAGCTACGTTATGAGCTACAATTGTACACATAGAGGGAATTTAATAGGGTTGATAGTTTTTTAATTATTACCTGTGACAGATGAAAAAATATATCATTGCCAACATTATGTTGTATTTTGTCCCATATATGTTCAAATAATCACATCTAAAGTATGTCTCTCTTATAATTGCTTCATTTGCTCTTCCATGACTCAGATCCTCGCCTCATCCCACTTGCTTTTTTAATCCCACTTCTATTGATTTACTAGCAGCTAATGGTCTCACCTACTCAGCAAAAATGGCATGAGGTCCTTTCCTGTCAATAAAGAGTCTGTAACTTACAAATAAACAACCAGTGGAAGAATCAGAATTATATGTTGTGTTGGAGCTTGTACAAAAGCATAAACCCTGTGCATATTAGAGGCAAGAGACACCATGGGAGTTAGAATGTATTTTTCGACAGTATACATTTCCCAGCACTGTGAATCCAATCATTGAAACCTTTGTTGCTTTAGCAGCATGTAATTCAATACGTTTTAACGTGTGACAGACCTTTTGGCAGTAAAGTGGTTACTGCAAGTGTAACATTACAAACGTGTTGTGTTCGTGTGCCATAATCACGCTATGATGTAGTATTTGTGTCTTTAATAGAAATGGCATATGAACTTCCTCGTCAGGTCCCATGTATGAAAACTGAAGATGTTTTTTATTCACATTTTACTGTATGATTTACATGTTTAAATTACAGTTACATATTAAAGAATCACTTTGGTCACACATTTAAAATATAATTTTCTTAAAGAACTACACTAAACAGGTAACATGTTTTTTAAAAGAAAAACAATACAGCCTCTAATTTATTACTTTTATAAGTAATTGTGATTCTGTGGATTCTACCAGTTTATTTTCTAGTGATCTACAGCTCGGAGGAGAAGAAGCTTGTACAGTAAAAATGTGGTATCTACAATTGCCAGTGCTGTCATTCGAACTAATGCTAATCTTATATACCTGCAAGAAACTGCCTAGTAAAGAAAATGGAAGCCTGCAGTAAAGCATAATGGCATATAAAAGGGAAAAATGTAAAGGCTGTGTTTATTTTTTTAAATATTTTTTTTATCTAAAGACATTTTGCACATTATCAAATGCAGTTATATAAAAGATAATATAAAATGCCTGCAGTGGTTCTTTAATTTTATTTTACTAGGTTTTAAATCAAACTCATTTGGCAGTGGGAGGAATTAATTATTAATTTGTAAACAAATAACTAGTAGGTAATTGGTTCATCAGAAATTCTAAACTTTAGATGCATTAAAGCCAAAAAGATTAGTATTAACAGCAACATTGGTTAAAGTTTCTGGGCTTGGGCTGCAGAGCATCTAAAGATGCATCAACAAGCAGCACAATAAGCTGCCTACCTCTTTCACTCTAAACCAGAGGTGGATGTGATACATTCTATTTCCTGATAATGTTTGCTAGTGAAAATATTCTCTTACTCAATGCACACATTACTGTGCTTTAACCTAGGGCTACAATAACTTTTTTCAACAGAGAAAATATTTTGTCTTATGGACCACTTAGCATTACTAAGGATCTTTGTAAACAACTGCGGTGCCCAGGAGAGCTAGTTATTTTAAATATGCATTAGGCTTTATTAAAAATCATATTTAGTGATTCATTATAGTGATATTGGATATTAAATTCACTTTCAAAGGTTAGAGTTTTAGCTCATTGCCTCCACCCTGACAATGTCATCAGTGGGGAAAGGGGGATTAAGCTATAAGAACAAAGATATTAGATAAGAGGCCAAATACACTTTCATTTGCCATTGTATAGCTCCTGTCAAGAAAAAACATGTGAAAATAACTAAGAAAGTGTTTTGACTACTCTCAGGAGACTATTATTAGCCTTTTTGAATTGCGATTCGGCAAATTGAATAGGGCTCTATTTAAGCACATAGCATATTTTTTTACAGACGTTTTTAGTTAGTGAAGACCTTGCTTTTGGATAAAAGTTCACTAACAAAAAACTTTGGTAAAAAAAATTATGCCATGTGCTTAAATAGAGCCCTATTCAATTTGCTGAATCGCAATTTAATAAGGATGTAAGTCTGAAACTCAGTGGTCTCTATAGCAATGTTGTGGAACGGTACCCACTATGTGTTCATACTATACTAGCCCCAACATCTTCCCTTATCCCTAGCTATCTATGTAAACTACTTCCCATAGAAGGTAAGGGGTTAAATAAGAATCCAAACAAATGCAGGGAGTTTAGCATCCCTCTGCCTATGACCTGTTACCCTCTATGATACCAGGTATGCCCCCTCAATACCTGCTATGAGACCGGGGATGCCTCAGAATTCCCCCTGCCCATGCAAGGGGCAAAATGATACTTTACCTATCCTTGTACACCCTCAAGCATTGTTCATCAAAGCCCTCATCCTCACTCTTCGATCCTGGATAAGCAGGCACATCCATGTTGATTGAAGAATCCGTCTTCTACATTCTTGATTCTTCGCCGCTCTTAAATGGGTTTTGATGCGCTTTCTGGCCTTAAATGGGCATTTTAAGGATTGTGATTGGCTGAAATATGTTTTAATCATATTTCATGCAATGAGAATTGAGTATTTAACGTAACCCAGACTCATAAAGGTAGCGGGTTATTAAGGAGGGATCCTGTGGTAGCAGTATTAACCCCTTAATTTCTTCTGATATGACACATCAAGCCTCAAATCAGACACACTGAAGTTCTAGCTTGTTGATAGCATCAGATTTGACAAATGTAGGCTTTTCAGAAACAATATTTGTGCCTCTAGGGGTGGTTGAAAGTACACTAGCACAAAGGCTTTTTAAAAAACCTCAGCACTTATAAGGACTAACAGGCAACCCCAGTAGTTCTGTGGATCACCTCCATCAAGCTGGGAGCTTCTGCTTTAATCAGTCAGTGAATGACTATTATACGGCTTTAAAAGACCACTGCGGACCCATATTTTATATATGATCTGTTAAATAACCAAACTTGTTAATAGGGAAAATTTATGAAATACAAAAAAAAAAAAAACACAAATTTTAAATTTTTAGCTTTCATATGCAGTCTTTCTTTTCTGCAGTGTGTACGTTTCTTTAATTGTTTGATATGTTCTGCTTCTATTACAGGAGGCAGTAAATATTTTGATCTGCTTTTGTAAAGTTTGTACTGCTTGTCTCTATCAGTTCTCTATGTTGTCGTCCTGTACACTGTACCACCAAACATTGCAAGTGGTCAAGCAGGGCCATTTATATTCTTCAGAACAAATCACTATTTGCTAGTGATACCTCTGTTTAGTCAGTGGCAACAGCTGGAGCCAGAACTGCTCTATACACAGGTAAGCTACAGAGCGGGCACATTCCTGCACTCTCTTTATCTCCTGGGATCTGAGATAAAACAATAAATAAGTAAACAGGAGAAATAAAGTGAGATGTGTTTAGGGGACATGTAAGGGTTTGTCATGTTAAATAGTCTTAATGATGGGTGTTTGGGAGTTTGTAACAAACTAATTTTCCATTAAAGGTTGAACTAAGGGTGGTATATATATATATATATATATATATAAAGTGTGCAGAATGCTTATTTGGATGCTAGGCCAGTGGTGTGCTCGGGAGCACGAGCGGCCCTGAGAGGTTGCCCATGTGGCCCCAGTCTGTTTTGTAATTAAAATTTAAAAAATAATAAGTAAGAAAAAGAAGAGGAAAATGATAGTCCCAATTGATCAAAGCTTATTTTGTACATCATTTAAGAACTAGGGAAAATTAATGTTTTCTCGGAAAATGCTTTCAGGTCCAGGGCTTACCTAGATGCTAATATTGCTAGTTTGCTGCATGCTTCACAAGTGTGACTTTTTTGAAGGATATTCTCTAAAACAAAGTTTGGTATTTAAAGGGACATTGAAAGCATGTTTTTTTTATGGGGTACTTGACAGTGTCCCACTGTGTTTTCTTTTTAAAATGAAGTTCTCAAACAGAACAAAACTGATTCAAATGCGTAACTGAACTAGGATCTTGTAGCTGTCAGCCATTGAGCAATAATATAGATTCACGAGTCATACTTGTCTGCCAATGTAGCCTATAGACATAGCTATACTCTGTACATTTCCTGTTAGTTTCAATTAATCTTAAACAGATTTTTCAATGTGTACAACAAAAAATGGTTAAAAATCATTATGTAGGCCTTTTATTGATTTAGTGGCCTTGTTAGGGGCACTTCAAATAAAATAAGTTCCTCATTACTACAAAAGCAAGTGCATGTCAAGAATGACCTTTTACTACATGGGCATGGTGCGGGCAGTAAAGAACACAGGACAGTTAATTATGAAATAGGATATTGTTACATACAAAATGTACTAAAATGTACTACAAAACACACAAATGGAAACAAAACATTTAATACATCATTCCACCTTTACATCAAAGCTTCCATAAATTATTTTGAAATCTATTACCATAAAAAAGGTATAAAACAAAGCAAATACCTTTACATTGCGCATACTTCATTCTTAAAAGATATCATATTTATTTCCATATTCATCCCAAGGACCCCATTTAGCTAAAGAGAATTTATTACGTGTACCTAGTAAGACACAGTCTTTCTCTAATTCTCTGTTTCTTACAATAATAGCTTGAGCAGCCGACCATGACAGGAGCACTTCAGACTTCCAATATTTTATCAATATCCACTTTGCTACCAATAAGATATGATTTATTAAGTATTTGTTATGCAGAAATTTAGACTCTATTTCAAGATGTAATATGGCTAATTGTTGGGTGAGAGTAATTTATTTCTCTAAGATCCTTGAAATCTGCAACATACATTGATTCCAGAACGGTTTGATCTTATAAAAACTTTTTATCACCTACTGTATACATACAAACATTTGACAAATCTGCTATATCAGCCCATGATTACTGTTTATTGTTAGTCGCACACAAGACTGGACATCACACACACATTACATAGGTGCACATTGGAACACAAAGGCGTAAACACAACAGTATAATTAGCACACACAAACAGTGTACTCAAATCAGCACCTACATAAAGGGCACTCGCTGGTCAGAGTGGGCACTCACACACTGGACTCACACAAAGTTGACTAAATTAACAATGCACACTGAACAAATACAAAATAGACCAGACAAAACACATACACTGGGCACCCATCAAGCATTCGACTGAGCATGCATACTAGATTTTCAATGCAGACAAGACCAAGCACACCCATGTTGGAAAGACCCAAAGTTGGCTGAACTGACCACACAAAGCTGAATTGGACTGAGTTCCCATATTCTACATATGCAACTTGGACTGGGTTGAGCAAACACATAAGACAGACACAATGTGAACTGAACTTTGTCCAGAAGCTTAAAAACCTGATCTATCATGAGTGCCAAATGGAAGCCAAAGTGTTAGTGTTAACACTAAAGGTATAGTCTTATATTATGAATGCTGCATGTTATATACCTGTAACCCTAAAGCAAAACAGGTAGATGTTGACAAACTAACAATGCAGCTTATTGGCGCGAATAGTACCAACTTTGAAGAGGCTAAATTTGGTTTGATTCTATCAGCTCCGTTATTCAATAAACCCTAAATCAATTGCCTATTAACTTTCATGGCAATATTAGGACTTTCTAAAAAGCCACTTTTACGCCCGCCAGATTGGGGGGGACTACGCTCACCGCAATTCTCTCTCTCTTTACGGGTTGCAACTTTTTGTTCAGATCTCGACCCCAGCAGACACATCAGACTCATCAGATAACAGCATCATTTCTGATGAGACATGCACAATCAGACCACTTTTCGTAGGATCTAAAAATCACACACCATGTACCTTTGATTAGTACAAGCAAAATCCGACACCACCTTTGTATAGTGTGTCCAAAATTAGACTAGCACTTCTTTATTGTTACAGAGATATATCAAAAAACAGAAAGATGACACAAAACACCAAAGACTTCCCACCAGTTCTAGCCCATCCTCCTAGGCAAATAGCTTGCTACCCCCTCACCCACTTGGCTTTCTTGTTCTCATTACACATTTTTTCTCCTCTTACAGAGTCATAAAACTAGCTCCCCCCTTCATGACTAAAGCCTTAGTCTTCACACGTGTCTGATCGCAGGGCCATATACATTCTTTATAGTGATTTAACCATTTGAATATCCCAGATATGACTGTTAAGCAAGTTGTTAGTACCTTCTGATCACACATATAATAACTGATGAACCCCAAACAGTCCAGTGGGCCCTTCTGTTCATAACAGCCACAATGGTTTGTAGGTCCCTTTTCACTTTGCATCAGTTGCTATAATATTAACCCATTGCTCTACCAAGATGTGTTCTTTCTCTTGTACATATAATGTAACAACAAATTAAAAAATATGTGTTAAAGTTATATGTAGTCTGATTTGTAGCATGCTGTTATATACAACGAATTTGATACTTGGCAAAGTATTTTAGAACACAGAAAAACACAGCATTAACAATATGACCTTAACTTAACGGTAAGCTGTAGTGGGAACTGCCATTGTTTCTTTTTTCCTCTGCTTCTTTAACACAAATGGGAAATTGAATACATGTTTGAATTTAGTAGTTTATTCTGAGGTGGAAAAATACAATTTCGCTTAGAAAGTTGTATTTGTTCAAAAAATTATATTGCAAACATTAAAGTGTATTATTATGATGATTATTGTTGTCCATTAAATACTTGGATAAAGGGACACAAATCTTTATTTTATTTTGTTTTGGTAAAACACATTTTGTATCAATTTCATATGACTGCTGGCTGTTATATTTTTAGGAAATCAACAGTACTCACCTTCACATTCCATAACAATGGATGTTTTTCCCTTCCATTAAAAATTCTTATTTGTTGTTAGTACCTTATGAACACACATATATATTTTTCAAACAGCCTTTGACTACTTTTCTTACAGTTGATATAGAACATTGCTCCAAGGTTATCAAAAAAACAACAACCTCGTTCCTGCCACATAACACCTGTCCTGTGTGCCCTCACACCTCGCTCTTTAAGTTCCATCTTGTGCTCTGAGATCTGCAGATTAAAATCTTATTATCATATTAACATCCCCAAAATCTCCTCATAAATCACAGGTATCCAAGCTTTTATGTAAGCAGCACCCAGATTATGATATGTGATTATAATACAAAGTCAGCAGTACCCAGCTTCAGATTCCGACTGAAAGTATACAATGGGCGTTTTCCCTTCCATTAATGATTCTTATTTATTCATCTACCTTTATCTAGGAGCTACATCACTCCCTGTGTTTTAACTCATGCTCTGAAATCTGCAGCTGAAAATCTATTAACCACTAGTGTTACAAATAAAGGAAATAGTTAACCATGTCTAGATGATTATGTATGCAGCACCAAGATTCTAGAACTATCATGCTCATTAAGAGAAGCCCCTTATGTGAACATTTTCAAAAAAAGACTGAAGACCATGCTTTTCACCCAGGCCTTCCAATAAGTTAAAACACTTTTTTTGTGCCTTTTCCTAAGTACTTTGAGTCCCTTCTAGGAGAAAACCACTATATAAATGTAATATTATACAGATATCTCAGAAATCATTAGCCTTTAAAATTGATGCATATTAGTTAGGGGGGGATACTGCATATAGTATACAAATACCACACAACTGCTTCTCTACACCTAAATGCAAACATTGAAAAATCTGGGGGGGATTTGTCCCCCTTATCCCCCCCAGTTCCTACACCTATGAATGTGGCATGTCTAGTATGTCTGCTTTAAATATCTAAGAACCAAAAAAAACTGAAGCCACAGAAAAGCCGGAACTGCATAAAACATCTAATTTAACCATGTTTTATTTTAACAACAAAAAATTGCTAACCATTATTCCTCTTTTTTTATTAAAAAAACTAACATTTTGTATTATTTTTAGGACTATATTGTAAGATTTTTCATAAAAAATCAACCAGCTTCTCATTCCTATCATGAGACTCCAATGGGTGTTTTCCTCCTGTGTTTCCTAATACATGTTTATCCAGAACATATTAGCTGTTAATAACTATTTAGATTCCTTACCAGATACAATATTTAAGTTGACCATCTGTGTGTTGCTAAGGAGATAAGACCTACTGGGTGTTGCTATGGAGATAGGTGTTTAAGGACCACTGTAGACTAGGAATACTTCATATGTTTGTGAAGTATGTAGCAAATTTACAGTCTTAGCAGCTGTGTTAGCCATGGGCATGTTGAGCCTGAGGGGATACCATATTTATGTGTTCTGCTCTTCCTGCAGGCTTGCATGCTGAGTGGGTGTGTTCTGATATTTTTTATTATCTATTCAAGAGTGGAAGGAAGACGAAGTATGATGGGTTTATATAAACATTAGATCCCCCCCCCCACTCCACCCCATAAGCTCAGTAGAGGCAACTTGCCATACTTTCTAAAATGAACATTTTCTAAATGCACTTATGCCCATAGCTTACGTAGATGCAAATATTCCTAGTTTTTTGCATACTTCACAAATGTAAAGGTTTTGTTAATCAACAGCTGTAACATTACCAAGCCTTATTAGAGTCAGGTTTTTAACAGTAGATCCAAATGTTAATTTATAGATAGAAAACCTGTGTACCTGCTGATTAATTTATCTAATGGATATTTCATCTGTACTAATATGATCAAGCCCAGTGTAAGGCACTTCCTTCCCAAATGCAAACACTGAATCTACGTACTATATACTCTAATAAAAAAGATGAAATTTAACGAACTTAATGAAGTGTAAAAATGTATATTTAGGAGCAAGTGAAATTAATATTCTAATCACTCAAAATGTAATTGCAGCATATAAACCTTTCAATAATCATTGCTAATGTCCCCATCAAACAAAAATAATATGTCCTAAAAACACATTTGAATCTGAATTATCAACCGAAAAAAGCTTGGCTTTTGGCAAGAGACAATTTGAACATTTTGTGTAAACCCCCTCCTTTTAAAGTCTTGGACATTATACATCACTAGTAGAGGCTAATATTTCATTGGCCTGAACCCAAAGGTAACCTCAGTTCTGAATTTATTGTCAATACCATAAAATTATTTTTAAAGCAGCCTTGTTATGGCATTAGGTTTCAATTACTAAACTGTGTCTTAACAATACAATGTTAGATGCTATGTTTTATTTCTGTCTACAACAGTAGAACTGTAATATTTGGCCTTTGTTAGAAAATACATGCTCACTGATGTTTTCAATTAAAAGAATTTCCTTATTCATGTCTTCGAAACATCAAGTGTCACAACCCAGATGGGTGGGTCTGATTCAACTCCAGAATCCTCCTGCCTTGGCTACAGGAATTCTCCCTTGGGCTATGCATCACTCAAGCTATTTGAATTTCCTGTGCACAGCTAGAGAATGCCATTAAGGAAGGTTGTATGAGGATAGAAAGGACATAGCTTCTTCAAGGAGAGGTCTTCAGTGGCGATATGCAGGCTCCAAGCAAATTGTCACAAGTACTCTTCCCTTACAATTGTCCCAGACTGTTAAGAATGCCACGAGTTTTGACAGCGACATACAAGATTTTGCTTGTCTGGCAGAGTCCTAAGTGCTAACCAAACAATGACAAAACATGTTGGGGCCCTTGTCTTCCCAATGGGGCTATAGTCCATGTTTAATGACCCGGTAGTCCTGTGGTGGGGTCCAATCGGCCTCAGACCACATCAAGCAGGTGGGAGAATAAGGAATTCATCCAATGCTGCTGTCCCACATCCCAACACCAACCAAAACATGTACCATGTCCAGCACTATATCCTGTGAGACCAAACTAACCTAATCCTCTCCAAACCTTGGCCTTGACAGGGGCAACTGATGGGCTCCATTAGGAATCCAGGGATAGCAATTTCCCCAAAGTTCTAAAAGCACTGGACAAGGGCGGCCAAGGCAAGGCCTGCTGAGAGTCCTTCCTTGACAAATTAAGACATTCCCAGGGCTGCAAGAGGAAATATCTTGTATTTCATGCTACTTAGGTGGCCATTAAGCTTAGGGAAGCTGAAGGGCTCCTCGGACACACCGGATAGGTTGCTTCTTTCACTTTCTCCTCCAGGCCTTAGATTCTTCCACTGGATCAATGTGCCCTGTCAGCAGCAAAAGCACCACTGATTGGGAGGAACCGCTCTGTCACTGGATCTTTTCATCAGGACAGGTGTTCATGTCTCCCTGCTCATGGCTACTGGCTGGCGCTCTGCTAGCTTGATGTCCCACTGGATCTTTGATCCTCTTGGTCCCCCAGAGATCAGCCTTGCCTCTTTGATCACTGCTGTTGGCATGGTGCTCTCCATCTGGCTCACCATCTGGCCTTCTTCTAACAATCTCCTCTGGCTCTGTTACTCTCTTGGTTGTAGGGCAGACAGACTGGCCTCACTGATCACTGAAGTTGACAGAAGACTTGTTAACTGTCCCTCCTCCAACATCTCCTCTTGCTCTCCCCCTTCTGCTGGATCACGGTCATCATGTTGGGGGTGGTCTGCTCGGTGGCTGCTTCCCACAAGTGTCATGACCATTCAGCATTAGCTGTTCTTCCGATTCAACGGTAGAGGTAGGTAGCTCAGGAACATCCTCATGGGTATTAATTGGGTATTGATTGGGTCACCTCCTGTAGGAACTCTGCATATTCCCCTTCGTGATGAAAGGATGAACCAGTGCCACTGCTGCTGTACTAGGTCTGATTGCCTGCTGCTTATGGTGCAGGGTCTGAGAGGTTCCTCCAGCATTGCTCTGTCCCAGTTTCACATTCTGGATCACAGTGCAACATCTTATGGAGTCTGCATGAATAATAGAAAATTTGACCCAATTTATGAAAAGTTATGATCACTAATTCCATCACAAATACCCCAGTAAAATATTGTGCCATAGGAGATGAAATCCTTATGATAACAGAGCAAAATATATTATGCAGAACTAATATATTTCTCAGGCACACATTTTTATACAAGAATCATAGTAGGAGCACAATTCATCAACATATCTATAAAAGATCAAGTATGAGAAGAAAGAGAGTGACATCTAACATCTCCCGGAAGAGAAAAGAGCAGATGGAATTTCCCTCATCCATTATGCAGTAAGCAAGGCACCAACATTTAGTTTTAAACAATATTAAATAGCATGCAAATTCTATCTAAAATAGTCTATTTTACAGTGCTTTGCAAAAGTATTTACCCCCCTTGACGGTTTACCTATTTTGTTACATTACAGCCTTAAGTTCAATGTTTTGTTAATCTGAATTGTATGTGATGGATCAGAACACAATAGTCTAAGTTGGTGAAGTGAAATGAGAAAAATTTATACATAAAACTATTTTTTAGAAATAGAAAACAGAAAATTGGCATGGACGTATTGTGAGTCAAGCAAAGAATGCCCCTAGAGGTGGGTTTGCCTAAAGAGGCTGGAAGATTTCTCTGGAGAAAGAAAGAGTTAACTCCGGGCAGTGATCAGAGGCTAATTGAAGCCCAGCTGTGGATTGCCTTTAAGACAATAGCAGAGAGATGGGTGGAGTCCTCACTTAGGCTTGGGCCTAAGCAGTGTGGGCCGTGTGTGAAATATGCTCCTGTTGGTGAGCTGCTGTTAGCAGCAAAGAGCAAGCTACAGAGAGAAGCTTGCTGACTGGTCCTGTTTGGATCAACAGGGAGTGGAGAATTATTAGGCAAATGAGTATTTTGACCACATCATCCTCTTTATGCATGTTGTCTTACTCCAAGCTGTATAGGCTCGAAAGCCTACTACCAATTAAGCATATTAGGTGATGTGCATCTCTGTAATGAGAAGGGGTGTGGTCTAATGACATCAACACCCTATATCAGGTGTGCATAATTATTAGGCAACTTCCTTTCCTTTGGCAAAATGGGTCAAAAGAAGGACTTGACAGGCTCAGAAAAGTCAAAAATAGTGAGATATCTTGCAGAGGGATGCAGCACTCTTAAAATTGCAAAGCTTCTGAAGTGTGATCATCGAACAATCAAGCGTTTCATTAAAAATAGTCAACAGGGTCACAAGAAGCGTGTGGAAAAACCAAGGCGCAAAATAACTGCCCATGAACTGAGAAAAGTCAAGTGTGCAGCTGCCACGATGTCACTTGCCACCAGTTTGGCCATATTTCAGAGCTGCAACATCACTGGAGTGCCCAAAAGCACAAGGTGTGCAATACTCAGAGACATGGCCAAGGTAAGAAAGGCTGAAAGACGACCACCACAGAACAAGACACACAAGTTGAAACGTCAAGACTGGGCCAAGAAATATCTCAAGACTGATTTTTCTAAGGTTTTATGGACTGATGAAATGAGAGTGAGTCTTGATGGGCCAGATGGATGGGCCCGTGGCTGGATTGGTAAAGGGCAGGGAGCTCCAGTCCGACTCAGACGCCAGCAAGGTGGAGGTGGAGTACTGGTTTGGGCTGGTATCATCAAAGATGAGCTTGTGGGGCCTTTTCGGGTTGAGGATGGAGTCAAGCTCAACTCCCAGTCCTACTGCCAGTTCCTGGAAGACACCTTCTTCAAGCAGTGGTACAGGAAGAAGTCTGCATCCTTCAAGAAAAACATGATTTTCATGCAGGACAATGCTCCATCACACGCGTCCAAGTACTCCACAGCGTGGCTGGCAAGAAAGGGTATAAAAGAAGAAAATCTAATGACATGGCCTCCTTGTTCACCTGATCTGAACCCCATTGAGAACCTGTGGTCCATCATTAAATGAGAGATTTACAAGGAGGGAAAACAGTACACCTCTCTGAACAGTGTCTGGGAGGCTGTGGTTGCTGCTGCACGCAATGTGGATGGTGAACAGATCAAAACACTGACAGAATCCATGGATGGCAGGCTTTTAAGTGTCCTTGCAAAGAAAGGTGGCTATATTGGTCACTGATTTGTTTTTGTTTTGTTTTTTTTTATTTAAATAGTCTTTTATTAGAAGGCAAATGCACAATAAAACATTTAACACAACTGTAGTTAGTCAGTTAAGATATACTAACATGTACAATACAATATTTTCCCATCATAGACTGACTAGGCCTTCCATTTTTCCTTTTTTAGTTATTAAGGTAACATGAGTCACAGTTGACATTTCAATGGAAATAACATAACAAAATGAAAAGAGAGACAGAAAGAAAAAATAAAAATAAAAATAAAAATAAATAATAAAAATAAAAAATCAGAAAAGAAAAAGAGAACAACAACACAAGATAAAACGTCCAATGAGCACAAATAAAGAAGAGAATGCTATAATTATCAGAATAATTAGCTAGACCATTACACTGCTATCTTCACATAAAGTATAGAGCTTAATCTAGTATATCCACCCCTAAGAGCACACAACACATACCTCGTTAAAGACATCCCAGTACAGCCGACACCCACCTCCACCGCTCTGTCAGCAGATTTCCGGACCCCCCCCTCGCCTCCAGCTCCTCCACCAGGTCTCCTTTGCCAAAGTGTAGAGATTGTATGATATGATATGTTGTCATACTAAGGGAATACTGAATGAAGAAGCCAACCAGGGATCCCAAATTGCTTGGAATTGGGTAATGTCGTCTAGTATGACATAAGTTAACCGCTCATTTATAAGTAAATGATTGATCTTACCAATCACCTCCGTAAAGTTAAGAGTCTCTTTCTTCCAACTCCTGGCTATGTGTGTCTTAGCAGCTAACGCCATTAATTGGTATAGTTTATTCTGCGTTTTAGATAAATCCGTAACACGAATCCCTAGCAAACAAGACTCCATTGAGGGCGTAACTGCCTTGTGGAAGAGTGCGGAGGCTAATTGGGCTAATTGCCCCCAAATTTTCTGAACGGATGGACATGACCACCATGTGTGTATATGATCCCCTATACTTTGGCACCCCCTAAAGCATTTATTGCTCTCTGACGGTTTGAATTTCTGTAATTTGTCAGGTGTACAGTAGACTCTATGCAAAACTTTGATGGACGTCTCCAGTAAGGCCGAATTAAGAGAACCTCTAGAGAGATTGGAGCAGGATTCTGACCATTTACCCCAGTCCCACTCCACCCCAAGATCCCTCTCCCATTGTATAAAATACCTGGGTTTTTGGTCGCTTGTAGAGTTAAGAAAGGTGTCGTAAAGTGAACCCAGAATACCCTTGGTAAGGGGTAGACTTTTACATATAACGGACATCCAGGAGGCCTTAGGATGTCCAAGTTCTCTTGAGGTCTTACTGACCCAGCTCCTAATTTTCAAATAATTATAGAATTCTGTGACAGGTAGGTCGTGGGTTGTACAGAATTGGTCGTATGTCAGCAAGCTATCGCTCAGAAACCAGCTCCCTACGCGGTCCAAGTTTCTAGAAGTCCACCAGAATCTAGAGATGTCATTCGAGTCTGCCAGGATTTGTGGAAAAGACATGACTGACATCATTGGGGATAGTCCTGTAGGGAGTAACCGCCTGGATTTAGAGTTGGCCCACCCCCATGCACGAAGGGTTTGTGAAATCATGGGATTTTGATGGGTTGTGAATGGGGCTAGTTCTTTTGGGATCCATATCAGCTTATCCCAACTGTGGGGGAACATTTGCTGGTTTTCCATAAAAACCCAGGCTGGCTGATGTGTTTTAGAGTGTGCCCTGGGAAGGTGGGCCAATTGAGCGGCTTTAAGATATAGCTTTAAATTCGGGCAAGCAAGTCCTCCTCTATTTTTCTGCCTATACATCACCTGTCTAGAGATACGAGGGCGTTTATTTCCCCATATAAACCTAAACATGTTATTCTGGAACCTGTCAAGGTCTGTAGGTGAGATTGGGATGGGAATGGTTCGAAAGAGATACAGAACTTTGGGTAGAATGCTCATTTTAGCCGCCGCTATGCGACCCGTCCAAGAAATGTTGTAGTTCGTCCATCTCTGCATGTCATCGGTCAAAGATTTGTATATAGGCGGGAAATTAGCCTTATATAGGTCAGCAATATTAGATGTAAGTTTGACTCCTAGGTATTTTACATGGCGTGCGGGCCATACAAAATTATAGTCAGATTTGAGAGAGTCAATCTCTGATTGTGCCATACCCAACCCCATTGCTTCCGTTTTCTCTACATTTAGTTTAAGACCTGAGATATTACTAAATTCGGTTATAGTTGACATAAGAGTTGGGATCGATTGAAGGGGCTTGGTCAAGGTGCATAATATATCGTCAGCAAAAAGAGAGCATTTAAAGTGCTGATGACCCACTGGAATCCCAAAGATGCCTGCATGAGATCTAATCGCCTGTGCAAGAGGTTCCATGGCAAGCGCAAATAGTAGTGGTGAGAGTGGGCACCCCTGTCTGGTCCCTCTTTGAATATGAATATTTGCCCTGCGCTCTCCTGGCAGCTTCAAGTTGGCTGTTGGGGAGTTATAGTAGCTCCTTAGCAAGTTAATGAAACGTCCTCTAAATCCAAACTTGTCAAGTATTTTATATAAATACGGCCATTCGACCGTATCAAAAGCCTTTTCAATGTCCAGAGCTAGAAGACACATTGGAGTATGAGTTTTATGTGCTATATACTGAGAATTTAAGACCCTCCTGACATTGTCCCCTGCTTCTCTGAAAGGGATAAACCCCGCCTGATCCTTATGGATTAAGTCTGGTAAAAATTTAGATATACGGTTAGCCATAATTTTGGCTAAGATCTTGACATCTCCATTAATCAGCGAGATAGGACGATAATTTTTAATCTCTAGATTATCCCTACCCTCCTTAGGAAACACAACTAGATCAGCATGATTTAGTTCAGGGGGCATGGATTCTCCATTCAATATAGCATTGAAGAGGAGCGTTAAATAGGGGGTTAGCAAGTGTTCAAATTTTTTGTAATATAGGTTTGTGAGGCCATCCGGCCCTGGGGATTTACCTAATTTAAGACCTTGGATAGTGGTTCTAACCTCTTCGTGAGAAACCTCCGCATTCAAGTCAGCCAAATGGTGATCTAATAACACTGGAAGGTCCTGAGTGCTAAGAAACGAGTGTATGTCCGCCTCACTGCATTGAGACTGGGAGGAGTAAATTTGTTGATAACATTTTTTAAATGCCTTTTGAATGTCATTAGGGCTATATGAGATTTGGCCATCAGCCATCCTAATCTGAGTGGTTCTATGTCGTGAAAATTTATTGCTAAGCCTTCTAGCTAAAAGAGAATCCGGCTTATTCGCCTTCCAATAATAAAGATGTTTTGTCCTTCTCATCGCCTGTTCAGTACGATGTGACAGTATACCGTCAAGCTCTAGCCTGGTTTTATCAATTAGCTTACGTCCCGTAGAAGAGGGATTTTGTTGGTTTGATCCCTCCAGTCTCTTTAATGTCGCCGTTAGGTCTGCCTCCTTCTGCCTAAGAGCTTTTCTCTGGGAGGAGGCCAGTTTAATACAGGTTCCCCTGATATAGGCCTTATGGGTGACCCAAAGCCAGCCGGCTCCGGTCTCAGGGGAGACATTAGTCTCAAAAAAGACCCTTAAATCATTGGCTATTGTTTCCCTGCTACTTGGGTTAGATAACAGGGACTCATTCATTCTCCAAGTATAGGGGGGTCGTAGGTTAGGGCCCAAGTCCACCTCAATAAGTACCAGGGAGTGATCCGACCAGGGGCAGGGGACAATGTCCGATTTTAAGATCGAGTCGAATAAAGATGTGCTAGTAAGGAAAGTGTCAATCCGAGAGTAAGTCAAATGGGTTGAAGAAAAAAATGTATATTCTCTATCCCCTGGGTGAAGCCCCCTCCAGGCATCGACCAACCCCAATCTGTTAAGTAGAAGCTTAATCCGTTTTATTTTGTTGGAAAACCTACAACTAGCAGGGGTCCCTGACCTGTCTAAAGTCGGATCTAAAGTTAGATTTAGATCCCCCCCAATTATCAGTCTACCCAGGTCTTGAGACTCAATCCTCTTCAATAAGGAGATTAGAACCGCGTAGGGAGAGGTTGTAGGAGAGTACAGGGAGACTAGTGTAGTTCTAACCCCCCCAATCGTGCCAGTCACCAGAACATAGTTACCCTCCCCATCTATCTTTGTGTTCTCTACCTGGAAAGGAAAGTTTTTATGTAGCAGAATTGCACACCCCGCTCTCTTAGTGGGAAGAGTGGCCAGGTAGTAGGTGGGATATTCCTTGTGCAAGAATGTAGGCTTGTTGTCCTGGGAGAAGTGGGTTTCCTGCATGAAGATGACTGCCGGTTTGTGTTGTTTATAAAATGTGAAGGCTTTCCTCCTCTTAAAGGGGGAGTTAAATCCCTTCACATTATGGGTTAACAGAGTATACTTAGAGGTAGCCATTGCAAGATAAGAGTAAGACCCTAGCTGTGTGTGTCATTACCTGATAGCTGGTGCCATACCAAGCAAGGCGGGAGGGAGCCCGGAAAGCCAGCTTCTGCCAAGGGAGTCGGATAGCAGCTGCCTGAGATGTCGTCCTGCCCTCAAACAGAGATTTAAATGCAGAAAAGAATAGTGTTAGCTTTAGGCTATTAAGGTAAAAACATTTAAATAAGCAGATAAACAGTGTCAAGTTCACAGTAAGCAGTTCTCTAAGGCTATAACTACGAAGTTGTTGAACTAAAAACATGAAATAACAATCACTTTTAACTAGTACTCCTCCTCCAAGACTCTAAGCAAGGAGAAGAAATCGTCCACTTAAGGTGGGAACACAATCCAGCAGGCTGTACAATCAATGATGAGCTTATAACCTAAACTACACAACCTTTTGAACCAAATCTTAAGGCAAAATAGGTTTACATCTAACATTCTATTTGGCATCAAGAATTACGTTATGAAAGTCCGCTCCAGGTAGGATCTAGTCCGGACGTGAGCTCGCCCTTGGGTCAGCCATTTGACTAGCATCCCCCGTGCAGGCCCTGTGTCCAGCACCCGGACCCCTTGCACTGTCCAGAGTAAGTTTCATTCCCCCCTGAGGGGAAGCGTGTTTACTGTGGACTTGGGCTGCCACCAACGTCCATTGTCTCTTAGGGATAGGCGGTTGAGATTGCTCTTGCCGTGGTTCCTGCAGTTCCCCAGAGTAAAGCTGCAAGCGGTGTAGCACCGACAAGCAGTCCTCCAGTGTACGTGTAGTGTAAGTCGTACCCTTGAAATTGAAGGAAAGGGCAAATGGAAAGTTCCATCGGTACTGAATTTTGTGGTGAAGCAAGATTGTAAGAGCCGGTTTCATTAGCCTCCTTTTGTTGAGGGTGTCAGGGGACAGGTCGGCATAAATCTGCAAAGGGGAGTCGTCCGGGCCCTTAACAGTGTGTAGCTTCCTTGTAGCCGAGAGTAGAGTGTCTCTAGCTTGCTGCCTCAGGAATCTTACAATGACATCTTTCGGAGCATCCGGACTCCTCATGCCTCCTAGAGCCCTATGAGCTCGCTCAATTTCCCACATGCTTTCATCCTGATCAGGAAGAATTGCAGCCACAGTGTCTCTTAGGTATTGGGTTAGATCTTGTATGGCTCTTGGTATGCCGCGGATGCGTATGTTGTGGCGGCGCGAGCGGTTTTCTAGATCCTCTATCTTATCTGCGAGTTCAGAAACCTGGTAAGTGTTGTGAGCTATCGATGTCCTGTCCTTTTCCTGAGCGTCCGCCAATTGGTCCGTCATATCTTCCAAAAGTTGGGTACGCTGGCCCAATTCCCTCAGATCCTGTCTCAGGGGATCAATCGCCTTAGCCAAGAGTCTTTCAATTGTAGCCACAGCCTTGTCTGATAGGTCTAATTGCTGGTGGGGTCCCTTGGGCCGCCCTTCCTGATCTGAGTCTTCAGAGCGTTCAGAGAGAGAGTCTGCCAAGGGTGGACGCTGGGTCGCTCTTGGCTGAAAATGATCCTGTATACCCTTGGCCGGGGTGACTCGCTTGGGCTTCGGCATCTTGTCCTTGAGGTTGAGACTGTCGGCAAAATTCCCGCTGTGAAATCAATATGCAGGGTGCAAGGAGCTAGTGCAGTGAGCGCTGGGCTCAACCATCTATTGCCTCCGCCAAGGGTGGTATGCCAGTTCCATATGTGTAAGGAAGATGTCTGCTAGAAGAATTGCTGAATTATGTCCCCATTTAGCTCTTAGCCCATGGTAGGGGCGTGCCCTTCAGTCAGGTCCAGCAGTTGCCTGGAACTCCTGAAGCAATCTCTATATGGCAATGAGAGTCAGGATTGCCAACAAATTCCAGGGATACTGAGTCAGCTTATTGGAGCCAGCTTGATGATCGTAGCTTCTCAGGCGCCAATTTGAGTAAGGCAAGATACTGTTGAACTCTGCGTGCAGCATGCGGCGGCTGGTATACCAGCTCTGCTCTCAATGAAAGTACTGTATTCACCTGCTTGTTATTCACTGATAGCCAAAGTCTTGCTGCAATACTCCCAATGGCCGCCAGGCGGCAGTGCAGCTAAAGATATGCAAACAGTTCAACACAGTCCATGGACAGAATGCACTTACACAATCATTACACAGACCCTTAAGGATTCAACAGTCCTGTGCATTCACTTGAAGGCATATAAAGATAGTATTAAGTAATGTGTAAAGGCAGGCTCTTGTAAAAAGGAGCAAGGGTATGAGAAATGGTCCCAGTGAGACTCCCACTTCAATTAGCTCTTACACAGTCCTCCTGTACAGTCCACTTGAGGGGGGCAGAATAAAAAAACAGCAGAAAATAGAGGGCACACTTGCCTTGATGCCTCTGTGCTGGGTCTGTTAAGGCTTCTCTCTCTCTCCCTGGGCAAGAAGGGGTGCAGCCTGCCAGAGATAGCATGTGTGGCTGTTGCCTGGCTAGGAGGTGATGTTACCCCCCCCCTTGTTGTTGGGGAAGAGCTGCCCCGGGTGTTTATGTGGGCCAACGCCCCAAGATGGCGGTTCCGCCGGGTTCCTGCCGCAGCTGTGCCTGCTCCCCCTCTGCTGCCCCACTCCTACCTTGCTCAGGCGGGTAAAGGGCCTCCAGGCCGCCTCCAGGGTGCAGGGGACAGCTCAATGTCCCGGATCACGGGGGGCAGCTCCCGCCGCCTCGCCCCGACACTCCACTTCCGCCGGCAGCCGCAGGCTTAGTGGGACCGGAGCACCCGGGCTTTCAGTGCTGTCCTGCTCCTTCAGGGCCCGGGTGCACAGGATCGGAGGTCTCCAGAGCCCTGCGACCAGCTTTGCAGCAGCCTCACAGGCCCTTGTAGGCCAGATCTCCCGCAGCTCCCGGGATCGTGCTCTGACCCCCCGTGTCACAGATCAAAATGCTCCTTGATGAGAGCAGATGAGGTTAGAGTGGTTTTGGGGCCAATTGGGGTAGAATTTTGCCCAAAATTCGGGCTTTACAGAGCTCTATCAAGCAGAGCTCCTGCGTGGCACGTCTGCACCTTTTTGTTTTGTTTTTGAATGTCAGAAATGTATATTTGTGAATGTTGAGATGTTATATTGGTTTCACTGGTAAAAATAAATAATTGAAATGGGTATATAATTGTTTTTTGTTAAGTTGCCTAATAATTATGCACAGTAATAGTCACCTGCACACACAGATATCCCCCTAAAATAGCTAAAACTAAAAACAAACTAAAAACTACTTCCAAAAATATTCAGCTTTGATATTAATGAGTTTTTGGGGTTCATTGAGAACATGGTTGTTGTTCAATAATAAAATTAATCCTCAAAAATACAACTTGCCTAATAATTCTGCACTCCCTGTATAATCTGATATATGATTTGAATTGAGAGAGTGAAGACTGTTTTTCCAGAGATTGCTCGCAGAAAAAGCTTTTTGCAGTTAGAAGACTGCTTTTCCAGAGATTGCTCCCAGAGAAAGCTGTTTGCAGTCAGAAGACTGCTTTTCCAGAGATTGCTCGCAGAGGAAGCTGTGTTCCAGAGGCTGTGAGTAAAGGATTATATTTTCCTTACAAGAGTCTTTGTAAAGTAACCCCAGGGAGAAGGCAGTAGTATAACTGTGAATTGAACAGAGTTTCTCAAAAGACTGTTTAAGGGTCCCTGGAGGTTGGAGTATTTTGAAGAGACGGGCGGGCCGAATACTCCCCTTTCTACTGATGAAGATATTTACAATAGAACTGTGTGATTTCTTATACCTTTGGCTGATGTAAGCCATTATGTGGTGTAATTTTTGGACTTTTAATAAAAAGATTAAAAGAATACACGATCTTCTTGCTGTCAATCTAGAAGGTAACAGGTCAATCTACCACAGTATGTATTCACCCCTTTGTTATGAAGCCCATAAAAAGCTCTGGTGCAACCAATTACCTTCAGAAGTCACATAATTAGTGAAATGATGTCCACCTGTGTACAATCTAAGTGTCACATGATCTGTCATTACATATACACACCTTCTTTGAAAGGCCCCAGAGGCTGCAACACCTATGCAAGAGGCACCACTAACCAAACACTGCCATGAGGATCAAGGAACTCTCCAAACAAGTAAGGGACAATGTTGTTAGGGTTATGTAATACAAAAATATCCAAATCTTTGATGATCCCCAGGAGCTCAATCAAATCTATCATAACCAAATGGAAAGAACATGGCACAACCGCAAACCCGCCAAGAGACGGCCGCCCACCAAAATTCACTGGGCAATTCGGACCCGGCAAGGAGGGCATTAATCAGAGAGGCAGCACACAGACCTAAGGTAACCGTGGAGGAGCTGCAGAGTTCTACAGCAGAGACTGGAGTATCTGTACATAGGACGACAATAAGCCGTACGCTCCATAGAGTTGGGCTTTATGGCAGAGTGGCCAGAAGAAAGCCATTACTTTCAGCAAAAAACAAAATGACATGTTTTGAGTTTGCGTAAAGGCATGTGAGAGACTCCCAAAATGTATGGAGGAAGGTACTCTGGTTTGATGACACTGAAATTCAACTTTTCAGCCATCAAAGAAAACACTATGTCTGGCGCAAACCCAACACATCACATCACCTAAAGAACACCATCATCAGCCGGGACTGGAAAACTGGTCAGAGTTGAGGGAAAGATGGATGGTGCTAAATACAGGGATATTCTTGAGCAAAACCTGTACAACTCTGTGAGTGATTTGAGGCTAGGACGGAGGTTCCCCTTCCAGCAGGACAATGACACCAAACACACTGCTAAAGCAACACTTGAGTGGTATAAGGGGAGACATGTAAATGTATTGGAATGGCCTAGTAAAAGCCCAGACCTCAATCCAATAGAAAATCTGTGGTCAGACTTAAAGATTGCAGTTCACAAGCGCAAACCATCCAATGTGAAGGAGCTGGAGCAGTTTTGCAAGGAGGAATGGGCACAAATCCCAGTGGTAAGATGTGGCAAGTTCATAGAGATGTATCCAAAGCGACTTGGAGCTGTGATTGACGCAAAAGGTGCCTCTATGAAGTATTGACTATAGAGGTGTGAATAGTTATGCACATTGACTTTTTCTATTATTTTGTCCTATTTGTTGTTTGCTTCACAGTAAAAATAAAAAAAAAAACATCTTCAAAGTTGTGGGCATGTTCTGTAAATTAAAATGATGCAAATCCTCAAACAATCCATGTTAATTTCAGGTTGTGAGGCAACAAAACACGAAAAAATGCCAAGGGGGGTGAATACTCTTGCAAGGCACTGTATATTAAAGAGCAATTCTGGAGATTAATAATCTATTTGAAAGATGAAATATGCCTAGTTTGCCAATTTGTTATTGGAAAGCAAAAGCTACCATGTAATATAATTTTTTGTCACTGACACTTTGTGAGGTGATTGTGGTTTAAATATTCAAGAGTCTGAGGGGGCGTGGCCTAACGGGACAGCAAGACTTGCCAGACATCAGCTCCATCCCAATACCCACTCAATCCAGGGTAATCTGCCCTAATCCCCCACAAAAAAAAACTTTAAACACCAGCACAAGTGTAAGGGGGTGCAGGGGAAGAGGAGTAAAGAAGAATTGCGAAAATCGGGGCTAATTAACACGCCGCATGGTTGAGGCCTAGTGCATCCGGCCTCCCTGTCGATCAGCAGCAGCAGCAGCTGCACAGCAGAGAAGTGCTGCAGGGGCAACCCAAGCAGCCCAGAAGCCCACTTTTAACCCCCAACGAGCATCACCTACCACTGGATCAAAGTAAGTGGTTGAGGCCTCCACCACCTGGTCCCCCACTGAGCTTGTGCCAGAGACTGAAAGAGGTGCCAGACTCCATTGAGAGGCTACTCTGGGAGGTAAGAGGGACACACTACACCAGATCCCTCCCTCACCATCCCTACACAAGTAGTGCATAAGCATAAATAAGCATAATAGAGGCAGCCTAGACCCCAATATCTAAAGTGTCACAACTCTATTTACTTAGAGGGGGAAGGAGGCCATCTTGAGACACATACACCAAGAGGGGCCCGCCCCCAGACAAGGCTCCAAAATGGGTCCCAGACAGCACTAACAGCAGCCTTTTTAAGCCCCACAGGGGAGTCCCCAACTGGACAGCCTACAGCAGCACAATTACTGCCTCCAATGCATCTGTGCAAAGATTAAGATTAAAAGGGGTTAAAAGATTTAAGAGACAGAATCACAACCCAGCATCTCTCCTAACTTAATAAACAACAACAAGTTGTGAGACGCATGTCACAAATAAGCTGGCAAGACTTATACAGACAAGTTTCACTAGGATTGTAAATATGTTAAACAATTCAAAAAGCAAGATGCAATAACTCACTGAATTATGCAAGTCACCTACATGAGCCTGCTACCAGAAAAGCTCTAGCCCACCTAAACTCTCATGCTCAACTAAGCAAAATCCCTAGCCTGCTTCACGTACAGCACAGAGTCAGAAGACGGCAACCTCTATAGATCACACCCTCAGGACAAGGCGGCATCATGGCGGCTCGCAGCAGCACCAAACCCAAAAAGAATCAAGCGAGTAGAAACATCCAGGAGTTTTACAAAGCTCCAAACGATGCGTCATTATTCCCGCACAACTCAAACTCGCCGGTCAGAGAGGGAGAGCCGGAAGTAGCACATGCTCAGGTGGAACTAACAGACAAAAACATGGAAAAAATAAAACTGATGTTCCAAGAACTAATGACGACTGCTATCACTGACCTCAAAAGGGAGCTGCATGGCCTGGGACAAAGAACGCAGCTGTTAGAGGAGCAAACAGACCAGATAGTAGAAGCCCAGATGCATGATCAAGAGGTAATGGCGCAACACTCCACACAGATAAAAGAGCTGACTGACAAGGTTGAAGATCTTGAAAACCGCTCACGAAGACATAACATAAGACTGAGAAATGTCCCAAGCAGCATCTCAGACATACTGCAGTACTCAAAAGCGGTCATACTTGGGATCATTCCCACAAGCAGCGAAGCAGACTGGGCTATTGAAAGAGCGCATAGGGCCCTTGGCCCAACAAAAGCTAACAACCAACCTAAGGATATAATAATAAGGTTTGCCAAACAAAGCGCAAGAGACTTGATACTCACAGCAGCGAGAAGGCTCAAAGAAATCAAAGGCACGGACAACTCATCTATACAAGTATACATGGACTTGGCTCCGGCCACACTGCAGAAAAGGAAGGAGATGAAACCCATGCTGGAGATATTGTCCAGCAACAAAATCCTCTACAAGTGGGGTTTTCCATTTTCACTAATTTTCCAGCGGGGCGGATCCACTTACAGAGTACACACAGTAGAAGAAGCTGAGATCCTCCTGAGAAAGCTAAATTTACTAGCAGAGGATAGAGACGCTGAAAGGAGAAGTCCAAGACCCAGACCCAGTCTTGCCAAGATGTGGCAAGTATCGGCCAAAAAACCAAAAACAGCAGCCTTCAGTAGGGGGCCTCTCATGGAGCAAGCTACAGGAGGAGGCCTGGACACCGCTCCGTCAGCCGACTGCGAGGATCCTGATGCTGATCATTGAGAGAGTATTGAACACTTTTTTTTCCCCATGAGCAGGTTGACCCGAAGAAATTGCAGCAAATAGCTAAAATGTTTAAGTTATGTTAGAGACAGATAGATTGTTATATATAGAAATGCAGATCTAGCTGTAGCGGAGCTCTTGAGGTGACTTAAATGATTTGGAGGGATGAAGATTAAGGGGAGTTTTGAGCCCTTAACAACTCCCCAGGTAGAACCCCCAGGAGGGAGTCCTCTCCCTAAGAGGTCAAACCCAGTAATGGGAGAAATAGCTACTGGCCTCAAGGTATGGAAACAGGTAGGGAGACAGGGAAACTACCAAATTGTTAGGACATGTTTTAACCAGTTTATTGAAATGTTGAATCTAAGCTTCTGTATCTCTTTTGCTTTTCTTCTTAGTCTATCCAGTTTACAGGTGGTCTCGGCGCCCAAGACACCCAAGGGAGGTTCCCGGCGCAGGTCACGGTCCTTCAGCATTCCACATCCAGGTAACCTAACCGCCACACACTCCCCACTGAGAACATATAAAGCTAACTACACAAAAAACCAATGGCTGATGTAGAGCACACCTTTTTAACACACAATGTAAGGGGCTTCAACTCTCAATTTAAAAGACGCAAAGCTTTCCTGTTCTATAAAAGATTCCATCCATCTGTCATATTTATGCAAGAGACCCATTTCGCCCAGGGCATAGTACCCACCTACCTACACAAGGAATTCCCAGTATTCTACACTTGCAACCAAAAAAGCAAAAAAGCAGGCTTAGCTACATTAATACACCGTGATTTCCCATTTGTAGTCGAAAAACAAACCAAAGACAAAGAGGGTAATTTTCTAATTTTAACAGGAACCATCCTAAACCTCAGAATCTCATTGGTTAATATCTATGCCCCTACCACAGCGCCCACCAGAGCCGTCATTAAATTACTAAGTACCTTGAAGCAAAAAGACTGGGGCAGAATCATACTAGGAGGTGACATTAACCTTACGCTCGAGCCTTCTGTAGACAGATCAAGAGCAACCCATCCCACGCGCAACTTGAAACAGCTCAAAACAATTCACACACAAATGAGGGAGCTAGAGTTGATTGATGCCTGGAGAGGACTACACCCCTCGGAAAAGGAGTATTCTTATTACTCCCCAACTCACAATTCCTATTCCAGAATAGATGTTCTCCTAACTCATACCTCGCTATTTAACCACACAGTGGATGCCCAGATCCACCCTTGCCCTTGGTCTGACCACGCGGTAGTTAGCATCAAAATTTAACTGGGACTTAGTCTCACAACCCCTGGGAAGTGGAGCTTAAACGAGGCACTTCTAACCAATCCCGGATCGCTAGCTCAAATAGAACATGACATTCAAGATTACTTCACGTTAAACATGGTCCCCGAGGCAAATATAGGGTGGGTCTGGGTAGCGCACAAAGCATACATTAGAGGCACCATAATTAAAATGGCAGCTGCCAGAAAGAAACAATGCATTCAAAAAGAAAATGACTTATTTAAAAAACTGCAGTACTTGGAAAAAGCAATTCAGGCCAAAGCTCCTGGGGTCTCTAGAACCCAGCTAGACAACGCTAGACTAGAACTAGATTCTGTACTAGCCGCTAAAACTGAACAGGCCCTTAGGAAAACTAGGCATAAGTTTTATGCCCAGGGTAACAAGCCCTCCCCTATGCTTGCACGCAGACTCAACCTAAAGAAAAACTTAACTCATATCACCAAAATTAAAACGGAAAGTGGAGAAATTACAATGAACCAATCGGAAATAAAAAAGACATTCCATAAGTGCTACCAAGAAATCTACTCTGCAAAAACAAAAGCCAATAACTTCACAGTGCAGGAATTCCTTAACAGCCTAGACATTCCCAAAATCTCGGAGGGGGAATTAGACTCCCTAAATGCAGAGATAACCCCGTCCGAAGTTATTGACACTATAAAAACTCTTAAAGCAGGAAAAGCCCCTGGCCCGGATGGCTTCTCAAACTTATATTATAAAAGCCTTGCAAGACACCTTGCCCCACACCTAAGCAAATTATTTAATGAGATGCTATTAGGAGAGCCAATGCCAGCCGAGCTAAACCAGGCAGATGTAGTCTTTATCCCTAAACCAGGAAAGGATACTTTAAACCCAAGGAACTATAGGCCAATATCCCTGTTAAACGGGGACATTAAAATCCTATCTAAGCTAATGGCAGCAAGGGTAGCCAAATTCCTCCCCAAACTAATACACAAAGACCAAGTGGGCTTTGTGCCGTACAGACAAGCTGGGGATAACATACGACGTATTCTAAATGTCTCCCACATAGCTAAAAAGGCGAATATACCTCTCAGTCTAGTAGCCTTAGATCTAGAAAAGGCATTCGACTCCGTTGAATGGCCTTATTTACATGCGGTTCTAGATAAATTCGGCATCAGAGGCAAATTTACAAATCTAGTAAATACATTATACAAAGCACCGACGGCAAGCCTTAGGCTTCCAGGGGCTAATAGAGATCTTATAAACATCCAGAGAGGTACGAGGCAGGGATGCCCCCTGTCCCCGCTACTATTCGCTCTAGCCATCGAACCTCTCGCTCAGGCCATTAGGACATGCCCCACCATACAGGGTATTGAGGTGGGATGTCAACAAATGAAATGCAGTTTGTTCGCAGATGACATCTTGTGCACGCTTACAAAACCGGTAACCTCAATAGCAGCCCTTATGGACTTAATGTCCCGGTTTGGGAACTTGTCAGGCCTCAAAGTTAACGCAGATAAATCTGAAATAATATGCATGAGAGTGCCCTCAGACCAGGTACAAGCCCTAAAAGAGGGACACTCGTTCTCATGGCCAAAGGGAAGTATCAAATATCTAGGAGTTAACCTCACACCAGAGCTGTCAGCTTTATACAAAGAAAATTATATCCCCCTTTACAAAAAATTACAAACAGATCTACTTAGGTGGAATAGATACAACCTGTCATGGACAGGAAGAATAAACGCTTTTAAAATGAACATGTTACCCAAAATCTTATACTATTTTAGAACACTCCCGATTAGAATACATAGAGGAGATCTAGATGGCTTCCAAAAAGCGGTATTCCGATTCATCTGGCAACATAAACACCCGAGAATCAACAAGTCCCTAATGTATAGAGACAGAGAAGCAGGGGGTTTGGCGTGCCCAAATTTGATACACTACTTTAAAGCAGCCCAGATTTCTTTCCTACCACAAGCCCATTCCAGTGAACACCAACCAATGTGGGTATCCCTAGAGAACTATCAAATGAAACCCTACAAATGGGATAATATCATTTGGTCCCCGACACTCCCCCAATAGCAAAATCAGGCTACAATAATCCAATGATTAAATTATCCCTGCAGGAGTGGAGAGGGGCGAACTCCAAGCGGCAGTTAACACACTCCCTTTCATCTCTCACGCCAGTCCTTTCGGTGTCCCAGATTATGAAGGAATTAGGGGGGGTCTCAAAAGCGTGGTGGCTCTCGCGGAAACTAGACCTGCTAGGGGCATGGTTCCAAGACGGCAACCTTTTAACCTCTATACAATTCATAAATAAGTACAATCTACCAGACAGGGAGATATTTAACTATAACAAGATATGCCACAGGGTCCAAGAACTGGTCAAATCCTCGGGTCCCCCACAGGACACCTGGTTTGCGAAAGTATGTGCGCAGAATCCCCTAGCCAGAGGCATAATTGGTAACCTTTACTCGCTTGCCAACAAGCCACTTAAAGACCAAAAGCCTAAACATGTCCAACAATGGGAACAGGAAATGGGAGTAGAATGGGACACCCAGAGATGGGGAAAAATACACAAGGCACTGACTAAAGGCTCCCTCTTCTTTAGCTATTTAGAAACAGCAACTAAAGTACTACACAGGGTATACATGACACCTGACAGGCTAAATAAGATAAATCCGCTTTCCCCTCCTGAGTGCTTTAGGAACTGCTCAGATAGAGGAACCTTTGGCCACATCTGGTGGGACTGCCCAAAAGTACAGGCCCTGTGGCGAAGGGTAACTGCAATGATCTCTGAGGTATTAGACAGGGAAATACACCCCTCTAGGGAGACATGCTTACTGGGAATGCCAGTACTGAACGTTAATAAGAACCATAACAAGTGGATACAAATGGTCATGCTGGCAACCAAAAGCCACATTGCAAAGAATTGGAAATCACCCCATTTAGACGCCCAAGAGGTTATAAAAAAATTAAACCACATCATGATTTATGAAAAAATGACGCATTCAATAAACAACTCCCTCTCCACTTTTAGTCAAATTTGGGACAGATGGGTGGAGTCGGACAAAGCTATTTTAATTTAACAAAAACTTGATTTAGAGTGGAAATTAGTACACTAGGAAGGGAAGGCGTAATTGGATGAGGCGGAGACTCCAGGCCGGGGTGACGGGTGTCTTGGGCGTTGACAACTACTGGCGAATTGAGTAAACTGAAGAAGATAGACAAGAAGAAAGAGGAAAAAAAAAAAAAAAAGCAAGGAAGATACAGGTAATAAGTTCATTGACTTGTTTATTCATTGTTTGTTCGATGTTATACTTCCCATATACTAGGTGAACAATGTAATTCTCGAGCTATGCAAAACATCTATATATATCTACATGGAAAGACAACAAGTTAGCTCACATGTAAGAATTTGACAAGTTTAGTATTGAGAAGTCAATTGCTAGGGAAGGAATAGCTAGCAGGTGTTTCCTGCAAAGTTGAGAAAACGGAAAAAGGTTATGGTGGACACATAAAGCAGACACCCAAAATTGTCAGGACAGGATAATCATTATTGACAACAAAGTTGTACAAGATATCTAAAACGATGTTAAAAAATCCTGTTTATGCAAAATTGTGTTGGACCTGCGAGTCCAACAATATTGTGTTATTGAGCACTGCTTATGTGTCAATAAAAAGATTTGGAAAAAAAAAAAAAATATTCAAGAGTCAGCTTAAGAGCTAGTCAGACTGTAGCTGAGTTCTAAGATCTGGAAGTTACATTCAAGGTTTGGTGCTTTTCCACAGATCACATAATTTAGAATACAGAGATAATTTAGTAATTAAAGACAATTTGAACTTCTATAAGTAAATTCTTACATATGACTAGTATTGTGGTAAAAGCTCCCCCTTTAGCTTTAGTGAGTCAACTCTTTGGGTATACAAAATATGCAGTATAAATCCCATTGATTTGATTTAAGAACCTGTAAGCAAAATATGTATTTGCTACAATATTTGTGCTAGAGTGAGATTTTAGTGAAGGATGGAGGTTTATTTACAGAGCAAGGCTTATTTTAGTGGCATGATTTGTGAAACTGTGGTTTCGTGAAGTGGCAAGGTTTATGTGATAAGTGAGGTTTTATGACACAGCATTTTTTTATGTGGAGAGTAAGGTTAAGTGAAACAGTACTGAACCTTCAGATTTCTGTTTGCATAGACTACGTTTTTTGTTGGGAGTGAAGCACTGAGTTTTGTCTGGGTGTTAATTTTAGTGTAGCAGTGTTAAGTGTTGTGCGGTAGAGCTTTGTATGGGGTGTGAGGCTTATTGGGGTAGTAAATGTTGTATGTTTAGTGAATCAACAATATTTATGTGAGGAGAAAAGTTTAGTGAAGTACTAAGGTTTATGTGAGGAGTATGATTTTGCATGATCTCTACAGGAAGGATCTTGACAGCAGTGATGACCTCAATAGTTTGAAATGGGCCTTAGGATGCCTTGCTGATAACAAGACTGTAGGAGTTGATGGAATCCCAATTGAACTATTCAAAATTCTACAAGATGATGCTGTGAAAGTGTTGCTTGCCTTATGCCAACAAATTTGGAAAACTCAACAATGGCCAATAGACTATGAAAGGTCAGTCTACATCCCAATCGCAAAAAAAGGCAGAGTGCTCCAACTATCGAACAATTGCACTTATTTAACATGCCAGCCAGATCCTACAAGCTCAACTCCAACAATATATGGACAAGGAACTTTCAGATGCACAGAGAAAGAAGCATAAGAGATCACATTGCCAATGTCCGCTGGTTAATAGAGAAAGCAAGAGAGTTCCAGAAATACATTTACTTCTGCTTCATGGACTATCCAAAAGCCTTTGACTGTGTGCATCACAACAAAATGTGTCAAGTTCTTAAAGAGATGGGAAAACCAGATCATCTCATCCGCCTCCTGAAAAATCTGTATGTGGACCAAGAAGCCATGGGCAGATCCAAATATGGGACAACAAAATGGATCAAGCCCGGAAAAGCTGTGCGACAAGGTTGTATATTGTCACCTTATTTATTCAACTTATATGCAGAGTACATCATGCGTAAGGCTGCACTGGATGATTCCAAAGCTGGAAGAAATATTGCTGGACGAAATATGAAGAACCTCTGATAAGCCGATTTTTACTCCCGCCTAATTTGGGGGACTATGCTCACCCTTAATTCTCTCTCTCTCTATGGGTCGCAACTGTTTGTTCAGATCTCTACACCAGCAGACACTTCAGATAACAGCATCATTTCTGAAGAGACATGCACCATCAGACCCATTTTCTTAGGATCTAAAAACCACACACCATGTACCTTTAATTAGTACAAGCAGACTCGTACACCACCTTTGTTTAGTGTATCCAAAATAAGACTGGCACGTCTTTATTCTTCAAAACACATTTTCAGATGACACAAAACACCAAAGACTTCCCCCCAGTTCTAGCCCATCCTCCTAGGCAAATAGCTTGCTACCCCCCTCACCCACATGGTTTTCTTGTTCTCATTACACATTTTCTCTCCTCTTACAGAGCAATAAAACTAACTCCCCCCTTCATGACTAAAGCCAAAGCCTTCACATGTGGCCGATCCCATATCAATTATTTAGAATTACTTAACCGTTTGAATATCCCAGATATGACTGTTAAGCAAGTTGTCTGTACCTTCTGACCATACATATAGTGACTGATGAACCCCAAACAGTCCAGTGGGCCCTTCTGTTCATAACACTGATGATACTACTCTGATGGCTGAAAGTGACTAGGAATTAAATGACCTATTGATGAGGGTGAAAAAGAGAGTGCAAAAGCTGTCCTGCTGCTCAACGTTAAAAAGTCAAACATCATGGCAAGTTGCAGTCTCCAATCCTCGCAAATAGACAGGGAAGAAGTGGAGGCAGTGACAGATTTTATTTTCCAGGTATCCAAGATCTCTTCAGATGGTGACTGTAGCCGTGAAATTAAAAGACATTTGCTTCTGGGGAGTAAAGCTATGGGAAGCATAGACAGGCTAGTAAAAAGTAAAGATATTAAACTATCAACAAAGGTCCATATAGCTGGAACTATGGTATTCCCAGTAGTAATATATGGATGTGAGAGCTATACCATAAAGAAGTCTGAGAGCTGCAGAATTGACGCCTTTGAATTGTGGTGTTGGCGAAAATTACTTAGAGTCCCTTGGATTGCAAGAAGATCAAATAAATTAATACTTCAGGAAATCAAGACTGTTCACTGCAAGGTATGACCTTGAGGCTGAAGCTCAAATATGTCAGCCATATCATGCGACAACCTTTCTTAGAGAAGACTCTGATGCTGGGGAAGACTGCAGGCACAAGAAGAAGGGGAGGGCCTGGTAGCGCATATATGAGGTCACCCAAGAAATTAACACATTTGATGGAGCTCCGAGGGGCAGTGACTGAGAGATGTACCTGACGTGCTGTGGTCCATAGGTTCACGGAGAGTCAAACACGACTGATCAACTAAACAACATCAACAATGATTTTGTGAAGTAATAAGGATTATGTGTAGAGTGTGATTTAGAGATGTAGTGAGATGTATGTGAGGAGTGAGGTTTAGTGAAGAAAAAGGTTTATGCGAGTAGTGTGGTTTCATGGTGTAGTAATGTTTATATGGGGAATGTGGTTTAGTGAAGTAATAAGGTTTATGTAGGGAGTGTAGTTTAGTGAAGTACTAAAGTGTATGTGGGGAGTGAGGCTTAGTGAGGTAATAAGGTTTATGAAAACAGTGTAGTTTGATGAAGTAGTAAGGTTTTTGTGGGAGTCGCGTCTAGTGAATTAAAAAGGTTTATGTAGGCAGTGTGGCTTTGTGATGTCGTATGGTTTATATTGGGAGTGAGGTTTAATAAAGTAGTAATATTTATGTGGGGAATGTGGTTTAGTGAAATAATAAGGTGGGGAGTTTGATTTATTGAAGTAGTAAGGTTTGTGTGGGGAGTATAATTTAGTGAAACAATAATTTTTATGCAGGGAGCGATATTTGGCAAAGTAGTAAGATTTATGTGGTTTAGTTTAGTGAAGTAGAAAGGTACATGTGAGAGTGAGGTTTAGTGATGTAACAATCTTTATATGGTAAGTCTGTATTAGTAAAATGGTAAGGTTTATGTGGGGAGTGAGGTTTATTGATATAACTATCTTTATATGGGAAGTCTGTATTAGTGAAGTGGTAAGGTTTATGTGGGGAGTGAGGTTTAGTGAAGCAGTAAGATTTATGTGGGAGTGAGGTTTAGTTAAGTAACAAGGTTTATGGAGGTTTATGGAAGTATTAATATTTATGTGGAGAGTATGAAGGGCCTGTAGACCACCCCAGGGGGTGGAAGGAGAGGCCACTTGACTGGGCAGGCCCAGATATGGGTAGGAGGTGTTTACCTGGGGGAGGGGAGTCAGTTATAGGAGTTTGATGCCATTACCACCATTATGTCCCCAGCTAGCCATGTGTAAATATAGGTCCCTCTGTTCCCCCTGTTCCACTTTCATTTTAGATTTATTTTGTTCCCTTTCTTTGTCCCCAGTTCTTTCTTTTATTTTCCATTCTTCTTTCCTTTGCCCCTTTTCTTTCTCTTTCCCCTTTCTTTCATTCACTTCCCTCCCCTCCTACACTGTCACCTTCTGTGCGGTCCTGCAGCGTGGGCTGTGGCATGGAGGCTGATGGGGACAGACCAGCAGCAGAGCTGGGACCCGGTGGTCACTACGGGGGACATGACTGGCAGTGTCAGCGGAGCAATGTACCTCTGCGGTCCTCTGGCCTCCGGAGTGTGATGCTGCACTATGGGAGGAAGCAGTGAGCCAGGGGATTTTGGGTGTTGTAGTCTATCCTTGCAGGCATGCCACACAGCCTGGTGTCAGTACTGGCTGCTTGCAGGGAGACTATAGCACTGCTGAAGCTGACAGCAGTGTGTTAAACACATACACATGTACATCAGACTGCTAGCTCACAGCTCATCCCAGACTGCCAGTGAGGGGGTCAAGGCCCTTGACAGCCTCCCCACAGGCAAAGCACTTCACATTAACCCCTTGATTTCCTACATTTAACCCCTCCCTCCCCACTCCATTCTCCTCAGATATTTGCCCTGTTCATTGGTGTTCATTGGTTGGTCAATTTTATTCTTCTCTCTGCACTAGTAGGTGTGTCTCAGATAATGGAAGACTTGAGGTGTCTGCTGTGTGTTGGGACTTGAGAGGCCGGCTGGGTGTTGTCTTAGGTGGCACCACTCCTTCTTCCTCTTTCGGTTATATCATTTCTTGTCATTCAGGGGTATATATAAGCTTTGATGATGGTGTCTAGTGCTACAAGGTATTTGCTTTGGAGGCCTTCTAGAGTTACGCAGGCTTGTCAGCGTAGGAGCAAGGGACGTGAAATTGTGTGTTCGGATAACACAGCCGCAGGGCAGGCGGTTTACTGTCAATTATGTATTGGCCCGTTCGGGACTATAGATAGTGTAAAAGAAACATAGGTACCAGGTGGCAGGACAGGATGGCTGACTGGTCCTTTTGAGGTGCGCACCTCAGACTGCTGGCCGGAGTGCCAGGATGGGCAGTTTGGCACTGGGTAGGCATCTAGGTGTACGAGCAGTTCATTGGCTAGGTTGGGGTTCTAAGGTACCCAAGGGGGTCCCCTGGTGCGCAGTGGTTAGGATGCAGGTTCAAATCCAGCTATGGATCCAAGAGATCACACTGGTCAGTACTTGGATGGGAGATCACCTGGGAATACCAAGAGCTGTATGCTGTGCCCCACTGGAGAAGGAACTGGAAACTTAATCCAGTATCTCTGCCATGAAAACCAAAAAAGATCAGCATGGTTGGTTAGTCATGGAGAGTCGGGCACGATTGAGTAACACCAGAGGAGGTGTTACCCCGAAGGTGGGGTACAGATGGCAGCCGGGGCATGGTCATTCTGTCCTGAAGTAGGAAGGAATGAAAAAGCGAGTGGTACAGGTGAACAGGAGGTATGGCAATGGGACATCAGGCAACTGGTAGTCTTTTCCTGGGGGCTGGAGATACCACTGTTCTGGAAGGAGGTCTGACATAAGGATGGAGCCTTGCGGCCTGTGCAGCTATCTCTCCTTCCCGCTGATTTTGCCGTTAGCGAGAGGTCGGTTGGTATACAGGCAAGTTGGGGAGGCCTCAGGTGCCTGGTCTTGGGATCCAAAAGGGAATCATGTGTCCAGATGGCTGGTTTGGAGATCAAAGTATGGTCATGTGACCATATGCCTGGTCCTGGGATCCAAAAGGTTGAACATGTGATCGCATGGCTGGATGTTACGGTTATGGAAAAAGGTCTGTGACAAATCGGAAGCTTTGCAGTTCTGTACACCATCTCTTTCCCGCTGGTCGGGACCTCAAGGTATGTCGACCTCGGGTGACTGGTCTGGCGATCCAAGGTGATAAGGTGACCATTTGGAGGAGCAGGTGGGTGAAGGGAGGTAGTTACAGTGTGACAGGCATGCTGATTGATCCCCCTTCGCGGCTTACGGCTCTCTTGTACCAAATCGCGTGGTTGGTTTTTGCGCCTTTTCTTACTTGAAGTTGGAACGGTTTTCTATGATTTCCACCCATTGAGCTGGAGACTGCAAGCAGTGTTTGGGCGTATTCCACATCGGAACTTGGTACCCACTCGCTTGGGCAGTAGCAACCACCATAACGGCCCTACAGGCTTTTGGGGAGAACGTGGTTTGGAGAATTGCAAGGTCGTGTGTGGTGAGGTCATTTGCAATGGGTAAATCTGACCAAGTATGTGCTTTGCCTCAGTTGTCAATCATGGCCCGTGGCTGGCCGTCAGTCTGGTTCGGATGGAAGTACAATCAGTGTCCCTGGATTGGGTAATGACATCAGTCGGCAGGGCGGGTAGCAAGTGGCACTTCCCACTTCCTACCTTGGTAGTAGCAATCCTGTTAACACAACTCGTTCAGCAACGGGTTATCGAAGCTAAAAGTATCAGGCATGCCTTATACGTCAATTTACATGATTGATCTGTGTAAGAAAGCAGTCGGATTCAAGTTCAGCACTGCTTGGGCTCAACTTCATGAGCAGGTATGGAGCTCGGAGTGCTGGTGTTTTAATGGGGTATGCAGCTGGCCATGATGTTTGTTGGGGGGGTCGAAACCGCAAAAGGTATTCTGCGCCTTTCTCTGTGGCGGATGGTCAGGGGAGTCGTCGGGACAGTGGTAAAATGGGTGAGATCCTACCCTATGGTGGTACGGATGGCACGGTAGGCCCTGGACTAGTGTTCAGGGCGTACTGTCTCTGGCCAGGCTCCTCCCCTCACGTAGTTATGTTACTTATTGTTATGTTTTTTTATGTCAGTTTGTTTTTACCAATAAACGCTGTGGCCATTTATCCTACCAAGAAGTGCTCTGTGTCTAATCATTACATTTAATAGGTGATTGTGTATAAAACCCTTATGTGCATCTACCAACTGGGCCTTGCTTAGGTCATAGTTTAGTTAAGGGGTTCGTAAAGTAGTAAGGTTTATGTGTGAGTGAGGTTTGTGTGTGTGTGTGCTTCGCTCATTCACGTCCGACTCTCTGTGACATCATGGACTGTAACACCATGCTGATCCACTCAGCATTCATGGCAGAGATACTGGAGTGCGTTGCCAGTTCATTCTCCAGTGGGCCACAGCATACAGCTCCCGGTATTTCTAGGTGGTTTCCCATCCAAGTACTGACCAGGACTAACCCTGCATGGCTTCAGGGCGATGTGACCTCTTGCTTCCCTGACTGGAATCAAACCCAGGTAGCAGCAGTGAAAGCATCAAATCCTAACCACAGAACCACCAGGGAACCCGGAGTGAAGTTTAGTGAAATGGCAAGGTTTATGTTGGAGGTAATGTTTAGTTAGGTGAAGTAATGAGATTTATGTGGGGAATCAGGTTTGGTGAAGCAGCAGATTTTATATGTGGATTGTGATTCAGTGAAGTAGCAAGGTCTGTGCGTGAAGAAAGAGAGATTACTTTTATATTGGGGCTGAGGTTTATTGAGGTGACTGTTTATTTGGTGCATAAGGTTTATTAGATGTGTGGGAAGAGATATTTTGCTTGTTAGTATGTTGTGTGAATTTGTGGAGGAAGAGAGATCAGTTAAGGCAATAGTATAGGGACTGCCTACACCAGCCTCATGTACTAACATCCTATCACCAAAAACATGACAGGTTTTAGAAACTAAAGCATGGAGATATTGCATGAACACGGTAAGACAAAGGAACCTATCTCTGCAGGCTCCTTTCCAGCAGATCTGCCTTCGTTTAAATTGTTGCTAATTATCTTGGAGAGTGTGGGGCAGAATAAAAAAAGTAGCAAGTTTAATTATTCACTGCTCAGCTGAATTTTTAAATATTTTAATTGTGTCATGTATCATATGACAAAAACTATATATTCTGTATATTTTATTCAAACAAATTTTTGGCAGCATTTCTAAAATTAAATCTCTAAATACCAATCAAAAAAAAATTAATAAGCAAACATACTATAGAAAGCAGCGCCCCAGGCACATCTTGTGTCTGCTTGGGCTAATCCATAAGGTTTCCATGGCAAAGATACTGGAGTGGGTTGTTAGTTCCTTCTCCAGTGGACAGCGATTTGTCAGACCTTTCTGCTATGACCTGCCCATCTTGGGTGACCCTAGCTCAGAGTTTCATTGAACACAAGCCCCTTCACTACGACAAGATAGCAATCCAGAAGGAGTCTAATGTTGTAGTCTATAATAAAATAAAAAGACTTGCAATATATGGTATTAATAAATTCTTATTTTACCACATATAGAAAAAACCTTTGAAAAAGTCTAAAATTTAGTGACAAAACGGCATTAGGTTGTCAGCTAGTCCACTAGGGAGATTATTATGTGCATATTATTAGTTTGTAAGCCTGTCTGCGAGGTTCCTGAATTAGGGCTATTCGTTTTAGTGGCCATTTGACACTGTAGATTAGTTACAGCCTACAGGTTCTTAGGCCTAGAAACGTTGGCACTGGTCCATTCCCAATAGTGGCAGGGGAAATGTATATGGACAAAAAGTGACATGGCCTCACATTAAGCTGTCTCTTCTCATACTATCTAGCAATTTGTTTTTAATAGTGAATATACTGAATATATGTAGTCTTTGTTATCAGTCTATTCCAGTTCATGTGTGGGCTATTCCAGTTCATGTTGGGGCTAACAGCCTTATTAAATTGTGATTCAGCCAATTGAATAGGGCTCTATATAAGCACATAGCATATTTTTTTACAGAAGTTTTTAGTTAGTGAAGACCTTGCTTTTGGATAGAAGTTTACTAAAAACTTCTTTAAAAAAATGTGCTATGTGCTTATATAGAGCCCTATTCAATTGGCTGAATCGCAATTTAATAAGGCTGTAAACCTTTTCAAGTTCTCTGGTTTATAATAGGATTCTCCTAATAGATTAATAGTAGATTGTTAGTCTACTACTGCTTGTCAAGCAGTATTTAAGAGGACCCCCTGACCATTTATGCATATTGGATACCAAAGTCCCACTATTGAGAAAACAGACTTCGCCTCTTTTTTAAATTTTGCTGCATTGTTTATTTGTGTCAAATAAAGTTTCCAATTTTTGCAATAACTTTTGATAGTGCGGTACAATAAAATTACAGTACAGTAATCCCTCGACATTAGCAGGGGTTCCGTTCCCAGGTACCCCGCGAATGCACAAAATCTGTGAATAACTGCAACCTGCTGGAACTGCCTGAAGCAAGGGTGCAAGGGGTCGGGTGTAACTCACCCGGCGTGGGAGTCACTCACCAGCGGGGGAAATGCAGCTTTCAGGCCCTCCTCTAGGGCCTGGCGAGAGTGTGGGGCTCCTCCTCAGCGGAGGCCTCTCACATATAAATGTGAGAGGAAAACAAATCCGCGAATATCAAGGGATTACTGTAAATATATTAACATAGGGTGAATGAACATTTTGGCATCTTTATCAAAATACAGTTATTAGTGAGAAGGCCTTTGGAGTAGTCATAGGAAAAAATGCCAATGTCTCACCAGCGATATGCTACGGGATGAGATTTATCTCTAGAGGGGAGAATGAAGTTGGCTATTTTAACAGTACACTTTCACCATACAGATTGCATTTCAGCCCATGTGTGTCTTACAGTTAAATATCAAGTTTAAGCAGTAAGGAAAGTCCATAAAAAAACCTTTCAGTTTTAATCAGCAGGGAGTGTGACCGCAACTTTTCTATTAACACAAGTACAGTTCTATGATTGAAAAAGCAGCCTGTGAACTAAACGGCTTCAAATTATCTGGAATAACTTTGTGTGAGCTTTGCTGAGGTCATCAAATGGCTTGCAGTGAAATCATTACTAGGTCTGTGAGTGATAACCTCAGCAATTTTCTGTCCCACAAAACCATTAGCATATGCAAACAATAGCACTGGGCTGTGTCTGCTATAAAATAACTGGACCTAGAGAGAAATAATCACTGGCTTGGAAGGTGGGATCCATCAAAAAAATGGGGCGATTTGTTAGGTTCTGATGCAGTTGTGTTATAGGTCCATTGCTGTTATTTATTCTAAATATAGCCTTTTGAAGAAGAACAACATTTGAATATATGGAAATGCTTTTATAATTTATATTTATAATATAATACAGCAAAAATTACTGCCTTTTCTAGATACTACATTTTAGTTGGGAGGAATAGAAAGACAGTTTCTATCAGTACTATGGAAAGTAGGCAAATAAATCTGCCAGTGCTTTCGACAGGATATTCACAAGAACTCATCCACCTGAAAAAGGTCTGTAGTAAAGAATAATTGCATCTAAACGTTAAAAATGTAAAGGTTGCATTAATTAATTAATTTTTCTTTAAGAAAAAACATGTGGTCATTTATCAAGTTTAGTTATTTAAAAGAAAATTTTAAAAAAGATAACAAAGTTGATGATTTTATAGGACATTTTAACAGGAGATCATTTGTAATACACCCTGTTCTTTTCACTTGGAGAGATTTTAGTCCATCAAATTTGGGTTGTTTGTGTTGAAATGTTGCAGAATATCTACTTGGTCGTTCTTTAATCAGGTAAATGATCAAAGAAAAAATGTTTCAGAAATTGAAGAAACACTTTTGCACTTTTTATATCAATTTTAAAAAGTAAATAATGTTAAACTGCAGCACTATCCTTTTCTGATTTACTTATCGGATCCCACAACAGTCAAGATTGTTCCCTGTGTACGTGCACAAAATATGCCACTTGCACATGAATCAAATGGATACCCTTATTTTACCCAAATTATTATCAGCACCCATTGGCAGGTCCATTCACAATTTAATTCTGTCTCTATGAGGGTGTGGGCTTTTGTGAAGTTGCCAGGGCTAAAACAAAATGAAGACAATTTGAAGGTTTCATACTCTTTGTGCCTGGACAATTTTGAAGCATTGAATAAGTAGGGTTCTAGGTTACTCAATCGATCAGATTTGCTGATTTATTTAACCATATTAGCATGTTCTCAGCAAATGAAGTGTGGAAACATCTTGTTATGGCACATGAGGTCAGATTTTTTCTAGGTTAGGACATTAAGAAGTCTCTGTCCTGTTGTCCAGCAGGGGGTGTGTGCTCCAAGAATATTTAGGCTCCAGCATTGCTGAGTTTAATGTTCTTGTTAGTGAAATTAGGGAGGGACAGTTTATGAATCAGCATTGAGGAAAGTAACCTGTAATCTACTTTATAGATTGGAGCACTGCTTCAAGACTCAGTGTGCAAAGGTTAGACTGCTGGGTATTCTCAACAGTAACCATGTATTTTTTTACATAGATCTTCTAATTCGTACTAGGTTTATTTAATTATTTTTTACGCCTCTGTTTATTTATTATATACATTTTACACTTCAGTTACTTTTAGCAAGCAAATAAATTAACAGCATGTCAACTTTTGAATCTCATCCTTGCTCCTTGTTTGTCCCGCTGCATGCCATCATCCTTCACATCTGTGACCTGTTGCGCCGCATCTCAAAACTAAGGGGTGCAATTGGGTGGTCCCCCAGCACTTGCACTTTGGGGTGGGCGCCTACTAACTCCAATGCTTATATTATAACACACAATGTGGGATCCCCAAAGTTATAATATAGTATAGAGATTGATGTTGGGGTGACTCCCATTGTTATGTTTAGGGGTCCACAGGGTCCTGCATGGGTAAGGTGGGCTCTCCATCTGAAAGCACAAGTGGTGGGGAGGCCCATGAATGGTGAGGGAGAGTCCCAGGGGATATCCAGACACATACGGGGTAGTGAGTGATAAGTAGGTGCTGAGTGGGAGAACCCTCAGACTAGCAGGACATATCAGGGTATAAGCAACAGGGTCATAAACGCACCAGCATTCATTGATAACATAATTTTAACATCAAGGAAGTGTAGCATTAAATGCAGCGAGAGCTCTCTAAGGAGGCTTATCTACTCTTGTGAGAGGCTCAGTTTCCACATTTTTATTTGACTCACAGTAAGCACGCACAGAACCTTACAAGAGCATGTAGGATGCTAAGTAACTCTTATGGGAGCCATTTAATAGCACTTTAGGTAAAGTAAAGCAAGGAAGAAGTCATACGTAGAGACCGCTCATAAGGATTAATTCATAAGTGTTTGCAGCTGGTGAAATGTAATAGGTTCATAGGTCATCATGTCTAAATTTCACTTGTATTATTCCTTACGGGGGCCATGTAATCAAGCCCATAAGATGTAAAAGAAAATAATAACAAAATCATAAAATCATAAAAATGTTAGTATAACATTTTACAATTTCATACATAATACGTTCTAAAAGCCATAAAATCATTTTAGAAAAAAAATATTTGATTTAGCAAATTCTGCTTGTATCATGTGAGCTTCCATCCAGTGGCAGAGCTAGAGAATGGAAGGTCCTGGTGCTAAAAATAAATTTGGGCTTCCCACCGAGAGGGGTTGTAAATAAAATTTTTCCACTGGACCCCCCTGGTACCAACTCACTCAGTGCCCCTCACAGCCCCAAAACCTCTCAGCACCCACCTCACATAGCACCCCCCTCACAGAACCCATCCCCTTGTCCTTTGCTGACACTTTGCAGCCCTTGCTTTCTCATTAGTTTTGCTCTCTTTTAAACAGGCAAAGACTAATTTCCAGCCAGGGGTGTGTGGGCCAAGGAAGCACAGGGAATCCTAGGGGGCCTGTGGTAGGGTGGACTGGAGTGTGGGGCTCCACACCCACACAAAAAAATGCAAAAATAAAAAAATGACACCGTACTGGGCATCACCTCCATCATTGGTAGCTCCGTCCCTGCTTCCATCTTGATTCAAGGTTTAAAGGGACTTTTTAAAAAATATTTTTTTGCGTTGTTCAGTCATTTCTGTGACCTCATGGACTGAAACACACCAGGACATCTTTATGTCCATGGCCATTATGAATCACCTGCTATTCATGGCAGATGTACTGGAGTGGGTTGCCAGTTCCTTCTCCAGTGGGCCACAGCATGTAGCTCCTGCTATTCCCAGGTGGTCTCCCATCCAAGTACTGATCAGGACCATTCCTGCTTGGCTTCAGGGTGGTGTGACCTCTTGGTTCCCTGACAGGAATCAAACCCAGGTTGCAGAGGTGAAAGCACTGAATCCTAACCACTGGACCACCAGGGAAGCCTTAATCATAATTTATTTGCAAAAATATAATAAAAAAGTTTTATAGATTTTTTTAAATAGTCCTAATTGACTTAAATTGTGTACCTTCAGACTTTAGTCTAATCACATGAGTTCATACAGGTTGACTTTCCAATTATTATTTTCTGAATTTACAGCCTTATTAAATTGTGATTTGGCCAATTGGAAAGGGCTCTATATAAGTACATAGCATATTTTTTACAGAAGTTTTTAGTTAGTGAACTTCTATACAAAAGCAAGGTCTTAATTAACTAAAAAGTTCTGTAAAAAAAATATGCTATCTGCTTATATAGAGCCATATTCAATTGGCCAAATTGCAATTTAATAAAGCTGCTAATCTGTAACTTGGACTAGGTTATTCAAAACACAAATAAGGCACATACATATGATGATAGGAAACCAAGGTCAGTCTGCCCATAGTATATCTGCACTCATAGAGCCTCATTCAATTCCTAATTGCCCAATTGAATAGGGTTCTATATAAGCACATACAAACATTTTTGACAAAACTTTTTAGTTACTGAACTTCTATCCAAAAGCAAGGTTTCACTAACTAAAAACTTCTGTCAAAAAAATATGTTATGTGCTTATATAGAGCCCTATTCATTTGCCAAAATTCAAATTGAATGAGGACCATACTATTTAGGCTGAGAATGACATATGTTATTTATTTGGGTGAGTACAAGTTAAATGTTGCATTATATCACATCAGGAGTCATTCAAAGAGTGTCATGACATGTTTGTACATGATGATCAAAGCACCTTTGAGAAACGATTGGTGCTATCTACAGCCAAATGAGTAAGAAGAGATCAAGGACCTAGATAATTTGAAGGTCTTGCCCTGAATACTAGTAGAGTTGTCCACCTCTATTTTTTTATTCTTTTTGTGTTGCTCAATCGTTTTCAACTCTCAGTGATCTCATGGACTGTAACACACCAGGACATAGTTATGTCCAAGGTCATGCTGATCCATTTGATATTCATGGCAGAGATACTGGAGTGGGTTGCCAGTTCCTTCTCCAGTGGGCTACAACATACAGCTCCTGGTATTCCTAGGTGATCTTCCATCCAAGTACTGACCAGGCCCAACCCTCCTCAGATTCAGGGTAGTTTGACCTCTTGGTTCCCTGACTAGGAATCAAGCACAGGTCTGAGTGGTGAAAGCACCAAATCATAACCATTGGACCACCAGAGAACCCTCTATAGACAGTCCTAAAGAGAGAGATACTGATAACAGATTCTCTCACTCTAAAGGGAACCAAATGTATTCGTATGTCTATGGTCATGAAGAGTCTCCTAAGCAGCTTCAGTAGAAATATGGAAACAACCACACATCTGGATGGAAAGTGTAAATTATCCAGACTCTGAAGCACCTTTGTGAAAAAGATAGTGGATAGAGTAAGACCCCTGGTGTATGGTGCTAGAAAATATATGAGGTTAGTGGTGTTTCACAAGACCAAGAGCTCGGGTTCTGAGGTATAGGTAAACTTCATTGTCAAACACAGCAATATTTGACTCAGAGATGGATATACTTGTGATAAGAGGAAGGTGCAGAAGGAGGAACAGGCAGATGTCCAAAGCCTTAGTCTGATAACAGGTTAAGATTGAAATCAACACCATAACACCTCCCCCTCATTGGCCCAGAAGCAGACTTCTTGCTGCAAGAAATGTAACTACAGCTCTCCAGTAATTTAAGCACCCCTCTCACATACACAACTTCCGCCATTGTGTCATGGATCCCTCCAGGGTCCTGCATAGGCATCACATTTTTTTTTTTTTTCTAATTAAAAACAGCTGTATAACTTTTTTCTGCATAATTATGCTCTTAGACCCAAATTTTTCAAACATATACCGTATTTTTTCATTTTGCACTACTTTATTTTCCCCTATATAAGAACAATGAAGAGGTTTGTGGGATTTTGGTAGTTTTGAGCCTTCTACTGGAACAGAGATATCAGATATGCCTCAAGAACACTTTAAAGTAGGTACTTATTTCTAAAGAGGGCTTCGAAAGTCCATTCTGGTAGGTGTTAAGTACCACCTCATGATAGTTTTGTGCGCATTTTCCCTCAGAATAGTGTTTAGTGAAGAACCAGCAGCCAGCTAATTAATTTTGTTCCACTGTGCATTGGTCAAGGTAATGGCAAATTCTGATTCCCAAGATTGCTGATGGTAGAGTTTTGACGGTATGGACTGGTCTAATAGGAAATTGTATATAGTGGATATATTACCATTACCATAAGCATTATCCATACAGCATTTTTTGAAGGTTGTGGACCTAGCTAGAGTATTAAGTATTTTATATAATCTTTAAAGGTAGGGAATGTTGGTCTCTCAATATCGCTGGGGACCATACCTGATTCTCTCTTAGGAGATCAGCAGCTATAGTTAAATCATTATCTAACTGCCATTTAAATTGTTATAGCTTATTAATAGGTCTAGTCTTCCGGTATAACCATAGGTGAGTGAGCCTTGAACCTGGCACAACAAGTTAGAGACAAGATCGCTATTGACTAAACTACACAATTGGGGAGGGAAGAAGTGTTAAGTTTATGATGTAAGCTAAGCTATAATACCTGACTAATACAGAGGTCTCGTTCTTCAAGGATATTTGTTTAAATCTCCACCCACACTGGCAGTTGCTCTTTGCTGAACCATTTGGTTATTTGGGTCAATCTAGTGGCTTTACAATACTTCAATAAATCTGGAAGGGCTATCCCTTATCTGAGTTTGGGTGCCAACATGGCCATCTTATTAATCCTTGTTTTTTTGCGATCCCAGATAAAGCGAGAGATTGCCCCCTGAAGAATGAAGAACCAAAATGTCCTTAGTTTGGCCTGCTGCCGGGATAGTGCAGAATAGATACAGCAGCTTGGGTAATAAATTCATTTTGGCAGGAATCCTACCAAGCCACTAGATTTTATAAGAACAGCATATGTCGATGTCATGTAGTAACTTTTTTATAAGAGTGGGAAAGTTTGTTGAGTATGTTTGGCCGGATTTTCGAGGAATGAAAACCCCCAGATATTTAAGGTGGTGTTTGACCTATTTAAAGGAAAAGTTCCCCTTCTAGTTGATCTTCTAAATGTTTTGGCAAGGAAACATTCAGCACTTCAATTTTGCTTGGGTTAATTTTTAAACCAGAAATACAGCCAAAAAGTTCAAGAGCATGAAATAAGTTAGGCAGTAAGCATGACATCATCTGCAAAAAGGCTCAATTTGTGTTCTGTCTCTACTACCTGGATACCCTTTATGTTCAGTAGCCAGGGGTTCAATGCATAAAGCAAAGAGAAGAGGGGACAAGGGACATCCATGGCGTTTCCCTCTAGTTATCTTAAAAATACAAGAGATTTTATGATGGTTGCAGGGTAATCGCTAGGTGGAGTCGCTGACGAGTGACGTCACACGCCGGGGACACGCAGCACCATGCTTGGCTGGTTGGAGAGCTGGTGAGAGAGCCTAGGGACAGCAGCCAGAACCAGATCACTATCTAATAAGTACAGGGTGATACATAGCTAGGGTAATATAATTTATGTAATCAGAAATGACATAGGGTAAATTGAGTTACTGCAGCATTTTACCATCAAAAGTGGGTGTTAGATATTAAAAGGTTGACAGCCCTTGATCTTTTTTGAATAATAAACTTGATAACAGGCAAAATGATATTATAAAACTAAAAACATCTCCATTTACCTTTTTTTTTTTTAACATTGATTTTTTATTGAAGACATAAGATAATACAGCATTGTACAATAAATGCATCAGATACGTTATATTGTCTTCTTCAATAAAGCTTATTATTTTAACTACTGACTATCAGCCTTATTAAATTGCGAGTGTGCAAATTTAAAAGGGCTCTATTTAAGCACACAGCATATTTTTTTTACAGAAGTTTTTAGTTAGTGAACTTCTATCCAAAAGCAAGGTTTTCACTAACTAAAAACTTCTGAAAAAAAATATGCTCTGTGCTGTCCTTTTTTTTTACATTTTTTACAATAAGCATAACTAAAATCGTAGAGGAGAAAATCATTGAGAATAACAATGATATATTAGTAAGTTAAAAAAAAAAAAAAAAAAAAAAGAAACAAAACAAAGAGCTTAAAGGGCTTGTTTTACTTTTATTAGCTTAATCTGCTACTATCTAAGAAGGTTGTGACTTTGTAAACGAATGAGCTTCCCATTACTCCTATTGAAAACATTTATTGTTGTAACTGCCTATTGCCCACTGTACAGACAAAAACTATTTTCAAGTGCAGTTCTTCAAATGATCATACAGAAAACAATTACCACCCTGGCCCTTTAATCACTTACTACCAAATATATCCCACTATATAAACATTTTCATTACAAGCTACCTCCTTTCAAAGATAAGGGAAAGGAAGCACATATATGGTTATGTACTTATGCAGATTGATTTCTATTTTTCAAGTTATATTACTTTGCCTGCCATATAGATGTGTGGATGGAGATGTGGGTCCAATAAGTTTCTGGAGGAAGAGGATGAATATTAAATTGGTAAAGCTGCTCTAATGAACATTTTCCTCATGGCTAAGTTACTTTGCTGACATAGTGAAGTTTAATGTTTTGTAATATCAAGTATAGTTTCAATATAATGGTGACTATAAGAGGAATAATTATTTTATAATAAAAACAAATGACATCTAGATCAGTAATTTAAGTACATATTTTTGGAGGGAGAAATTGGCATTCTGGCTCATGGCCATGCTTTCATTTGAAATAGGAGCTATGCTGGGGAAGTGAATAGGAAAGATGCCCTGTGCTGGGTAGATAAAAGTGGGCTGTTTTTTCTAAGGTGAGAGCGTTTTCATATGATTTCTCTAATCCCTATGTTGACGAGATTTATCACCTCACCTGTAGTGTAAAATCTCTTGCAAAATCTCATAAGGCTCCCCATTCCCTCTCATTCCATGCAGCCGAAAATTAAGTAATCACATATAATACTTGTCAAACTGCGAGTTGTAGTCACGCTGGCAAGCCTCGCAAAGCGAGGTGAGCCGTTGACGCATAGAAGACTTCCGTGCTTGGAGTACTTAGGCGATGAGCGCCAAAGGGGCTCATCGCCCTGCGAGCCTCGCAAAGCGATCAGTTGAAGCATTGAAACACAGGGACTTAGACTGAAAAGAGCACCAAAGGCGCTCCTGCGAGCTTCACGAAGCATGGCGAGCCATTGAGGCATTGAAACATGCAGGACTTAGGCAAAATGAGCGCTGAAGGCGCTCCTGTGAGCTTTGTAAAGTGAGGCGAGTTGAGGAACGCAGGGCTTAGAAAAAAAAACTTCCGACCTCGGAGTTTCAGGGGCAAAAAAATACCATTTTAACAGGAAATAGAAAAACACGGAAAAAAATATTTATAATTTATTGAAAAATAAATTTAAAAACACTTACACACAGCACGGGAGTGACACCAGGATGCCTGCGAGTGAGGTTGCACTCAAATTTAAGCTGAATTTGCCGAGTTTCGACACTCGAACATCGGCTAAGTGAAAAAAAATGGCAGCTGAAAAAAAATTAAAACAAGGCAAAAGGCAAATCAGCGCCAGGCACGTACGAGTTAGCCAGGAACGACCTCGGAATCTTGGAAGCAAAAAAAAAACAACCTCTCAAAAATACTAATTTAACGGGCGAAACGCGGAAATCGAAAAACACAAAAAAGCAAGAAAAAAAACATTATTAAAGTAAAAAAACACTCACACACAGCACGAGTGCAACACCAGGATGCCTGGAAGTGAGGTTGCATGCAAATTTAAACCGAATTTGCTGAGTTTCGGCACTCGAAAATCGGCTAACCGAGAAAAAAAATGTGGGACGAAAAAAACGAAAACAAGGCTAAAGGAGACAAAGGCTCGCAAATCACTGCCAGGCACGTACGAGTTTGCCAGGAACGTAGGAGATACAAAATATACCATTACAACGGATGGAAAATGCTCACGAGCCAAGTAACACATAGAAAAAAGCCTCCATTTTACAACACTAACTTGCAAATAATAACATTACGATTCTAAAATGGCTCTTTACCCGCCAAAACAAATGGTTTGGCCTTGCGCACGCAGCCTATTTACACTGCACACTTGGCACATTGCTGACACTTTCTCCTCAGGGGATCAACAGTCCAACTGTACATTTTCTGATGCAAGAAAATCCAAAGAGATTGTTAGCTCTTCAGGATATAGATTGCTGCATATTAATTATAAATAGTTAAAGTATATCTATGTATTAATTCATATTAATTTATGAATTCACTGTACTAAAAATCGTTGCAAAGCAGGAAACTTGAAATACACGAGGAGAGAGACTTGCAATGAGCACCGATGGCGCTCAGCGCGGGGCTCACAATGAGCGCCAAAGGTCTTCAGAGGAGCAAAATTCTTACACTGTGTGGCAAACAGCATTGCCATGGCTTCAAATGTTATTGTTAGGTTGATGGGTGTTATGGATAAGTGTGAGGGGTGTTAGGGTTAGGGTAAGGGGTGTTAGGGATAAGTGTGGGGGTGTTAGGGTTAAGGATGTTAGGGTTAGGTGTTAGGGATAAGTGTGATGGGGGTTAGGGTTAGGGCAAGGGGTGTTAGGGATAAGTGTGAGGGGTGTTAGGGTTAGGTGTTAGGGTGAGTGGTGTTAGGGATAAGTGTGATGGGTGTTAGGGTAAGGGATGTTAGGGTTAGGTGTTAGGGTAAGGGCTGTTAGGGATAAGTGTAAGGGGGTATTAGGGTTAGGTGTTAGGGTGAGGGGTGTTAGGGATAAGTGTGAGGGGTGTTAGGGTTAGGTGTTAGGGTGAGGGGTGTTAGGGATAAGTGCGATGGGTGTTAGGGTGAGGGATGTTAGGGTTAGGTGTTAGGGTAAGGGCTGTTAGGGATAAGTGTAAGGGGGTATTAGGGTTAGGTGTTAGGGTGAGGGGTGTTAGGGATAAGTGTGAGGGGTGTTAGGGTTAGGTGTTAGGGTGAGGGGTGTTAGGGATAAGTGTGATGGGTGTTAGGGTTAGGTGTTAGGGTTAGGTGTTAGCGTAAGGGCTGTTAGGGATAAGTGTGAGGGTGTATTAGGGTTAGGTGTTAGGGTGAGGGGTGTTAGGGATAAGTGTGAGGGGTGTTAGGGTTAGGTGTTAGGGTGAGGGGTGTTAGGGACAAGTGCGATGGGTGTTAGGGTGAGGGATGTTAGGGTTAGGTGTTAGGGATAAGTGTGAGGGGTGTTAGGGTTAGGTGTTAGGGTGAAGGGTGTTAGGGATAAGTGTGGGGGGTGTTAGGGTGAGGGATGTTAAGGTTAGGTGTTAGGGATAAGTGTGAGGGGTGTTAGGGTTAGGTGTTAGGGTGAGGGGTGTTAGGGATAAGTGTGGGGGTGTTAGGGTGAGGGATGTTAGGGTTAGGTGTTAGAGATAAGTGTGAGGGGTGTTAGGGTTAGGGTAAGGGGTGTTAGGGATAAGTGTGAGTGGTGTTAGCATTAGGTGTTCGGGTGATGGGTGTTAGGGATAAGTGCGATGGGTGTTAGGGTGAGGGATGTTAGGGTTAGGTGTTAGGGATAAGTGTGAGGGGTGTTAGGGTTAGGGTAAGGGGTGCAAGGGATAAGTGTGAGGGGTGTTAGGGTTAGGGTGAGGGGTGTTAGGGATAAGTGTGAGGGGTGTTTGGGTTAGGTGTTAGGGTGAGGGATGTTAGGGATAAGTGTGGGGGGTGTTAGGGTGAGGGATGTTAGGGTTAGGTGTTAGGGATAAGTGTGAGGGGGGTTAGGGTTAGGGTAAGGGGTGTTAGGGATAATTGTGAGGGGTGTTAGGGTTAGGGTGAAGGGTGTTAGGGATAAGTGTGAGTGGTGTTAGGGTTGGTGTTAGGGTGAGGGGTGTTAGGGATAAGTGTGGGGGGTGTTAGGGTGAGGGATGTTAGGGATAGGTGTTAGGGATAAGTGTGAGGGGTGTTAGGGTTAGGGTAAGGGGTGTTAGGGATAAGTGTGAGGGGTGTTAGGGTTAGGGTGAGGGGTGATAGGGATAAGTGTGAGGGGTGTTAGGGTTAGGTGTTAGGGTGAGGGGTGTTAGGGATAAGTGTGGGGGTGTTAGGGTGAGGGATGTTAGGGCTAGGTGTTAGGGATAAGTGTGAGGGGTGTTAAGGTTAGGGTAAGGGGTGTTAGGGATAAGTGTGAGGGGTGTTAGGGTTAGGGTGAGGGGTGTTAGGGATAAGTGTGAGGGGTGTTAGGGTTAGGTGTTAGGGTAAGGGGTGTTAAGGATAAGTGTAAGGGGTGTTAGGGTGAGGCATGTTAGGAATAAGTGTGAGGGGTGTTAGGTCTTAGGGATAAGTGTGAGAGGTGTTAGGGTTAGGTGTTAGGTTGATGGGTGTTATGGATAAGTGTGAGGGGTGTTAGGGTTGGGTGCTAAGGTGAGGGGAGGATGATGATAAGGGGGGAAGAGACACAGGGGTGTCCTTGCAGCAGAGATCAAAATAGTCCTTCAGGACTGTATTGCACACTGTGTACAGTAGGCTAGCTGTGGTTTTCCCTATTGATGCAGTATCACCTACACTCAGCCTCCTCTCAGTAAGACTGCAAGTTAGTTATGATTCCAAAATGGCTGCTGTCCATGAGGTTAAAGGGTCTGGAAGGGAGCGTATGCTGCTGATTGGCTGGAATGTGTCTTCTGACTGTGAGTTGCAGGGTCAAAGTTTGCTCAATGATAAAGTATAGGGGGCGGATCGAACATCGCATATGTTCGCAGTTCGCCGCGAACATGCTATGTTCCCCGGGAACAGTCCGCCGGCGAACTATTCGTGACATCTCTATTCCTGACTTTATCCCCCCTCAGTCTCACAGTTACATTGCCCCCATTCTCCCCACTACTTCTTTGCCCCCTCCTAGCCTTTCTATCTTTATCCACACATCCATCTCTCCAATATATTGTCCCCCAACTATATGTTCCCTAATTTCCTTCAATCCATATTCTCTCCCTTACATTGCATCCCTTATAGTCTCTGAATTGTTTTACCCACAATCCATCACACTATTATTGTGTCTCTTAACTGTCTAATTGTATCTTATGCAAAATCCCTACATATTGGGTTCAGTATGTGGGGAGTGTTTTGTGCAACAGTTGTTTATAATCGTTAATGATTATTTATAGTATGCCAACTCCTACCAATGTTAAGGTGTCAGTCTTTGTCATGGTATGTGGGTATGAAATCTGTCAGACTGCCAGTGAGCCTCTCCAATGGTTCATCTTACCCATAGCAATATGTGTTGATCCAGACTGCGAATGAGCCTGTCCCATGGTTCACCTTACCCGTAGAAATACGTGTTGATCCACATTGCCAGGGAGCCTGTCCCATGGTTCATCTTACCTGTAGCAATAAGTGTTGATACAGACTGCCAGTGAGCCTGTCCAATGGTTCATCTTACCCATAGTAATACGTGTTGATCCAGACTGCCAGTGAGCCTATCCCATGGTTCATCTTACCTGTAGCAAAAAGTGTTGATCCTGACTGCCAGTGAGCCTGTCCCATGGTTCATCTTATCCGTAGCAATAAGTGTTAATCCAGACTGCCAATGAGCCTGTCCCATGGTTCATCTTACCTGTAGCAATAAGTGTTGATACAGACTGCCAGTGAGCCTGCCCCATGGTTCATCTTATCCGTAGCAATAAGTGTTAATCCAGACTGCCAGTGAGCCTGTCCCATGGTTCATCTTACCTGTAGCAAAAAGTGTTGATCCTGACTACCAGTGAGTTAGTCCCATGGTTCATCATATCTGTAGCAAATTAGTGTTGATCCAGACTGCCAGTGAGCCTGTCCAATGGTTCATCTTATCCGTAGCAATAAGTGTTGATCCAGACTGCAGTGACCTGTCCCATGGTTCATCTTATCCGTAAAAATAAGTGTTGATCCAGACTGCAAGTGAGCCTATCCCATGGTTCATCTGACCCGTAGCAATATGTGTTGATCCAAACTGCCAGTCAGCCTATCCCATGGTTGATATTATCCGTAGCAATAAGTGTTAATCCAGACTGCCAGGGAGGCTGTCCCATGGTTCATCTTACCTGTAGCAATACATGTTGATCCAGACTGCCAGTGAGCCGGTTCCATGGTTCATCATATCCGTAGCAATAAGTGTTGATCCAGACTGCTAATGAGCCTGTCCCATGGTTCATCTTACCCATAGCAATAAGTGGTTATCAAGACTGCAGTGAACCTGTCCCATGGTTCATCTTATCCGTAGCAATAAGTGTTGATCCAGACTGCAAGTGAGCCTATCCAATGGTTCATCCTACCTGTAGCAATAAGTGTTGATACAGACTGCCAGTGAGCCTGCCCCATGGGTCATCTTACCTATAGCAATACGTGTTGATCCAGACTGCCAGTGAGCCTGTCCCATGGTTCATCTTATCCGTAGCAATAAGTGTTAATCCAGACTGCCAATGAGCCTGTCCCATGGTTCATCTTACCTGTAGCTATGAGTGTTGATCCAGACTGCCAGTGAGCCTGCCCCATGGTTCATCTTATCCGTAGCAATAAGTGTTAATCCAGACTGCCAGTGAGCCTGTCCCATGGTTCATATTACCTGTAGCAATAAGTGTTGATACAGACTGCCAGTGAGCCTGCCCCGTGGGTCATCTTACCTGTAGCAATACGTGTTGATCCAGACTGCCAGTGAGCCTGTCCCATGGTTCATCTTATCCGTAGCAATAAGTGTTAATCCAGACTGCCAGTGAGCCTGTCCCATGGTTCATCTTATCCGTAGCAATAAGTGTTAATCCAGACTGCCAGTGAGCCTGTCCCATGGTTCATCTTACCTGTAGCAATAAGTGTTGATCCAGACTGCCAGTGAGCCTGTCCCATGGTTCATCTCACCTGTAGCTTTGAGTGTTGATCCAGACTGAAAGTGAGCCAGTCGCATGGTTCATCCTATCCATAGCAATACGTGTTGATCCAGACTGCCAGTGAGCCTGTCCCATAGTTCATCTTACCTGTAGCAATAAGTGTTGATCCAGACTGCCAGTGAGCCAGTCCCATGGTTCATCTTATCCATAGCAATACGTGTTGATCCAGACTGCCAGTGAGCCTATCCCATGGTTCATCTTACCTGTAGCAATACGTGTTGATGCAGACTGCCAGTGAGCCTATCCCATGGTTCATCTTACCTGTAGCAATACGTGTTGATGCAGACTGCCAGTGAGCCTATCCCATGGTTCATCTTACCTGTAGCAATACGTGTTGATGCAGACTGCCAGTGAGCCTGTCCCATGGTTCATCTTACCTGTAGCAATACGTGTTGATGCAGACTGCCAGTGAGCCTATCCCATGGTTCATCTTATCCGTAGCAATAAGTGTTGATCCAGACTGCCAGTGAGCCTATCCCATGGTTCACCTTCCCGTAGCGATACATGTTGATCCAGGCTGCCAATGAGCCTACCCCATGGTTCATCTTACCCTTAGCAATACATGTTGATCCAGGCTGCCAATGAGCCTACCCCATGGTTCATCTTACCCGTAGCAATACATGTTGATCCAGGCTGCCAATGAGCCTACCCCATGGTTCATCTTACCTGTAGCAAAAAGTGTTGATCCAGACTGCCAGTGAGCCTGTCCCATGGTTCATCTTACCTGTAGCAATACGTGCTGATCCAGACTGCCAGTGAGCCTGTCCCATGGTTCATCTTACCTGTAGCAATGAGTGTTGATCCAGACTGCCAGTGAGCCAGTCCCATGGTTCATCCTTTCCATAGCAATACGTGTTGATCCAGACTGCCAGTGAGCCTGTCTCATGGTTCATCTTACCTGTAGCAATAAGTGTTGATCCAGACTGCCAGTGAGCCAGTCCCATGGTTCATCTTATCCTTAGCAATACTTGTTGATCCAGACTGCGAATGAGCCTGTCCCATGGTTCACCTTACCCGTAGCAATACGTGTTGATCCAGACTGCCAGCGAGCCTGTCCCATGGTTCATCTTACCTGTAGCAATAGGTGTTGATACAGACTGCCAGTGAGCCTGTCCCATGGTTCATCTTACCCATAGCAATACATGTTGATACAGAGTGCCAGTGAGCCTGTCCCATGGTTCATCTTACCCAAAGCAATACGTGTTGACCCAGACTGCCAGTGAGCCTGTCCCATGGTTCATCTTACACATAGCAATACGTGTTGATCCAGACTGCCAGTGAGCCTATCCCATGGTTCATCTTACCTGTAGCAAAAAGTGTTGATCCTCACTACCAGTGAGTTAGTCCCATGGTTCATCATATCCGTAGCAAATTAGTGTTGATCCAGACTGCGCCTGTCCAATGGTTCATCTTATCCGTAGCAATAAGTGTTGATCCAGACTGCAGTGAGCCTGTCCCATGGTTCATCTTATCCGTAACAATAAGTGTTGATCCAGACTGCAAGTGAGCCTATCCCATGGTTCATCTTACCCATAGCAATATGTGTTGATCCAAACTGCCAGTCAGCCTATCCCATGGTTCATATTATCCGTAGCAATAAGTGTTAATCCAGACTGCCAGGGAGGCTGTCCCATGGTTCATCTTACCTGTAGCAATACATGTTGATCCAGACTGCCAGTGAGCCTATCCCATGGTTCATCTTATCCATAGCAATACGTGTTGAGCCAGACTGCCAGTGAGCCAGTCCCATGGTTCATCTTACCTGTTGCAATAAGTGTTGATCCAGACTGCCAGTGAGCCCGTCCCATGGTTCATCTTATCCGTAGAAATAAGTGTTGATCTAGACTGCAGTGAGCCTGTCCCATGGTTCATCTTATCTGTAAAAATAAGTGTTGATTCAGACTGCAAGTGAGCCTATCCCATGGTTCATCTTACCCGTAGCAATACGTGTTGATCCAAACTGCCAGTCAGCCTATCCCATGGTTCATATTATCCGTAGCAATAAGTGTTAATCAAGACTCCCAGGGAGGCTGTCCCATGGTTCATCTTACACATAGCAATACGTGTTGATCCAGACTGCCAGTGAGCCTATCCCATGGTTCATCTTATCCGTACAAATAAGTGTTAATCCAGACTGCCAGGGAGCCTGTCCCATGGTTCATCTTACCTGTAGCAATAAGTGTTGATACAGACTGCCAGTGAGCCTATCCCATGGTTTACCTTCCCGTAGCGATACATGTTGATCCAGGCTGCCAATGAGCCTGCCCCATTGTTCATCTTACCTGTAGCAAAAAGTGTTGATCCAGACTGCCAGTGAGCCTACCCCATGGTTCATCTTACCCGTAGCAATGAGTGTTGATCCAGACTGCCAGTGAGCCTATCCCATGGTTCATCTTACCTGTAGCAATGAGTGTTGATCCAGACTGCCAGTGAGCCAGTCCCATGGTTCATCCTTTCCATAGCAATACGTGTTGATCCAGACTGCCAGTGAGCCTGTCTCATGGTTCATCTTACCTGTAGCAATAAGTGTTGATCCAGACTGCCAGTGAGCCAGTCCCATGGTTCATCTTATCCTTAGCAATACTTGTTGATCCAGACTGCGAATGAGCCTGTCCCATGGTTCACCTTACCCGTAGCAATACGTGTTGATCCAGACTGCCAGCGAGCCTGTCCCATGGTTCATCTTACCTGTAGCAATAGGTGTTGATACAGACTGCCAGTGAGCCTGTCCCATGGTTCATCTTACCCATAGCAATACATGTTGATACAGAGTGCCAGTGAGCCTGTCCCATGGTTCATCTTACCCAAAGCAATACGTGTTGACCCAGACTGCCAGTGAGCCTGTCCCATGGTTCATCTTACACATAGCAATACGTGTTGATCCAGACTTCCAGTGAGCCTATCCCATGGTTCATCTTACCTGTAGCAAAAAGTGTTGATCCTGACTACCAGTGAGTTAGTCCCATGGTTCATCATATCCGTAGCAAATTAGTGTTGATCCAGACTGCCAGTGAGCCTGTCCAATGGTTCCTCTTATCCGAAGCAATAAGTGTTGATCCAGACTGCAGTGAGCCTGTCCCATGGTTCATCTTATCCGTAACAATAAGTGTTGATCCAAACTGCCAGTCAGCCTATCCCATGGTTCATATTATCCGTAGCAATAAGTGTTAATCCAGACTGCCAGGGAGGCTGTCCCATGGTTCATCTTACCTGTAGCAATACATGTTGATCCAGACTGCCAGTGAGCCTGTCCCATGGTTCATCTTACCTGTAGCAATAAGTGTTGATCCAGACTGCCAGTGAGCCTGTCCCATGGTTCATCTTACCTGTAGCAATGAGTGTTGATCCAGACTGCCATTGAGACTTTCCCATGGTTCATCCTATCCATAGCAATACGTGTTGATCCAGACTGCCAGGGAGCCTGTCCCATGGTTCATCTTACCTGTAGAAATAAGTGTTGATCCAGACTGCTAATGAGCCTGTCCCATGGTTCATCTTACCCATAGCAATAAGTGGTTATCAAGACTGCAGTGAACCTGTCCCATGGTTCATCTTATCCGTAGCAATAAGTGTTGATCCAGACTGCAAGTGAGCCTATCCAATGGTTCATGTTACCTGTAGCAATAAGTGTTGATACAGACTGCCAGTGAGCCTGCCCCGTGGGTCATCTTACCTGTAGCAATACGTGTTGATCCAGACTGCCAGTGAGCCTGTCCCATGGTTCATCTTATCCGTAGCAATAAGTGATAATCCAGACTGCCAGTGAGCCTGTCCCATGGTTCATCTTATCCGTAGCAATAAGTGTTAATCCAGACTGCCAGTGAGCCTGTCCCATGGTTCATCTTACCTGTAGCAATAAGTGTTGATCCAGACTGCCAGTGAGCCTGTCCCATGGTTCATCTCACCTGTAGCTATGAGTGTTGATCCAGACTGCCAGTGAGCCAGTCGCATGGTTCATCCTATCCATAGCAATACGTGTTGATCCAGACTGCCAGTGAGCCTGTCCCATAGTTCATCTTACCTGTAGCAATAAGTGTTGATCCAGACTGCCAGTGAGCCAGTCCCATGTTTCATCTTATCCATAGCAATTCGCGTTGATCCAGACTGCGAATGAGCCTGTACCATGGTTCACCTTACCCGTAGCAATACGTGTTGATCCAGACTGCCAGTGAGTCTATCCCATGGTTCATCTTACCCATAGCAATACATGTTGATCCAAACTGCCAGTGAGCCTGTCCCATGGTTCATGTTACCTGTAGCAATAAGTGTTGATGCAGACTGCCAGTGAGCCTATCCCATGGTTCATCTTACCCATAGCAATACGTGTTGATCCAGACTGCCAGTGAGCCTGTCTCATGTTTCATCTTATCCGTAGCAATACGTGTTGATCCAGACTGCCAGTGAGCCTGTCCCATGGTTCATCTTACCTGTAGCAATACGTGTTGATGCAGACTGCCAGTGAGCCTATCCCATGGTTCATCTTATCCGTAGCAATAAGTGTTGATCCAGACTGCCAGTGAGCCTATCCCATGGTTCACCTTCCCGTAGCGATACATGTTGATCCAGGCTGCCAATGAGCCTACCCCATGGTTCATCTTACCCTTAGCAATACATGTTGATCCAGGCTGCCAATGAGCCTACCCCATGGTTCATCTTACCCGTAGCAATACATGTTGATCCAGGCTGCCAATGAGCCTACCCCATTGTTCATCTTACCTGTAGCAAAAAGTGTTGATCCAGACTGCCAGTGAGCCTGTCCCATGGTTCATCTTACCTGTAGCAATACGTGTTGATCCAGACTGCCAGTGAGCCTGTCCCATGGTTCATCTTACCTGTAGCAATGAGTGTTGATCCAGACTGCCAGTGAGCCAGTCCCATGGTTCATCCTTTCCATAGCAATACGTGTTGATCCAGACTGCCAGTGAGCCTGTCTCATGGTTCATCTTACCTGTAGCAATAAGTGTTGATCCAGACTGCCAGTGAGCCAGTCCCATGGTTCATCTTATCCTTAGCAATACTTGTTGATCCAGACTGCGAATGAGCCTGTCCCATGGTTCACCTTACCCGTAGCAATACGTGTTGATCCAGACTGCCAGCGAGCCTGTCCCATGGTTCATCTTACCTGTAGCAATAGGTGTTGATACAGACTGCCAGTGAGCCTGTCCCATTATTCATCTTACCCATAGCAATACATGTTGATACAGAGTGCCAGTGAGCCTTTCCCATGGTTCATCTTACGCAAAGCAATACGTGTTGACCCAGACTGCCAGTGAGCCTGTCCCATGGTTCATCTTACACATAGCAATACGTGTTGATCCAGACTGCCAGTGAGCCTATCCCATGGTTCATCTTACCTGTAGCAAAAAGTGTTGATCCTCACTACCAGTGAGTTAGTCCCATGGTTCATCATATCCGTAGCAAATTAGTGTTGATCCAGACTGCCAGTGAGCCTGTCCAATGGTTCATCTTATCCGTAGCAATAAGTGTTGATCCAGACTGCAGTGAGCCTGTCCCATGGTTCATCTTATCCGTAACAATAAGTGTTGATCCAGACTGCAAGTGAGCCTATCCCATGGTTCATCTTACCCATAGCAATATGTGTTGATCCAAACTGCCAGTCAGTCTATCCCATGGTTCATATTATCCGTAGCAATAAGTGTTAATCCAGACTGCCAGGGAGGCTGTCCCATGGTTCATCTTACCTGTAGCAATACATGTTGATCCAGACTGCCAGTGAGCCTATCCCATGGTTCATCTTATCCATAGCAATACGTGTTGAGCCAGACTGCCAGTGAGCCAGTCCCATGGTTCATCTTACCTGTTGCAATAAGTGTTGATCCAGACTGCCAGTGAGCCCGTCCCATGGTTCATCTTATCCGTAGCAATAAGTGTTGATCTAGACTGCAGTGAGCCTGTCCCATGGTTCATCTTATCTGTAAAAATAAGTGTTGATCCAGACTGCAAGTGAGCCTATCCCATGGTTCATCTTACCCGTAGCAATACGTGTTGATCCAAACTGCCAGTCAGCCTATCCCATGGTTCATATTATCCGTAGCAATAAGTGTTAATCAAGACTCCCAGGGAGGCTGTCCCATGGTTCATCTTACACATAGCAATACGTGTTGATCCAGACTGCCAGTGAGCCTATCCCATGGTTCATCTTATCCGTACAAATAAGTGTTAATCCAGACTGCCAGGGAGCCTGTCCCATGGTTCATCTTACTCGTAGCAATAAGTGTTGATCCGGACTGCAAGTGAGCCTATCCCATGGTTTATATTATCTGTAGCAATAAGTGTTGATCCAGACTGCTAGTGAGCCCGTCCCATGGTCCATCTTACCTGTAGCAATAAGTGTTGATCCAGACTGCTAGTGAGCCCGTCCCATGGTCCATCTTACCCATAGCAATACGTGTTGATCCAGACTGCCAGTGAGCCTGTCCCATGGTTCATCTTACCCGTAGCAATCAGTGTTGATCCAGACTGCTAGTGAGTCTGTCCCATGGTCCATCTTACCCGTAGCAATAAGTGTTGATCCAGACTGCCAGTGAGCCTATCCCATGGTTGAGCTTACCCGTAGTAATACGTGTTGATCCAGACTGCCAGTGAGCCTGTCCCATGGTTCATCTTACCTGTAGCAATAAGTGTTGATCCAGACTGCCAGTAAGCCTGTCCCATGGTTCATCTTACCCATAGCAATAAGTGTTGATCCAGACTGCCAGTGAGCCTATCCCATGGTTGAGCTTACCCATAGCAATAAGTGTTAATCCAGACTGCCAGTGAGCCTGTCCCATGGTTCATCTTACCTGTAGCAATAAGTGTTGATCCAGACTGCCAGTGAGCCTGTCCCATGGTTCATCTTACCCATAGCAATAAGTGTTGATCCAGACTGCAGTGAGCCTGTCCCATGGTTCATCTTATCCATAGCAATACGTGTTGAGCCAGACTGCCAGTGAGCCAGTCCCATGGTTCATCTTACCTGTTGCAATAAGTGTTGATCCAGACTGCCAGTGAGCCCGTCCCATGCTTCATCTTATCCGTAGCAATAAGTGTTGATCTAGACTGCAGTGAGCCTGTCCCATGGTTCATCTTATCTGTAAAAATAAGTGTTGATCCAGACTGCAAGTGAGCCTATCCCATGGTTCATCTTACCCGTAGCAATACGTGTTGATCCAAACTGCCAGTCAGCCTATCCCATGGTTCATATTATCCGTAGCAATAAGTGTTAATCAAGACTCCCAGGGAGGCTGTCCCCTGGTTCATCTTACACATAGCAATACGTGTTGATCCAGACTGCCAGTGAGCCTATCCCATGGTTCATCTTATCCGTACAAATAAGTGTTAATCCAGACTGCCAGGGAGCCTGTCCCATGGTTCATCTTACTCGTAGCAATAAGTGTTGATCCGGACTGCAAGTGAGCCTATCCCATGGTTTATATTATCTGTAGCAATAAGTGTTGATCCAGACTGCTAGTGAGCCTATCCCATGGTTGAGCCCGTCCCATGGTCCATCTTACCTGTAGCAATAAGTGTTGATCCAGACTGCTAGTGAGCCCGTCCCATGGTCCATCTTACCCATAGCAATACGTGTTGATCCAGACTGCCAGTGAGCCTGTCCCATGGTTCATCTTACCCGTAGCAATCAGTGTTGATCCAGACTGCTAGTGAGTCTGTCCCATGGTCCATCTTACCCGTAGCAATAAGTGTTGATCCAGACTGCCAGTGAGCCTATCCCATGGTTGAGCTTACCCGTAGCAATACGTGTTGATCCAGACTGCCAGTGAGCCTGTCCCATGGTTCATCTTACCTGTAGCAATAAGTGTTGACCCAGACTGCCAGTAAGCCTGTCCCATGGTTCATCTTACCCATAGCAATAAGTGTTGATCCAGACTGCCAGTGAGCCTATCCCATGGTTGAGCTTACCCGTAGCAATACGTGTTGATCCAGACTGCCAGTGAGCCTGTCCCATGGTTCATCTTACCTGTAGCAATAAGTGTTGATCCAGACTGCCAGTGAGCCTGTCCCATGGTTCATCTTACCCATAGCAATAAGTGTTGATCCAGACTGCCAGTGAGCCTATCCCATGGTTCATCTTATCCGTAACAATACGTGTTGATCCAGACTGCCAGTGAGCCTGTCCCATGGTTCATCTTACCCGTAGCAATCAGTGTTGATCCAGACTGCTAGTGAGTCTGTCCCATGGTCCATCTTACCCGTAGCAATAAGTGTTGATCCAGACTGCCAGTGAGCCTGTCCCATGGTTCATCTTACCCGTAGCAATCAGTGTTGATCCAGACTGCTAGTGAGTCTGTCCCATGGTTCATCTTACCTGTAGCAATAAGTGTTGATCCAGACTGCCAGTGAGCCTATCCCATGGTTGAGCTTACCCGTAGCAATACGTGTTGATCCAGACTGCCAGTGAGCCTCTCCCATGGTCCATCTTACCTATAGCAAAAAGTGTTGATCCAGACTGCCAGTGAGCCTGTCCCATGGTTCATCTTACCTCTAGCAATAAGTGTTGATCCAGACTGCCAGTGAGCCTGTCCCATGGTTCATCTTACCCGTAGCAATCAGTGTTGATCCAGACTGCTAGTGAGTCTGTCCCATGGTCCATCTTACCCGTAGCAATAAGTGTTGATCCAGACTGCCAGTGAGCCTGTCCCATGGTTCATCTTACCCGTAGCAATAAGTGTTGATCCAGACTGCCAGTGAGCCTATCCCATGGTTGAGCTTACCCGTAGCAATACGTGTTGATCCAGACTGCCAGTGAGCCTCTCCCATGGTCCATCTTACCTATAGCAAAAAGTGTTGATCCAGACTGCCAGTGAGCCTGTCCCATGGTTCATCTTACCTCTAGCAATAAGTGTTGATCCAGACTGCCAGTGAGCCTGTCCCATGGTTCATCTTACCCATAGCAATAAGTGTTGATCCAGACTGCCAGTGAGCGTGTCCCATGGTTCATCTTACCCGTAGCAATAAGTGTTGATCCAGACTGCCAGTGAGCCTATCCCATGGTTCTTCTTACCTGTAGCAAAAAGTGTTGATCCAGACTGCCAAAAAGTGTTTATCCACAATGCATTGTTTATTGTTTTTATATTGAATGCTTAAAAAAATGATTAAACTCTCTGAATTTAAAATTTCTGTCAATTACATGCTGGGTGCTGGAGCCAAGGAGTACCAAGATTATGCTTTTTTTGTCAGATCACCGGTCATACTTAAAGGCATAATCTAGCACATGCTGCTTATATCAGAAATTCACATAACATTGAGTTATTCTATACAGATACAGATTTTTTTATATTTTTTTAATGGTTTACACACCCCAGAGCTGCATATATTGGCATCTCATGCCTACCAATAAAAAACACTGCATTCAGGTCCCATTGTTACCACATACTAACCTTTATGCCAACCGCAATAAAACACAATAAAGAAATCCATATAACAACGACTGAGCTACTCTGTGAATCCTTGTAGAGGGGAAACCACACTACAAATCCCATTATGCTTTGCTGACTTCCCAGACATTGAAACAATGTTATAGCTGCCTGTGATTGGCCAAAACAAATTCTGAATTGTATGCTAATATAGCCTAGGTTTTCAGGGACGTGTCTTCTCAAAATCAACTACCTTAAAACTTAAGTCAATTGAAAACATTGGGGTAAGTTTATTAAGGTTTATTTGTTGTTGTTTTTTCATGGAAAATATGTTTTTTATACACCACTGATTCTCTTCTATTAGATGCATCCATAATCCATGAAATGTACATATACCTTTAATATCTCCTGCACAAGAAGTTTTGCTAAATAAATTATTAACCATTTTTTTGCTACATATAATAACATACAATTTAAGTGCTATTATTATTATTATTATTATTATTATTATGGTACTAGAAGTTAGCTATCTATATAAACTTGATATGATATTTAACTTCTAAGCAGGAAGAGACCTGTCTGGTTTGTTTATAAAGTTAAGAGTGATTAATTCCTTAAGGTTCAGTGGTAGTTGTATCTAATTGGAGAGTGTGAGCTGTATGTCTTACATGGAGCATGATTGTATAGGACAGTGTGTGGGAGAGAGGTTTTATTGATTGACAGTAGGTTCATGCTTTGGGCAGCCTGTGGGGGAGTGATTATCTTGCAGAAGCAGTCAGCAGGGTTCATAGTGCTAAGGAAAATGCTGGTGCTTTATAAACAAATAGTAATACTAATAAGTGGTACTTTGCAGGTGGTAGTATGTAACTTCAGGGACATTATAGGAGAGGATAAGAGCTAAGAAAGAGAAAGACTGCAGAGGATAGAGAGAGCAGGTCAAGGAAAAGACTGCGGGGGGAGAGAGAAAAATAAATGAAAGACTGCAGGGGGGATAAGGCAAAGGGAAAGACTGCAGGGGGAGTCAGAGAGCAACAATGGGAAAGATGGGGAGGAGAAAGAAGAACAAAGTAACAGATACTGCAGGGGATAGAAAAAACAAAAGGATGTGCTGCAAAGAACTCTAGGGAGCGACTTAAAGGAGCATTGTAATCTGAGAAAATGTTTTGTTTATGATATATGTAAGAAAATAACGGAAGCGTATGTTTAAGTCATGAGAATAGAATATTTTTAGAGGAAATACTAAAACTAGCAGACTCTCATAGTCCTTCCACTAGTCTGTCTGTAGCCAGAGGTGGAGATTACTGGGACTTGCTGTTTTATTATGCTATACGGTCAAGTGGCTTTTCATAGTGGCAGCCATTCAATTCAATTTTCTGTATACGGAAAAAAAGCGAAGGGCTGCTGACACGAACATTTAAGTCAATGCAATAGTTAAAAAATAAAGGTTGTATTTATTTAAACTTTCAACAATCACTTTGTCTGTTTTCAATTCAATTTCTTCCTAATAGCATACTATAAATATAAAAATTCAGGGTTCCTTTAAGGGAAAGTTGGGGGTGGGGGGGGGGGTAAAGTAACAGAGGGACTGTGGGGAGCAAGAGAAAATACAGTGATGAAAATAAATACAAGTGGAGAGAAAGAAAAGTAACTGAGAGACTGCAAGGAGGAGGGGGTGGAAAGGAAAACACTCTAAGGGAGAGAGTGTGAAATAAGGCAAAGTAATGTGGGACTATACAAGAAGTGGGAGAAGAAACAAAATAAGGGAGAGAATACAGGTGGACGAGAGAAAGGTGAGGGAGAAACTGCAAGGGAGAAAAGAAAAAGCAATTTATGGGAGAGACTGAAGAGAGAGTAGGGGGCGAAGAGTAAGGGGAAGATTGAAGGGTGATTAGAGAGTGCAATCAAAGGGAGAGATAGTGGGAGAAGTAAGAGCAAAATAATGGAGAGGCTGATGAAGACAGCAAAACAAGGAGAGACAGTCACAGGGGAGGCATCATTTTTAGGACTGTAGGGAGAGAGAGAGTTTAAGTAAGAGATAGTCTGAAGAAAGAGACTTGGGGTGATCACTAATATAGTTGTCTTATTGTGAGTTTGAGTGTAACGCTCGCAAATTGTGAGTTGCGCATGCGCTCTGCGAATAGAGAGGCTTGCAATGGTTGGCGAAGGGGGAGAGGGAAGGTGAGAGGAGAGAGGGAAGGTGAGAGGAGAGAGGGAAGCTGAGAGGAGAGAGGGAGGGTGAGAGAAGGAGGGAAGGAGAGAGAAGAAAGGGTGGAGGGAGAGAGAAGGAAGGAGGGGGAGGGAGAGAGAAGGAAGGAGGGGGAGGGAGAGAGAAGGAAGGAGGGGGAAGGAGAGAGAGGGAAGGAGGGGAGGGGAGAGAGAAGGAAGGTGGGGGAAAGAGAAGGAAGGAGGGGGAGGGAGAGCGAGGCTCTCAATGGGCAGCATGGGAGGGAGAGAGGAGGAAAGCAGAAAGAAGGAAGGGGGAGAGAGAAAGAGAGAGAGAGAGTGAGGAGAGGGAGAGCGAGAGAAGGGTGGGAGAGAGAGAGAGCGAGCACAGAGAGAGGGCACACAAACAGACAGAAGAATTTTTAGGACAATATTATGCCGTCGTTTTCGACGGTCAAGTGACTTGTTTTATAATAATGGAGGGGCTGCCAGGGAGTGGGGGACTAAAATAAATAGTGTGGGGAACAGTGAGACTGCAGTGTATGTAAGATCAGAATTAGGGACATAATGAAGGGAGAATGGGAAATAGGAATGGGAGATAGAGACTGCTGGGGGCAAGAACAAGGTAAGGAAAACACTATCAGTATACTAAGACAGACTACCGAGCAAAATAGGGGACATATTGCTGAAAGGGAGTAAAATAATGGAAATAATGCAAAGATAGTAAAACAGAAGGACTGGATAAGAGGTCTGCAGTGTGATGGGTTAATCATAAGGTCTGCAGTGTGATGGGTTAATCATACTACAGAATAGGGGGATGTGTGAGTGCTGGAGGGTCATTAGCAGTCAGTGCAGGTATGCAGAGAGTTAACTTATTGGCAGCAGGTAGCAGGAGGAGGAGTGTCCTGCTCTCAGGCAGGCAGTGGGTTAACTTGCTGGTTCTGGGGGCTGTCCTCTCCTTCCTCCTCTTCTCTGGCTGCTTTTACTCTCAGTCTGCTACAGCACGAAGATGGCGACGGTAGAGGAGAGCGGGGAGCAGTCTCTCTCCACTGGTGACCCTGATAATGTAAGGAGCCTCCTGCAGTATGTGCCCCTGGGTTGGGGGGCTGTATGGGCTGGGCTGTCATTGGGATGGGGGCAGGTCATAGGGGAATAGGGACCTTGTCATATATCAGAATAAAACCAGGCACATTAGTGCATAGTGTGATATAAATATTATGTTAATGCCTTTAATTTATTTAGCTGTTTGCTAAGAGATAAAAATAACAACACCAACAACATACTAGGGCTTGAAAAATGGTGATCGCAGCATATATATATATATATATATATATATATATAGCTATTACAATCAAACATATAGGTGACAGATTATTTGCAGTGTAATATAGCATTGCTTTACTTATTAATGCATGCACATGCTCAGTGTATCCATACCATGTCACTGATTGCTGGTCAGCCCCTAACCCAAATATTAACAACATGGCATGTTTTCCTGTTTCTGAGCCTTGTGTAAGGAGAATGGAAAACTTAGGGGTTCTTGGCTATAAATATGCTGGATTTGTGCGTAGCAATAACACTGTGCAGCAGAGCTTACAATCTAATCACTGAGCAGCAGGAAATCCCCTTTATTTTCAGCAGTTCCACCTTATTTTGGTTAGTGGTCATTGCTAGCAGCCAGCCATTGTGTCTGTATATGTATTCCAATGGGCTTATACCCCCTTCCTTCAGTATTCAGCAGAGACTTGATCACAACCTTGAAGTGATTTACAGTAGATCTTTATGATAAGGATGCATCTTCCACTCCTGGGGATCTCTGTCCCTACAGAATAACATGGCTGGGCTTTTGCATATTAGAGACTTCCTGAGATATAAATAGTGGAGATGTGCCAATAATGGTTTGGTGGTCTGCTCTCTGAACTCAATCCTCACTCTGACTTCACAGTTGTTATGACAGATCCTGTATCAAAGATACTGTAGCTGTCAGCACTGAACTATTGACATTAAACATTTTATTTTCACACTGCTTAAAGTATCTGGATTAATTCCTGTAACTGGGCTTTTACCTTAGAATGTATCCAATTCAAGAACACCATTATCTGCTCATTGTGTGAGTTTTTCAATACTTATTTTGTTAGGTATATACATTTTATTATTATGGTCATTGAAAAAATATTGACACCAATAATCAATTGTCATTATGTTGATACTTCTCTGACTTGGTATTTCAATCTTCATCCCCCCTGACCTGGGAGCATTAATTTGGCAATAAACACCCAGAACTTGATCCAGTCTCCCCAAAGGGAATCATGCTGGTTGACAGCTTTATTTTAGGTTAATTATTGATTTTGATCTATCCTGTTATATGTATGCATTTCTGAAAGCATGCTGCCGACTTCCCCATCTAGCTGTGTGTACGCCAGGTTAGGGTTACGCCCAGTAAGTGGTTAGGGGTTTTGGTTTAGGGTTAGAGGATTAGGGTTACGCCCGGTAAGTGGTTAGGAAGTGAGGGCTAGGGGCTTAGGTTTAGGGTTAGGAAGTGAGAGTTAGTGGGTTGTGGTGTACTACCTAGTTTTGACATCTAGATGTGGACATGAGCGTGCCCACTTTCCTAGAGTCTGCGGCAGCGCACCAATGCGTACATAAAACAGGATAGATCCTTGATTTCTTTCTAGATAGGGTTTCTTTTGAGTGTAGAAGTGATTGCTTAAGCGACAAAGCATTACGACTTCAAAATGAAGTAGTTTGATTTTTGGGATGCCATAATCTCCAAAACACTGTCCTCCTATGCCTAAACTGAATACTGTAAAGATCAAGTACTAATGCGCACACTCACAGTGCTTAGTTAGGTTTCACTCTGACTCTAAAGAGGAAAAACATCTGCCTAAATGACTTAGAAAGGAGAATTAAAAAATAAATAAAAATGAATACAAGTTCTAAATTACTTTTCTTAACACGTAATATAAAAGTGGATATTTTCTTTGGTGCGTTGCATAAAACGGATGACCTTCAGTAGTGATCCATACAGTCAGGAGAAATAGGCTAGTACATAGAATATAATTGACTATACTGTTTCTGAATCCCACCACCAGACCAGGTATCTTTAGTTATAGAAAGCAAAGTCTGCATTGTAACCATAGAAAGATCCTTTGGGATTAATCATTAATTTCTGAGTCAGAATCTCTAGTTGACCAAATTGGGAATTTGTATTTTCTGTGCACTATGGAGACTTAATGAATAACATCCCCTTTTCTAAAGGTTACATGATTATCACCGGTATGTATTGTCCACACATAAAAGAAAATGGCACAGGTAGCACACATAAGAAACATTGGCTAGGCTAATCAGTCCATTCTCTTACCAAGCGAAAAATCTCATACCTTTTCTATTTCTTTACAGTAGGACCACTACATGGTGAAATATGTTTGAACCTTTTGAGTTGAATATCATAATTAACAGAACAAATTTCCTAAATGTATTATTATTATTATTATTATCATCCTTTATTTGCTCCAACATATTCTGTAGCTCCATACAGGGATTAAATGAAAGGCAAAAACAAAACTGACACATTGCAAAAGAATGGAGAGCCCTGTCTATGAGTTTAAAGGCATATCTAATTGAGCTGGATTATGAATGCATCTGATTGAGGATCAAAAAATCCCCAAATAAACATTTAAACACTTACATTGAAGTCAGCAAAATCTCTTATAGTTTATGACCGTCGCAAATTAGGGTTAACACCCTCCAAACCCAGGCTAAATTAGCATCTAATTGAAAATTATTTGTTTTGGATGATATGATTAGCTGAAACATTTGTTTTAAACTCTAGGGTTCCTGTTTGTGGTGCAAAGCAGCCTGGGATATGTAGTGTATCACTGATAGTGCTATGTATTGCTGCTGACATAGAGCAAGCAACAGCAGGTAAATAGTGGGTTAATATTGCTCCACTTATGCTGCATTTTTATTGGGGGGATCAGATGCCTGTGTAGACACCATTGGAGGTGTCAACATAATTATTAGAGGGACTTTTAGATATTAATAAAAATAAAATGTTTTATGAGATGTGCTGCATACATATAAGCTGCTTTTTGTTTAAGGATTGCAGAAATGTATTAATCCATGAAACTTGGATATGCCTTTAAAATCAAATGCATTTTGTGCTTGTTTCTAACTCCCCATACAAGATTAAAAACGTACAATCTATAGATTTTTTTTATATTAGAACAAAACATATATACACATACACACACACATTTGCTCAAGCAAGTAGTCCTAGGCAACACTTTGAAGTTTGTGTGAAAGGGGAAGTGTGGGGGAAGTGGGTAGGTTTCAAATTCCAAAATGTCCAGTGATTTTTTTTTAACAAATTCTCCACACCTCTCCCTCCACTACTCAGTAGATACAAATCATCTTCTGGCTCAACACTATGGGAATGTAGCCAAGACCATTGTTTTTTTTTTTTGTTTTTTTTACATAGCTGTGAGGGATCCTTTAGTTCTAGGGACATTTATACCAAAGATCTAGAGATTGCGGTTAATTATAGCTCTCCTATCCAGAAGATCCAACTGTCCTATTAATTTGCCAGTACTCGGGGGGGGATATGCATCTGTAACTAGTGTGGTACGTCCCTTGGGTCCCCATCAGGTCAGATAAAATTGTAGAAAGCAAATCAACACAGAACCATGAAACCCCTATATAAAGAAAATATTAATTTATTTTAATTGATGCCCGTGTGCAAAATTTACCTCTATAATACTTATAGAGATAATATATGACATTTTCCTGGATGCCTCCCTCTCCATAATGATTCAGAATATTTTAACATGGGAATCACACAGTAAAAATGTGCTGCATTTCAGTGGAAGCGAATGCATTATTAATCTCACCTTATTCGTTTTTTCTGCTATATTAACCATTGTTGGTCAAAAACTAATTGGAATCAAATTTATTTGCAGTAAACTAATTAAAAAATGTTCTTGTTTCTGCTCATTTATTTTTGTCGGGCATGTACTGGATAACCATTCCAAACGCTGTCGCTATCACCTATCGAATAACAAACAGCCTACAGTATTCTTGTTTGCGTACATATAAAGAATGGACATAATACTCCAGTGAATTTGCTTAAAGGGACATGGGAAAGTTCTTTGTTTTTAATATTAAAAAAATCTAACTAATAATAAAATGATGATTAACTATACAAACAAACATGTGCTTAAAGCTCTGTTTATTCACTAAAATCTTCCAAACAGTTCCTGCAAAAATCCACCCCATGCACTGTTTCGACAGACTGTCTAAGCAGCACAGTATAAAAATTATTCCAGACATATGTGTCTCATGTCCCCCATTGAGGAAGCAGAAAATTGGATCACTAATCTAGTTGTGAGTGTGTAACACTAGCATGGCAACGCTCGCATTATGCGGTGAAGGGAGGGACAGAGAGAAAGAGAATTGTGAGTTGTGCATGCACACTGTGAGGATGACGAACCTGCGCAGTGAACCCGCGCATTGCGAGGCTAGCATTGTGCAGAAGGGAGGGAAGGAAGGGGGAGAGAGAGATGGGAGGGAAAGAAGGGGGAGAGAGAGATGGGAGGGAAAGAAGGGGGAGAGAGAGATGGGAGGGAAAGAAGGGGGAGAGAGAGATGGGAGGGAAAGAAGGGGGAGAGAGAGATGGGAGGGAAAGAAGGGGGAGAGAGAGATGGGAGGGAAAGAAGGGGGAGAGAGAGATGGGAGGGAAAGAAGGGGGAGAGAGAGATGGGAGGGAAAGAAGGGGGAGAGAGAGATGGGAGGGAAAGAAGGGGGAGAGAGAGATGGGAGGGAAAGAAGGGGGAGAGAGAGACGGGAGGGAAAGAAGGGGGAGAGAGAGACGGGAGGGAGGAAGGAAGGGGGAGAGAGAGACGGGAGGGAGGAAGGAAGGGGGAGAGAGAGACGGGAGGGAGGAAGGAAGGGGGAGAGAGAGACGGGAGGGAGGAAGGAAGGGGGGAGAGAGAGACTGGAGGGAGGAAGGAAGAGGGAGAGAGAGACTGGAGGGAGGAAGGAAGGGGGAGAGAGAGACTGGAGGGAGGAAGGAAGGGGGGAGAGAGAGACTGGAGGGAGGAAGGAAGGGGGAGAGAGACTGGAGGGAGGAAGGAAGGGGGAGAGAGAGACTGGAGGGAGGAAGGAAGGGGGAGAGAGAGACTGGAGGGAGGAAGGAAGGGGGGAGAGAGAGACTGGAGGGAGGAAGGAAGGGGGAGAGAGAGACTGGAGGGAGGAAGGAAGGGGGAGAGAGAGACTGGAGGGAGGAAGGAAGGGGGAGAGAGAGAGACTGGAGGGAGGAAGGAAGGGGGAGAGAGAGACTGGAGGGAGGAAGGAAGGGGGGAGAGAGAGACTGGAGGGAGGAAGGAAGGGGGAGAGAGAGACTGGAGGGAGGAAGGAAGCGGGAGAGAGAGACGGGAGGGGGGAAGGAAGGGGGAGAGAGAGACGGGAGGGGGGAAGGAAGGGGGAGAGAGAGACGGGAGGGGGGAAGGAAGGGGGAGAGAGAGACGGGAGGGGGGAAGGAAGGGGGAGAGAGAGACGGGAGGGAGGAAGGAAGGGGGAGAGAGAGACGGGAGGGAGGAAGGAAGGAAGCGGGAGAGAGAGACGGGAGGGAGGAAGGAAGGAAGCGGGAGAGAGAGACGGGAGGGAGGAAGGAAGGAAGCGGGAGAGAGAGACGGGAGGGAGGAAGGAAGGAAGCGGGAGAGAGAGACGGGAGGGAGGAAGGAAGGAAGCGGGAGAGAGAGAGGGGAGGGGAGGGAGGGAGGGAGAGACAGGGTAAATGTAAAGCGGGCGCACAGAGACAGAACACACAATATTTAATACAATATTATACCTTATTTTTGACAGGCAAGTGACTAGTATGTCCATTGCATATATTATTTGAAGCACCATTGAATGTCTTCTTGTATGCTCACTGAAATCACATATTGAGCATTTGTTTTTGAAGAACTAAACTTGATAACAGGAAAAATGGTTTTAGAGACCACAATATGTAATATTTAATTAGCTATTGCATCTCATTGTTTAGCAGGGGCTGACATTTTTCTGTGTGTGTGTATATGTGTATATATATATATATATATATATATATATATATATATATATATATATATATATATATATATATATATCCACACAGAAAATGTCAGCCTCTAGTAAACAATGAGATGCAAATGCTAAATATTGTACTCTAAAAGCATTTCACCTGTTTAGTTCTTCAAAAAACACATACTAAACATGGAATTTCAGCGAGCCTTTAAGATTGGCATTCTTATGGAAGTACATAAAGCCTAAGCATCCACCTAAAAGGTGAGATACGGTCACCTTAATTCTAGGAGGAGAAATAGAATAAACGTGGTGTGCTATTCTTGCTTTCATTTTGTTGGATAATGGTGGCTCTAATTCCCTATACATAACCTCTCTTTTCTTTATATTGAGTAGGGAGATGAGAGCTGAGACGCTATTGATACAGGCTATTCCTATCTGGTTTGAGAGTACTATGTGTTGCTAGGCAACGTGTTTTACAAATTGATAAAGTGACATCCATGATTAAATAGCACTGCAATATAGGTTAGCTGTGTTATTTTCTCCAATGGCTTATACCTAGTATTATATCATTTATTTTCATTTAAGCAATCTGAAATTTGACTAGTTTCTTATAGTAAGGCTTGGAAGCCATTATTTACAGAGCTTCAAGCTATTTTATTGATTTAAAGGGCTGGTATTTTCTAATGGTGTTTTTCTTTGTAACCCAATGTTTATAAAAGATTGCATTTGGGCCCGGCTCATTTTGTTGTGGTTGTTTGTCTGCTCTGCCAAAGCAATGTTTTTTTCTAATTGCCAAATGTAGAGATGCATGTGCAGGCCCAATTAAAGGCACAGGTCTTTGAAATTGGCCTAAATAGAGTGGGTGTGGGGCCCGTAGCCATCTATTTTCCGTTGCACTTATTTTATTATTGATGGTCCACTGCAATCACGTTTTTCTTACACGATTCTTTGCATAAAGGAACTTAAAAGTGTACATAACATTTTGTATGAATTAAAAACAAATAGGCACAGCCTTTTAAATTAGCGCTACGGAATATGTTGGTGGATGATAATAATAAATAAATATGTTTAAAAAAATACATGTTTTGTGCAATTATTGTTTAGTGCTTAGTTCTAATTTCTTGGCTGCTTCTGGCAATCTCGGTCACGAGGTTGTGTCCTTGTAAACCAATAAGTTTCTATTTATCATAATGAAAACACTGGCAGTTTTAGCTACCACTTTTTCACTGGGTTTATAGCTATTTACTCTGTATTCAAATTGTCTAACAAAGAAAAATCTGATTTCATTGCAGCATAGTTGCATATAAATAGATATAATATATAAGAATTAAACAATTGCCTTTCCATTGGAGTTCCATGTTTATAATATTCGAAGTTGAAGATCTGGCATTATGAATGGGAAGCATGTTTTAGAAAGTAAAAACATGTAACTGCAGACTGCTGAGATTTACCTTAGTTATTGTCAATAAGGTATTAGACACAGTGGAATTGTTACTGTATGTAAGGACATTTCACACTAGATGTTGTTCAGTTGTGTCCAACTCTTCGTGACCTTATGGACTGCAGCACATGTGTCAGCCCCTGCACCACTGAGATCCATCACATAGTTCGATCTTTCCCAACATCAGAGTCATCTCTAGGGAATCCGATCTTCTTATGATATGGCAAAAATATTTGAGCTTTAACCTCATGATCAAACCTTCCAGTGAACAGTTTGGCACGATATCCTGTACTATTGATTGGTTTGTTCTTCTTGCAGTCCAAGGGACTCTATTGGTTTCTACAAGTGGGAGGAAACTGCTTAAACAGACACCATAATGGTGATTCCCACTACAACATAATTGAATGTAATATCTATATTTTTTCTGAACACGTTTCGTCTCCTATTAAGTCTAGCTCTTCAAAATAGTTTGTTGTAAATGTTATATTCTATATGACATGTCTATCTGTGTATATATTTTGTATTAAAAAAAAAAAATATATATATATATATATATATATATATATATATATATATATATATATATATATATATATACATACAAACACTTGCTGCGGAATATGTTGGCGCATTATAAATAAAGGATAATAAAGAAATTATTTATATATATATATATATATATATATATATATATATATATATATATATATATATATATATATATATATATATATATTAGATCTCTCAGTAACATTTTCATTAATAGCCTAAACACATCTTAACTTCCTGGATTCTTGTTCCTTTATCCTTCTTTACTCTTGTGTTTTGCATTAAAAAAAAAAGACTTAACATCTAGACCAGGATTACAATTGTTGCCGACATTCATTTATGCAAAATTCTCTTGTTTATAGTTTCCTTCATGCCACTGTCTGTCCGTTGAGGTGAACAATTAGAGATGTCTCTGTTTATGATACAAAGAAGACATTGTAGCCATCTCATGCGGTACCTAGGTACTGTAAATATAACTGTTGTTTTGTTCAGTCGTTTAAGACTGTCCGTAAAATACTTTATGTCCATGGTCATGCTGATCCACTTGGTATTGATGGCAGAGATACTGGAGTGGGTTGCCAGAGCCTTCTCCAGGGGGCACAGCATACAGCTCCTGGTATTCCAAGGTTGTCTACCACCCAAGTACTGACCAGGCCCAACCCTGCTTAGCTTCAGGTTGGTGTGGCCTTTTGGTTCCCCTTACTGGAATCGAGCCCAGGTTGCAGAGGTGAAATCACCAAATCCTAACCACTGTGCCACCAGGGAACCAGTAAATACAATTATTTATATGCAAATAGGTAGAAGTAGAAAATAAGTAAACTTAAGGATCCGGCCAGGGAGTGTAAACATGTTACTTATCTTTCTTCAATTAATATAATCTTTTAATGCTAAAACAGACAAACGGATTAAAAACAACATATTTGATCCTCCTTTATCTTACCAGTAAATCGGGAGGAAGCGTAAACAAAGACTTATGGAGATCCTGTGTTGTGTTTATCTGTTTTACCTTAAAACCAAATGAGAACAAAAGCACAATATGCCATGGTTCAGACATCTATGTTTTTGCTAAATATACTTGTATGGTATAAAATCAGATTAAAAAAAAAAAAAAAAAACTTAAAATAAATCTAATTATTCTCTTTTAGTTACTTATGCTATGAAAGCAATCTGAAACTTTAAAATCCTAGTAATTGTTACACTTTAAAAGACAAACAACTGCTTAAAAACAAACAAGGCAAGGTTGAATTTCTGATACATTTTTATAATGTGTGACAACTTTTCTTTACTTAGCCCAATGCCTAAATGCCTACTTTTTACCCACTTCTGTACATCGCCAGTGTTATTTTTCCACAAGTAAAATTTCTGCTAAGTTTTAGATTAATAAAATTGTAATTTTGAAAAAAATTCACATTTGTGAAGCATGTAGCAAACTTGTTTAAAAATAAATAAATAAATCTGCTTGTTTGTTGGACTGTTAGCCTTGGGGTCATGGTTTGGCTACTGTGACTTGCTCCGCTTCTATGGTAAAGTGCCACTTTATACTGTAATGCTTTCAATAGAACTGAATAGAGATCTTAATAGAACTAGGCGCCTTGGAGGAGCCTGGCATGCAGTTAAACTCAAAATCTCAATACAACAAAAAACTACAGGGTGTTTCTACTTTATTTTAAACTTTAAAAAATATTTGACACCTTATCAAGACAATTCTACAGTGATTCAGAAACAATGTTTCCCTTTTTAACTCCTACAAATGCTCTAATAAGTTGTCATGTGCCCGCTTTGTCACCAGCTATTTTTACATTTGTGCTGAGTTGCATTAAAATCCATGTTTCCTTTCCTTGTTTCCCTTCAAAATTATAGGTGAACACAGAAAAGACCCAATTTTTTTTGCAGAAAATAGTACAGGACTTGACCAATACTGGGACCTACCAAGCATTGGCTCCAAAATGTTACTGGCTCTTAACTTTTTAGTTATTGTACATATATTTCGATATACAATCCATTGCCTAATAATGTTTAGCTGGCTCCTAAGTTTCTGGATCGCTACAACGGGCTTGTGTACCTCAATGAAGCTATGAGCAATATCGTGTAGAGTCGCCCAAGACTGGCAGAGAGATCAGACAAATTGCAGTCCACTGGAGCAGGAACTGGTAACCCACTTCAAAATATTTGCCAAGAAAACTATGTGGGTAAGCACAACCAGAGACATATGTGCCTGGCATGCTGCTGTCCATAGGGTCATGGAGAGTTGGACATGACTGAACGACTTAACAACAATTTTCGGAGACATTTGTCAACCCATGTATATTAAACATTTTTTTATGGCAAAGTTTTAGAAATTTGGAACTACTGTGATCATATTTTGTCTATGTATTAAGGTTTGGTTCTGGAGGGCCACACACAGGCCTGGATTTGAGGATTCCCTGTTTGTGTACATGCGAGTCAATCATGATGACTGAAAAAGCGATTGACTCACCTGTGCTCAGCAGGGATATCCTCAAATCCAGGCCTGTTTATGTCCCGTCAGGACCGATTTTGTTCACCCCTGTTCTATATCGGACTTAAAATGTCAAAGACATTTTTTATTGCACAGTAGTGTTTTAACTTGTAGTCTAATGCTGCTCATGGGCCTAGCTGCATATTAACTTAGAAAATATGGGTTAGTACAATTTGCACGCATTGTCAATTTTTTTAATAAAATGATGAAGATTTAAACTGCATGGTAGCTGATCCATGGGGCATAAATGCACTCTGCATAGAAGTCATTGCTGTAGATGGGCTGGCCAAGGCGGCCCACCACTCTGGGGGAGCGTATTGTGGTTTATTTATTAGATGCTTTGATCCGCAAAATCATATGTTTTTACACTTTAGCACAAATGTATTCATAATTTGGGTGTTCTGTTTGCCATTATAATCAAGTTTGAAATGTTTACACTACATAGGAGGGAGCTGCGTATTACATCAGCTCTGCTTGTCATGACTTGTAACAAGAGATGATACTAATCCCTTTAAGGAATCCAAGTGCTAGCTTCTTGTGACCTTGTGAAAGTTACTACTTTGTCTCAATGTGCCTCAAGCACCAACATGGAAGAAAAAGATGTCACCATTTGCACTTCATTTAAAAAAAAAAAAAAAAAAATAAGTCATAAGAAAATATGTTTCTTAACCAAAAACTATTTTGATTAGAGATTTGTTTATTCTGCAACCCGGCTCATTCAGATATATACATCCCTCTCCCCAATTATTACTCTCCTTTACTATACTTTTACTATTCCACACACCTATAAGTGTAAATGTAATTGTGTATACAGTATGTTAGGAAATGTGCTTGCAGACAGAAATATTACATATAGATATTTATGTGCATGTCAGCATTTGGAACATCTGGCTGCTCCCTGAAAAAGGAGTGCGCCTGGGCCGTGTTAATGTAGGCATAAAAACGCCTCTGGCGTGACATATTCACAAAGCCTGTGTGTGTATTGCTTCAGACTTGATATAGAGAGATCGGACCTCTGGAAAGCTAATCAATATAAATAAGGCGTATACAAAAGGTATCGCAATATACGGCTATTTATAATATTATTATTATTATTATTATTATTATTAATGATAATAATAAAATATATATATATATATATATATATATATATATATATATATATATATATATATATATATATATATATATATATATATATATATATATATATATATATATATATATATATAGTGTGTACATTTGAATGTCTAAAACAAGTTAAAAACCTGTTTCCGGCTCGGAAATCCGAGAAATAGTTACACGCTGCATTTTGGGAAGTTGAGCAGGGACATGCAAATGTGCCCACATATCCCTCACTCTTCAATCCATAGACCATTTCAAACATGGCTTCCTTTAAGCTTATGCCTGATGTATTTTACAGGTTTAATGCAAAGCCAAGGTTGGATTATACACCAGCTGACAATCCTATCCATGTACAGCTGTTTCAAGTTTACTGGATATCAGCATAGAGCGGGATGTCAGCTTGTGTTGTGGACTATAAGAGTAGGTAGTCACCGCCACAACAACCTGGAAACAGGTTTGTAACTTGTTTTAGGCATTCAAATGTGAATGCAGATGTACTATTTATTTACTGTACGGTGGAGGGCTTCTATCACTCTTTTGCCCACCATATATTAAAATATATACATAGTCAAACCTTCCAAACAGTCCCTGCAAAAGTCTGCCCCCAGCTCATGCATACAATGTGTCTATAGCAGGGGTGGGCAAGTTTTGATCCTGGAGAGCCCGCCATAGGCCAGGATTTAAGGATATCCCAGCTCTGTACAGGCAAGACTCCTGCTCCTTCAGTCATCCGGACCGCACTTGCCCATCCCTGCTCTATAGTATTAGATGTACAAGCCACTTACAGACTATTTTTCAACAGGGGGGGGGGGGGGGGATCAGAGCTCTGCAGGGACTGTTTGAGATCCTTGTGTGAGTGAAAACAGAGCTTTTAAGAGAAACTTCGATATACCTTTTTAATTTCAGTAGTTTTTTTTTTGTGTGACCTCATGAACCAAAACACTCTAGGACATCTTTATATCCATGGTCATGCTTCTCCACTTGGTTTTCATTGCAGAGATACTGGAGTGGGTCACCAGTTCCCTCTCCAGTGGGCCACCGCATACTACTCCTGGTATTCCTTGGTGGTCTCCCATCCAAGTACTGACAAGCTTCATCATGGTGTGACCTCTTGGTTCCCTGACTTGGAATCAAACCCAGGTTGCAGTGGTGAAAGCACAAAATCCTAAGCACTGGACCTCTAGGGTACCTTAATCCCGGTAGTACAGGAACTCTAATATACCCGAAAATCTGAAATTAAGTGCTCTTATCACATGACATGAACCACTTGATCCAAACTGTTGGGCATTTCCTTTGTTTTCCAAGCAATATAACAATTCTATATATTTTTTTTGAGGGATATTCAGACAGAATTTGGGGAGTGCAAGTTGTGTATATGCCTTCAGATTAAAGCCTATAGGACTTTATGTAAATTCATTCTGCATTGATTATACTCCATGAATGCTTATTCCTAAGTAAGAGAACCGCCATGAACTTTTATATCGTAACCTTGCCTGGCTTCCTGCCAATTTCTGAGTTGCTGACCGTATTGGTGTTTTTACAAGGATCTTATCTCTGTTCACCAAGACATTACTTTGTTCTGTTTTTACTGCAGACATCTTGACTTATTGGTTTAATCTATACTTTTTCCTGATAAAAATGTGTTGATCCTGATGTACTCCGTGCGATGCATCTAGAGGTCACAAACTGCAGTTTCTTAAAGGAATGGAGATACTAATATTTAACAAAATGTGGATATAATACAAGTGTATTCAATCTGAAAACCACAGCCTAAGGAGAAAAATCAAATGTTAACATGGTATTGGTGGTAAGTTACAAATGAAGGATGATCCTTGTCACACGAATAGGTTTCTACTTTTCTTATTGCAGTTTAGCTTTGGATAAATAATCCAAATTCAGCTAAACCCTTTAGATTTATATTGCAGGACTTGGATACAATAGGAGTGCTCTTTTTCTATTTAATTAACCTGTTGTAGGAATCAACACAGATTATATGTGGAATAATTGGTGACCTAAGGTTCAGAATTAAATAATGTTATACTGTTTATGGTATAATGAGCAATGATTAGAGATTTAGCTTTGGTTTTCTAGTATATAAGAGGTTGAGATCATTAGGAATCAGTTTGTTGTGTTTAGTGTTCTGGTTCCTGCTACTGAATGGGGTCATTGATATTGGGTTCTTGGCCAAATTTATAGTATTCTTGCCACGTTACACCCAAAAGAGTTGAGTATACTCCTACAAGATGGACTTACTCTATGGAGACCTATTACACACTTGTAGATGTTAACTATTTCAGGCAGATCTTTTAAAATATTATTTTTTGGCATTTGGGTCACTACTCTAATTGTACAATCATGTTATGAATGAATCCATCTCTAAGGTGAATTGTTAAAACCGACTTGACTGCAGATAACAAAATTAACAAAAATGCCCATCTAAACTGCCCATATTATCTATCTCTAAAAAGCTTGGATTAATATAACCCAAGGGTAGCCTTGTGTGTATTCCAGACATGCTTTAATTCCTTAATTGTGAATGACCCTGACACTGCAAGACAGTTCAACCTCTCTACCATCTTTCCACATTCCCCTTAAATTTCCTACCTTGCAAGTTTAAATAATGACCTTGTTCTTACGATCATTTATTTTCCAGAAGATAATTCCCTTCTGAACCTTATTTAATCCTTTGGTATAATTGATGTTTTTTTCTATCCCATCAGCCATCTCCCCCAGTATATGTAACCTCCTTTGAATTTAAGATTACATAGTACCAACACCACATGGTTTAGATTTTATTACCTTCTACCAGTGCATGGTTCTGGTGTGGAAAAAAAAAAATATTATGGATGTAGGGCCTGAAATAAATACTTTTTGTTTTTGGGAACAGCACTTCATAGGTGGGAGTATGTACATGAATATTGATATACCCTACTGAGGAACTTTCTTTTATTTATTCTTCATAGTAATCCAAGTTTCCCTAGTCCAGTTCATGTACAGTAATTTAAATGGTTATCCTCATTAGGATGCCTTTTTATTTTTTGTGTTCAGTCGTTTCCGACTCTCCGTGACCTCATGGACGTAAGACACCAGGGCATCCTTATGTCCATGGTCATGCTGATCCACTGGGTATACATGGTAGAGATACTGCAGTGGGTTGCCAGTTCCTTCTCCAGTGGGCCACGGTATACAGCTCCAGGTATTTCTAGGTATCTTCCATCCAAGTACTAACCAGGCCCAAACCTGTTCGGATTCAGGGTGGTGTGAGGTCTTAGTTCCCTGACTTGGAATTGAACCAAGGTTGCAGCAGTGAAAGCACCAAATCCTAACCACTGGACCACAGGGAACCCTAACATGCCATATTCACTCAAAAGTGCTTCTCCTGGAGTATATATCTAGGGGGTAAAATATTTATTTGGGTCCAATGTAACATTTAGAATAATATAACCTTTTCTCATTGTATATAATTATATACCATCCATATATCTATAAATGCAGAATAGTAAGAGTTTTGTATATAAATTATTTAGTGGGGATTTACAAGAAAAGTTAGGTGAAAATCTGTAGAATTGTTTTTGTTTCTTATTGTGACGCAGTTCTACTTATGGTGTGACAAGTTGATATAATACTCAAACTTGCTGCTTCGTGCTTTTCAAAGTGCTGTCTGCAAGTGATGGTAGAATAAAACATATTCACTATAAATCCTTCTAGAAATGAGGCGATGTGTGGGCAGCTGTGTGTCGCACCTCTCATGGAGTGGGACGCAGTTGTGACAGATGACGATGCTGTGAAAATAACTGATAAGTATATGCAGGTCATATTCCCTGCTTGCTTATAAAATAACGTATATTTTATTTTATTGCAAGGATATGGACATATCCAATTTTTCATACCTAAAAGAGAATTCATTTATAAAGATATGATATTTCATAATTTATTTTCAAAGGACCACAGTGGTTTTATTTGTTTTAAATGTACTATTTTGAAGAATTAAGCTTAAAAAAGTACAGCCTACATTGGATTAAATCATATATGCAATTATGCTGCTGTGGAATTCACCATTTTGGCTTGGTGAGATCAACTTGCTGAGGTGGAAGAAGGCTTTGAATATAGTAGAATGTAATAGTTACATCTGCCAATGCTTTCAATAGGATTAAATGTAAGTGCATTAGATTACAATAATTTACCAACCTGAGAAAGTAACATGCAACAGTAGGGAAGAGCACCAAAATAGAGAAAAAAAAGGCCACAGTGACCGTTTTATACCGAGCTCTGTGAAGTTCTTATAAAAAAATCATTTTTTTTTAAAGACTGTTCTTTATATGAATGTAGTCTTAATGAGGGGATATAAACCGTTCCTCATCCATGATGTTCCATAAGAGGATTTCTCCTTCTAGCCATCCAGTTAGGGGTTTGCGTGAGTGCTGCAGTTGGCTGTTGAAGATAAAGCAACCCTAGGAATTATTTTGAATAAAGTTCTGGAAATGCAGAGAGTTGCTGCTAGGTTCACCTATAAATGGAACAATGACGGACTCTGGAAATGCAGAGAGTTGCTGCTAGGTTCACCTATAAATGGAACAATGACGGACTCTGGAAATGCAGAGAGTTGCTGCTAGGTTCACCTATAAATGGAACAATGACGGACTCTGGAAATGCAGAGAGTTGCTGCTAGGTTCACCTATAAATGGAACAATGACGGACTATGGAAACAGAGAGTTGCTGCTAGGTTCACCTATAAATGGAACAATGACGGACTATGGAAACACAGAGAGTTGCTGCTAAGTTCACCTATAAATGGAACAATGACGGACTCTGGAAATGCAGAGAGTTGCTGCTAGGTTCACCTATAAATGGAACAATGACGGACTCTGGAAATGCAGAGAGTTGCTGCTAGGTTCACCTATAAATGGAACAATGACGGACTCTGGAAATGCAGAGAGTTGCTGCTAGGTTCACCTGTAAATGGAACAATGACGGACTCTGGAAATGCAGAGAGTTGCTGCTAGGTTCACCTGTAAATGGAACAATGACGGACTCTGGAAATGCAGAGAGTTGCTGCTAGGTTCACCTATAAATGGAACAATGACGGACTCTGGAAATGCAGAGAGTTGCTGCTAGGTTCACCTATAAATGGAACAATGACGGACTCTGGAAATGCAGAGAGTTGCTGCTAAGTTCACCTATAAATGGAACAATGACGGACTGAGTACTGAAAGAAGACATTGCTTTAAATTATTATCATTTATTTATAAAGCACCAACATATTCCATAGCTCTAAATACAGGGGATACAGTGAATACATAAGACAAACCTGACCAATGTTTACATACTGGTACAGAAAGTGTAGAGCGCCCTGCTCTCATAAGAGCTTACAATCTACATGGGTAAAGCAATTGGAGACAACATTGGAGGGGGTTGCTTTTACGTGATCCTGTGGCAGCAGTATACAAGTAATGAAAGTGTTCAAATACTTAAAAATATATTTATTTTCCTTGATGGAATTAATAAAAGCATTAAAATTGGAGGAAACAATGTATTAAGATGTGATGAATGTAGCTACCTGCCTTCATTAACAGCTATGCAAGTCATACGTTGATTTCTTTTTTTTTTTTTTTTTTTTTCTTTTTTTTTTTTTCTTTTCTTTTTTTTTTTCTTCTTTTTTTTTTTTTCTTTTCTTTTTTTTTTTTTTTTTTTAAATATCAATGTAACAAATTACTTGTGTGTAGAAGTTCAATGTTTTTGTCAACAGTACTTCCTGCGAGTTTGGTGCCTGGGTGGATATGCTTTTATCTATTGAGCAAATTGGCCGGAGGATTTATTATATCATAGGATGGTTAAGTATTTGACTGCCTTCCCTTTCACACCTGCTTAATCAAAGTGTAAATCCTGCCCCTCTCATGTACACAACCCTCATCAAAGTAGTCAGGGATGCCACCAGGCACCAGAAGAGGTGTCAACATATATTCATTTATTTTCTTCTAATTAAAATCTACCTTTTATGAACTTTATCCTGCCTAATTACATTTTTTCAGACTAAAACTTTTCCAATATCCGTGGAACCTCTATATTTGTCATTAAAAAATCAGATGAATATAGAGTAAACATATTTACCATAGTAATTAACTAAAATTGGAATAATCCATTCCTAGACCTGAATCTGATCCATAAATACAAATTTCACAAGGTCTTTACCTTTACCGAGGAGTGATGATGGCAGAATCTGAAGAAGTGCAAAGGAATTAAGGTTTAGAAGGGGAGTCACCTTCCATTAAAACATCAGGTAACTCCAATTCTGGCAATCAATGGCTTTTTTTTTGTTCCTTTCCCACTCATTCACTAGCACTCAATTTAGCAAAGTACTTTTCCAATATTTGTTTCAGTCTTCTTTTTATTTATTTATTTATTTATTTATTTATATATATATATATATATATATATATATATATATATATATATATATATATATATATATATATATATATATAATTGTTTTATTTTTTACATTATGTGACTAATATTGGATAGTTGGTTGAACATAGGAGTAATTTATGTCTAATACTGGATTCACTATGTATATGTTGTTAATCACATGATCAACCACTTGTTGCTTTAGCTACAGACACCCCAGTAACACATTATAATATATGTACATGTTAGATTTATATAATCTGAGTTAAGGATTCGTTTTTATTCATGGTATAAAGTAATCACAAATAACAATACGTATTTTATTGCTCACTTATTGTACAGCCGTTATTTTATTGTTGTAATATTGTAGCCGTGTGATGAGTAAGACCTGAAGCATAATTACTGAAATATCAGGTTTTTGTCATAACCCTCACTTACTCTGATTTATCTGTCTGTGGTACATAATTCTACAATGCTTTGGGTAATTAATATAACTTTAACATTTTTACCTTTGTTAAATTCTCTGGATTCCAGCCAACTCTTAGATTTATGACCTGAAGCTCATGGAGTTTTCCATTGTATTGTTTATAAATTCATCCTCTGTTCTGTACTTTTTTTCTTTCTTATTATTTTATACTTCAGAAAAAAAGCTGAGCACGATATTGAAGGGGTAAATGGGGGTCAAGCAACATCTACTTCATAATAATGAACGCTTTTGTAGTGAATCAGAAATATTTCCACTGACTATATGTTCTAAAGTAGCTTTTCTTCTTATTTCCTCCTGAAATGGAGCGCTGACATATGACATTTGATTACTGGGTGGAGAGCATGCACGAAGCCAACCGCGGTGTAGTATAGGAAAATACCATTTATTTAGAAATAATAAAAAAATATCTTCAGGATCTTGAAAAAGCTAATAAATAAGAGAGACCACTACTAAAAGCATAAATATGCATATTATCCATGTCCATTTTGCTTTTTTGTTGCTCATGCAATTTAGGAGCCATGTTTACGTGTGCTGCAGGGAACACCGAATAAATGAAGCAAAAAAAATTGTTCCTGTAGCCAGATTTTTGGATGAGAAAGGCTATGTTGCTTTGTTATAAGCCACACTTGACTTTAGAGCCTTAGGTTACTGATTCCTGCTGTAAGTGCAAGCAATTAAACAATACTTAGCTCTTGTTGCCTTGAAATGAATCACTGGTACTGGCTTTCACTTCAATTGAGAGTTCATCAACTTACTCTCTGGCGCTGCTTTGCTTTTACTATTGCCTGTAAGCAATTCCTAACTGCAAAGCTTGGCTAAGCACAAGTATGATGTACGATTAAACAGAAAATTGCATTAGTTTGTTACACAGCCAAAAAAAGTTTATTTGCATGTCTAAAAATAAGTTAATAAACTTATTTCCAGCTCCGATCTCAAGAAATAGTGTTTGCAATGCACTCTGGGAAAGTGAACAAAGGCATGCAAATGAGCCCACAATGCATTTCCTCTTTTAATCAAACATTTTAAACATGCATATGCCTGCCATTATAACGCAGCTTTTGAGAACCGCGTGTGATGGACTTGCATGTGTCTGGAAACCTACCCACAGACAGTACTGTTTCGATCTTTGGGATCTCATCAGTGTGGGGCTGGTTCCTAACTCAGGCTGTGTAATGTACAGAAATACATTTTAAGCACATAAAAATAAATCTGTTTTATTACTCGCATATATTCATACCTCTTCTTACAGTCATCTGTCAATGGCCTTTTAACTAGAACTATTGCTAGTGCCTAGGTATTAATTTAGTCCTGGCCTATTTAACACAGTAAAAACTGCTTCTCAACTTTTCACATTCAACTAATTTTATTGCTGTATACTATTTACCGAAAATGTGTTAATGGATCTTATACAGGCTTGTTCACGGAAAATTAAATCTATAAATGTCAGTACTGCAGGCAGAATTGCATCTTCTGTACTATGTCAAGTATCTTGCTTTGGCAGTTCTTGCTTTTTATTTTAGGATACTAATAATAATTTTGAAATGTTTAGAACAAGATGTCTAGAAGTTCATGTCACTAGTGAATTAGATGGAGTGCAGTGGATCCCTCGTATGGGGCACGCAGCCAATGTTTTAGGTGAATGAGTTGGCTTGTGTGACAAAAAACACTGTGCATAGGTGAAATGAATATTATTTAAACATGAGGTCATGGTTATATTACCAGTGGAAAAAATTGCATGCAGACAAAGAATTTCAAACAAATGTGAGAATTGTTTTCTTTTTTCTTTTTTTCTTAAGATGTTTTTGTTTTGTTTTTTTGCTGCTGCCGACCACATTTAGTAGAAAGAAAAACCTGTCAAGTAGCAGATCAGCATTCTTTACTTTGAAACTAAAACAAGAGCACACTGAAAGTATTGTCCGTTAAATCTAGCACACCTTAAAAACTCACCTGTTCGTGAGAGTCATCCAGGGTCTCATCAAGTCTACACCCTATAGTACCAATTGCACTTGGCTTTTGCAGCCTTATATTTGCCTGACTGTGCTGTCCGCCACTGCAGCTTTGAGTTGTAGACCAATGGCCCCTGAATACTCTCTATGTCCTCTTCTACGTTGTTGTCGTCGTCGTCGCGTTAGATCATCTAACATTTAGAAAATGTTTGTAATGTCCCTTTAACTTTTCCAAACATATAAATAATAAACAAGTCAATTTTTTTTTTTTTTTTTTTTTGTGCTTTATATACTTTTTCTTTTCACTTCTTCTACATTTATTATTTATATGTTTGGAAACGTTAAAGGGACATTACAAATATTTTCTTTTCTTTGCTGCATTCTTCAAGTGAAATTCACAAACAAATTTTTAAAATAAAGATATGTGGAAGTTTTTTCCTTTTTTTTTTTTTTTTTTTTTCTAACCTAACACATACTTTTTATATCAGAAACACTCATTCTATACACATACATATTTGTTTTATTTCAAAAAGTTGTTTTCCACACACTCAGAGCTGCCTACATAGGCACCTGGTACTAACCAATAGAAACACTGCATTCAAGTCTTTTTTTTTTATTTATTTTTTTAAGCTTTATACTATCATTTCAGCCAGTAGCAGCACAGTACAGAGATCCAGAGCAGCAAGGAGTAGACAGAGTTGTGTGGTGGGAGCAAAGCCTACAAATCCAAGGATGATTTGCTGCAGAGACTATTGTACCTACCTCTGATTGTCCAAAATGAATGTTATGATAATTTAGCTTGGATTTGCAAGGGCATTCATTCGCACATTCAACTGCTGGAAAACTGAATACATTATACGAACTCTAGGGGAAGTTTATTAATGTTTATTTTGGGATGTTTTCATGCAAAAAAAATGTTTGCATACACTACTGATTCTCCTCTAACAGATGCATTCATAATCCATGAAACCTCCATATACCTTTTTTAACTGATCTGGGGCTTGACCCTGTGGGCCAATGAACAATATCATTTGTCTGCCAATGAAATCTACAGCTAAGCTCTGTGCATTTCCGGTTTAGTTTCAATGAAATCAACAGTAAGAATCAATAAAGGAGTACTAAAATAAACCTTTATTAAACAAATCTAAGGATACCAGGAAGTGATTCTCAACAAAAAGGGGAAAGCAAGGACAGCAGGCCTATGACTTCTTTGGGTCCTCCTTATGTAGGGGCTCTCATAGAGATAATCCTAAAAAACTAGATCTCTATAAAAGATAGGTAAGAAAAAGAGAACCTCAATAACAATTGGGGTATAGAAATATACCCACAACAACAAAATAGGTCACTATGAGATATCTTTATGATGTTTTTTTTTATTATTAAACCGGATCATCATCCAAACCTTTGATTACTATCGGGGACACACTTATAGGCTGTAACAAACGAGGTAGACCACATAGTCATAAAACCCCATGGCCAAATTAGGGAACCTCACAAGTGGTTATTGGCTTATATAAAAGAGGATGTGGACAATATGAGCCAGAAAGTGCCTAGCCTGACTGCAGTTTCGTACAACTTGTGGCGTTCTGGCAAATTTTATAGGTGGCTTAGATTTGTTTAATAAAGGTTTATTATAGTACTCTTTGCCCCTTTTTGATTTTTACTGTTGATTCAGCTTGTAGGTGTTATGTACCAATAGGGAAATATTTACCATAGTTAGTTTCAATTAAGTTTTAACAGCTTTTACTTAATATTTCTTCATGCAAAAAAAAAAAAAGGTAATGTTTAATGTATATTCTTATACAGTAAAGCTACAAAGCTCCGTCCCACTTAACAAGACAGAAGTGGATATTAATGGAGCTGTCCAGCACATCGTATAATAGGCTGTTTTTCTCTGGGGATTACCTCTATTGACGTGACCTTTATTTTTTTTACAAAAACAATCTATGACCATCTTATTCTCCTTACCCATTGACCACATTCCCAGCAACACAAAAGTTAATCCAGCAAATTCTTACAGCAGCACAGTATTCAATATTGGCATCATAGGAATATTCCCCCCTACCCCCAATTTACAGCACAGGCTGAAGATAGTATTCAATAAGGCATTGCCTGCCATCTTACATGACACAAAGGAAGAATTCTACAAAATGTATTTGTGTATGTATGTTCACTCATGTCCTACTCTCTGTTACCCTACTCTCTGTTGTATGATTTTCTTGGCAAAAATACTGGAGTGGGTTGCCAGTTCCTTCTCCAGCAGACCACGATTTGACTGACCTCTCTGCTATAACCTGCTCATTTAGGTTGACCGTACATGTTTTAGTGAACAGCTTAATTGACGTACACAAGCCCCATCACCATGACAAGGTAGCGTGCGCGTGCATATAAATATTGAGTAAACAAATTCCCAGGGTAAGGAGCATTATCACAAAACAGAAAGTACAGGTTGGCCTATCCAGAGACTGGATTACTGGCAAGGAGTCTTGGCCTCCTTTTTTATTTGCTTCATAATATCACTGTTTGTGAAAATGTTGAGTGTCTCTGTGTGCAACATATTACTTGTAACCTTGCTCCCTCCCATTGTTAGTTTTGGAGAGCAATTGTGTTGCAATTATTGGCTCCTCCAGTAAATTTGTAGAATAAGTGAATTCCATTTACATAATCCCTTCCACATGACAAATTAAAAATACACTGACTGGACAGAAATAAATACAGTTTTGGAAATGGAATATTTCTATGAAACGTAATTATAGCTTTGTTTTCTGTTTTTTTTTGTTTTTTTTGCCCTTTTTTTGTAGAAGTTCCTATAAAAACCTTCTTTACTAGCATTAGTTGCATATTTGTCAAGCACCAATTTACAAGGAAGGCTATTAATCCTTCCAAGATGGTCTTGAATGTCAAAATAAGTATTGCAGTGGTTAAAAAAAATAATTATTAAAACAGACATTTGACCGAACATTTCCAGGCTCAAGATATTTTGAATATATGTTTTTCATTATATAGTGATATTTTTTCTCTAATTTGGGTTATGCATTTGTAGCGTAATGTCCTAGCCAGCTCTTGGTGCTTTCTCTTGGTTTCTCATCTCCCTTTCTGTTTTCCTATGTCTGCCTTGGCTCCACCCATTACGCAATTTTTGCATTTTTATTGTATCTATACTCACATTTATCCTCATCTTAGAATCTGTCTATACTTTTTATAATTTGCTAGTTGTACCCATTTATATTTTAATTCTACTATGTAAATAGTGTTAAATGGACTCTGTCACCGCTACAGGAAGTTGAATTCAATGTAATGAGCATTAAAAACTGACTATATTAGCAGTGTTTTCTGTACAGTAAATCATTTCTGAAATATTTAGAATTGATTTTGCGGCTCCTGTATGCTAATGGAAACCTTAGATTGCTTGATAATGGTGTGAGAGGGATCTAACTGCCAGGTAACATTGGAAGTCTTTATTTTGGTCACTACAGAGATAGGAAAACAGATGGTCATTATAATTAGCACATCAAAGCGGCTACTTAACATTATCAGGCGCTCATTCACATATAAAAAGAGCAACTAATTTCCCAAGAATTATTTCTTCTTTAAAACAAAATGAAGACAACATATAGCCAGTTTTTCATGCTCTTTAATAATAACCTAAAACATCAGTTTGGGATGACAGAGGCCCTTTTTAGGAAGAGGCTAGCACTTTATAAATAAATAGTAATAATAATAATGCCCTCTCATATATAAATCTAAAAGCACTTCTTATCTTGTATTACACACTCAGCAAAGCTAGGTAAAACTGTGGTGCCTATACTACCCAAACTCAGCAAATTGGCCTCGGGTTAGAAGGCCTGATGAGTCTTAGAAGAGGGACCATGGGCAACTTCATGAAAACCTAACCGCCATGGTTTAATAGGATGCCATGATGGACTAGTACTTAATTCACCATAAGTGGCAATGAGTATTGGGTTTTATACAGTGTAATTTGTGTTCCTGCATTCCTTGCATATATATCCATTTAATGACATTGTAGCCAAAAACATAAAGTATGTCATCCATCTGCTGAATCAACAGTCATTCGTTAGTGTTTTTATATTGATTCTGTTTTGTGGTTACTTGTATGTATTTATACCATCATTTTATTATTGTTATTATCTTTATTTATTTATTCATATTGCGACAACATATTCCGTAGCGCTGTACAGGGGTTGAGTACATGGCAAAAATAAAATGGGTATGGAGGGCCTTGTTTTTGAGTTTAGAATAAAATGTACATAGTGCTTGTTTCCAAGGCACTGACACAAGATTGAAAACTCGCAAACTTGCAGTATAAGGGTATTTTATCAGTGTATGCTACCAGATATGAGATCCATGTACTTTTTTTTTTTTTTTAAAGGCATTTTTGATGTGGGTGAAATATGTAGGATCTCCCCTTAATTGCAGGTCTCCTATGATTTTCCTATACCCGGATTAGCTGTGCGCATACATCACAACACTTTTCATCGTAGGTTCATGCAAAATGGCATGACTCATCATACAAATTAGGGATATTAAATGCAAAATCGACTCTCTACTTAAAGCTGCACTGTTGCCTTTTAGATTTTACACAGCTAAATGTGCATGATTAATTGAAAGGACTCTGTGGGCATATCTTTTCATATAAATATTGTCATTAGATTAATTCATATTACCTTCCTCCAAGTAATATCATAGGTAATGGATTCACAGCCTTGTCCCCTCATTTGTTCCTGTTTACTACCATGTGTGCTATCATCTATCACAGCCGTGCATTCTGGGAGTGAAGGCTAAACTAAGCCAACAGGGTCAGGGCTTCACAATACTAGTGTAAACTCAGCATTTTAGTAATACATTGCAGATATAAAATGTAAAAAGGGCATTTACATATCTTTACAATGTTCTCTTCAGAGTTCAGTTTTTCATTTTCACGAAAGGATAACCTGTCATTTTATGAAAAAATAAAAATAAAAATTGCAGCTTCTAATTGATGGCATGAGACCTTGTTGATATGAAACTCTTTGCTTATTGCCTTATCTTCACCTTAGCTCCCATAATGCAGTGCTGTACATTTTTATATGTGCATTGAGGAGAGTAAACTAATTAACATAAACCATGTTCCAATATTGTATGTTATAAAAAAATAAATAGTCCAGAGTTGCTTATATGTCCACCATAGATTAGCACAAACTACCTATGTTTAGTTGGTAACAACCTAACCATATTTGCAGATGTGTAAGCCATGGGCATACCAGCATTTTTAGAGTAATTCTTCATTTTAGCAGTCCCTCCTAGTGCATTAAGTTGCCAAGACAGTAAATGATGAGAGCATGGCAGCAAAGGCTTGTATATATACTTGCAAGAAGCTTCTACTGAGCCTAATTGTCCAATGCTGAAACATTATCAGATTGCACCAATCAATAAACAAATGCCACTCCTATCCAAACGTAGAAGGAAGAGCGAGTTAGAGTTTATAATAACAGAATAATACATAATTAAAACTCCGTGTCACAGGAATTGTTTAACGCACACAAATGACATGGTTCAAGCAGAGTCTAGAAAAAAATAAGATTTTTTCAGTAAATCTGTTGGCGTAAATGTGGTTTGGTTGGCACTCATCTCCATATTTGGTTTGAATGCCCAATTACTTTCCATTTTTGGAAACCATATATTGAGAAACGTAATATTTTATTAAATGTAAATCTAACGTTAATTCCTGAGATGATTCTGTTTCATATTTTTGAGGAAGAGCTTTCCCTGGACGTTAAAGTGTGTGTAGTTCAAGTGATTATGACAGCCAAATGGCTGATTGCCTCTAGATGGAATGAGATCGCTCCTCCTAGATGGGGTGAAATTAAAATTATAATAGATAAAAACAGAGCCCTAGAAAAAGGATTAGCCTTACTAGGTGTAATTAAAAGATTCTGATATAAAATGGAGGAAATGGGATAATTTGTATGATTTTAGGCCGTAAAAAGGAGCTTCATAATATAACAAAGTAAATGAATACATGGTATATTACATTATGTAGAGCCATAAAAAATGCACATTTTTTTTTTTATAGTTTTGTTTTTAAATGCATGGTGTTCTCACATATAATAGTTGTGGTAATTGCGAGTTGTCGTCACGCAATGTGAAAATGTATCGGTTGCGCAGTGAGCTCATGCACAACCACAACTTGCAATTACCGCAAATACCCGGGGCCGCGTTTGTAGAGTCCTGCAATGAGCGGCAAAGCCCCTCCTTGTGGGGCCCACAGAGCGGGGAGAAGCTCCAAATTGAGTTCTTCGCGATGCCCATAAAGGAAAGGGGGCGGGAGGCTCGCAACCCCAGAGCCCGATTATTATTATTTTTTTTTAATTTTTTTTTTCTCCCTCTCCAATCCCAATCCCCTCGGCCTCACCAGGAGTTCCCCCGGCCGATCTCCTCAGCTTTACTGCTATATCTTCTTCTGGTCTTCTTACGTCTGTCTCTCTGCGCCTGCGCGTCATTCTGCAGAGGCAGGGAAGCCTGAATGATGACTGAATATGTTGGCGCCTTACAATTAAGGAAATAATAATAATTGGGGCAAGTGCTTGTGTCCTAAAGGAAGCTCTGTCTTAATGCTATGCTTCATATGTAAATAATAATTGTTCAGTTAAAAGGTTTCTGGGGGAAAAGGAGAAAGTAGACAGAGTATATTGTCACTTGTAGGGTGCTTATGCTTTCTGGTCCTTATAGAGCCTGCATTGTACTTTACAAGGTGCTATATCTCTAATATGTGGCACACCGTACGTACCATGGTGGCCTTTCATTGGTCACCTGCACGAACACCCTTCGAAATCCTTGGTTTACAAGTATCGGGAAGTATTCCTAATTTGTACAAATCCAGAGTAACTAACAACTGACATGATGTTCTCTTTTTTTGCAGAAAAAAGACTTTAATGTGGAAAATCTGAGCAAGCCAGAACTGCGTTTTCTTTTAAGTATATTAGAAGGAGAATTAGAAGCAAGGGATCTTGTGATAGAAGCCTTAAGGGTAAGTTGTGCTGCTTATATTGCATCTTGGTTTTTAATAATGTAACATGTCTCTAATGAGAGCATTGCTTTGTGATTTATAAGACATTGCCCATATTTATAATATCTGGAACATTACATCGAAACATACATTTTACTGCAGATAAGCACCAAAGACAAAAGCTTTGGCTTAAAGGGACAAAGTAATGGTTTTAGAATAAGGATTTATTTATTAATTTATTTAATACCTGATTAGCAACAAAAACATATATTTGAACAAAAGAATTCAGTGTATTTGTCTCAGAATCGTAACAGATCTGCTTTTCTCTGAGATGTCCAGGCTGGGAGAGGATTTAGCCAAGTAGGGCCATTTCGTATGGCCACTATCGTTGTTGTTTAGTCGCTCAGTCATGTCTGACTCCCCATGACCCTATGCAGTGCAGCACGCCAGGTTGGTTATGCTAATCCCATAAGGTTTTCTTTTACAGCACACAACACTTCTGTTACTAAAATAAATTCTAGTAATAACACTATTGGCCATCTGTAGAGCGACATACACTGTCTTGTTATAAGTGGACCCTGCCCAACTGTCTGAAGAGCTCAGTCCATGGCTCCACAGCCTTGACATCATGGCAAATAAATTCAAAATATTTCACCAAAATATTTATAAAATTGTAGAAGGTTAATTTTCATTCAATGTAAAAAAAATGTCTCTAAAAGAGTTTAGTTGTCATTTAATTCTTCTGCTCTCTCTGACTTTAATTCATGGACGTTTCTGAACTATACTTCCTTCCTGAACTTTTATTAAATCTCTCACATATTTAAGGTTTCAATCATGTCACTTCTTTCCCATCTGTCCTCTATACTACACATATTTAGGTAATTAAAGGACCACAAAAGTCCCCATATGTGCTCTGCACCATTAGATAGAAGGTGAAAAAGTAAGTCAGGCTATTTTAATGTGTTGCCTCTGCCTGAATAAGTAATGAGCTCTGTACTGCACCATAATAAATATTTTTATTACAATCAGGTGTAGAAGTTTTGAATGAGGCAGTGGCCAAGTCATATGTAACTACTTCATTATAGTCTAGCTGCTAGTGTAGCAACTGATCAGATACCACAGTACGTGGTGCTGAAGGTCCTGGGTTCAAATGCCCACAGATAGATATATATATATATATATATATATATATATATATATATATATATATATATATATATATATATATATATATATATATAAAACCAATGAAAAAAAATCTTTAACACAGAATGCTTACCACTATGCCTTTAATCTCTGCTCCTAAAGACCGTGTAAACATTTAATATCATGTGTGTAATAGTTACTCCAGCCTTATTATGTATGCCGATTTTTGTGGGAGGGCATCAAGGGCTAAACTAAAATTACAATTTGCAATTCACTTCTTGATCAATTTTAAAGATGTAAACACATTTTCCACATGATTTTCTACCCTCTAACTAATGGTGCAGAGCACACATAGCGACTTTTGTTGTCCTTTAAGCATTCCTTTTTATAGGTATTGTCTTTTAGATTATACATACTCCTCATCACTCTCCTTTTTAATTGATTCTAATGTTACTACAGATCTGGTCCCAAACCAGTCATTTATTTGCTGGTAAACCGTAAAGGTGCATGGAGGGTTCCCTGTTTCTGATATATAAATATACGACTTATGTATTTATTTTAATATTACATTTTTTTTTATTACCAGTACGTAAAAGCTCTATTTTTACTTCCAAACAGTTCCTGCAAAGTACCTGTAGCTTAAGTATACAGTGTACTAGTCAATCACAGAGTGTTTCTTAGGAGTATCTCTGAAAAATACTGCTGAGACACTGTCTATGACTGGCTATTACATCTAAGCTACAGTGGTGCTTTAATGATTGGCATGAATACATGTATTGGTAGCCACTACTGAAGAGCTCATGTTAAACTAAGTATGATTAAACTTTTAATGTCACCAAGCAGTTGTTTTGGGGGGGGGGGGGGGGGTGATTGGGAGACAGATATTACCATATCTAATCATATTTACTAAACACAGCACATCTCCAGACAATGAAGAGCATTGTGTTGATGCAATCTTGTGCCTGGCAATATAACTCTGCCTATACGCCAGAGCCACAGTTTACTTTACTTTATACTGAGTGGAGACCAGTAGTAAAATCTGCACTATTTTTTTAAACAACTAAAAATTAATTTAATTTATTTAATGATTAATCGCTAATTAAAATATCAATATTAAGTATACTTTAATATATATTATATAATAATAAAATTATATATATATATATATATATATATATATATATATATATATATATATATATATATATATATATATATATATATATATATATACACACACACATTATTTGATGATCTGCTGATTTTGACCGTTTGTCCACTGATAAAGAAATGATCAGACTATAATAAAAGTTATACATTGATTTGCAGGTCAATTAGGGAAATAAGTATTTGACCCCTTCAACTTCAACTTAGCAATTGGTGGCAAAACCCTTGTTGGCAATCACAGAGGTCAGACGTTTCTTGTAGTTGGCTTCCAGGTTTGCAAACATCCCAGGAGGGATTTTGTCCCACTCCTCTGTGCAGATCCTCTCCAAGTCATTAAGGTTTTAAGACTGATGTTTGGCAACTCGAACCTTCAGCTCCCTCCACAGATTTTCTAAGGGATTAAGGTCTGGAGACTGGCTAGGCCACTCCAGGACCTTTAATGTGCTTTTTCTTGAGCCGCTCCTTTGTTGCCTTGGCTGTGTGTTTTGGATCATTGTCATGCTGGAATACCCATCCACGACCCATTTTCAACACCCTGACTGAGGGAAGGAGGCTCTCACCCAAGATTTGACGGTACATGGCCACGTCCATCGTCCCTTTGATGCGGTGCAGTTGTCCTGTCCCCTTAGCAGAAAAACACCCACAAAGTATAATGTTTCCACCTCCATGTTAGACGTGGGGATGGTGTTCTTGGGGTTATAGGCAGTATCCCGGCTCCTCAAAACACGGCGAGGTTGAGTTGAAGCCAAAGAGCTCTATTTTGGTCTCATCTAACCACAACACTTTCACCCAGTTCTCCTCTGAATCATTCAGATGTTCATTGGCAGACTTCAGACGGGCTTGTACATGTGCTTTCTTGAGCAGGGGGACCTTGTGGGCACTGCAGGATTTAAGTCCTTCACAGCGTAGTGTGTTACCAATTGTTTTCTTGGTGACTGGTCCCAGCTGCCTTGAGATCATTAACAAGATCCTCCTGTGTAGTTCTGGGCTGATTCCTCACCGTTCTCATGATCATTGAAACTCCACGAGGTGAGATCTTGCATGGAGCATCAGACCGAGGGAGACTGGCAGTTATTTTGTGTTTCTTCTATTTGCAAATAATCGCACCAACTGTTGTCACCTCACCAAGCTGCTTGGTGATGGTCTTGTAGCCCTTTCTAGCCTTGTGTAGGTCTACAATCTTGTCCCTGACATCCTTGGACAGCTCTTTGGTCTTGGCCATGGTGGAGAGTTTGGAATCTGATTGATTGATTGATTTGTGGACAGGTGTCTGTTATACAGGTAACAAGCTGAGATTAGGAGCACTCCCTTTAATAGGGTGCTCCTAATCTCAGATTGTTACCTGTATAAAAGGCACCTGGGAGTCAGAAATCTTGCTGATTGATAGGGGATCAAATACTTATTTCCCTCACTGATCTGCAAATAAATGTATAACTTTTTTGACATGCGTTTTTTTTTTTTTGTTATTTTGTCTCTCACTGTTAAAATACACCTACCATTAAAATTATAGACTGATCACTTCTTTCAGTGGACAAACGTTTAAAATCAGCAGGGGATAAAATACTTTTCCCCCCACTGTGTGTTTATATATACTCCGTTTTGTCTCATTGTTCCTCATATATTTAATCGCATTAGGCAGTGTTGCTTTGCTGAGCAAGAGAACTACATCCCCATAATACTCTGCGTAAATTAATTATTTTTTACTGAGCAAATCAGTTTAAGCAAATTTGTAAAGTGGAAACACACATTTTCACACACCCAATATTAAAGCTTCTAGGTATTTTGAAGTTGAAAAAACTATATTTTCGTTGTCTTGTAAGAGAAGCTGGCATTTGCATTTTTCTTTGGGAACATTAGGAGCTGCGGGCTGTTTTTAAAATTCCTACTAATGATTTTGAGTTATGGCCCGTGATGGTTTGGATACTTTGAGTTATATTTCTTTATTTAGGACTGAATTTTATGGCCAGTTAATTTTAAACAGATTGGTCTTTGTTTAGGATTCCAGTACCATTCTTCTTACTTCAATAGTATTAAATATTGTATACTACAAGAAGATGTATCTGCATTATAGCGAGTAATGCAAACAATGCATTAATCATTTATACAGTGTTGGGAAAAAGATTCCTTCCACACAAGCAGGTTTCCCCTAAATATTTCCTGCTCTTTAAAGGTGAAATGTTAGTTATCTACTTTTGTCTTAGAAACAGATTTATACATATTAATATACAAAGAGATAAACCCTTGCTTTAATATATATATTAGTGATATTACTGAAATAGCTTAAAAATATTCCTCAGCACTGATCCCTGAGGCACTCTGCTGGTAACCATCTCTTCTCCTTATTTTATTCCCTTTTACAATCAATTCCTTTTAGCCAATGTCCTATCCAATGAATCCGGTCACAGAGAAAGAGGATTATTGTTTAGTCTTTCAAATGCTGTTTAACTATCCGTGACCCTATGGATCGCACTCCAGGCACAATCATTGTGTCTCTGGTTGTGCTTATCCATAAGGTAATCTTGGCAAACATAGTGGAGAGGGTTGCCATTTCCTTCTCCAATGGAGCCGTGATTTTTTTTACCTCTTTTCTACAACGTCTCCATCTTGGGTGACCCTACTTGGTATAGCCCACAGCATCATAGAAGTACACAAGCACCTTCACCACAACAAGGTAGCGATCCAGAAGGGGTATGGCACTGTAAAAAAAACCTTTACGGTTACCTTGGTTGTAGTTTGAATAATAATAAAAACAAAACAAAAAAACAAATGAGTAGTCCTACACTACACTATACTATATTCATGCACCAAATCCTTACTACTACCTTGGGTGTTGTAATTTCTTAGAGTTTTTTCCTTCTTTCAGAAGGGTTTCCAGTAGATTGCATACTATTGATGTCACACTCACTGGCCTGTAGTTCCTGGAGTATTCCTTACTATTCTTTTCAGGAAGCTGTACTACATTAGCAATGTAATTCTCCAGTTATCTGGAACTACTCATAACAACAATCCATCATTAAACTGTTTAGCTAATGGCACTGCAAGAAATGGTGCTTGTTTATCCATGGATACAGGGGCACTTTTTAGTATAGGAACAAAATCAAACCTTTTAGTATGGTAGAAATTTCCCACAAAGCCATTTCACAAGGAAGATATTCTTATAAGCTTCCTTCTCCCTTGACCATCCTATACAATAAGAGTCCCATCTCAATGATTAGGTTAAATAACAGATCATGCTTTGGGGTATACATAATGACTTATGTCTGTATACAACATCCTATATTATTTTCCTCTCTCTTTTTTTTTTTTTTTTTTCGTTCTTTTTTTTTTTTTTCGTTCTTTTTTTTTTTTCGTTCTTTTTTTTTTTCGTTCTTTTTTTTTTGTTTTTTTTTTTTTTTTTTTTTTTTTTTTTTGTTGTTTTTTTTTTTTTTTTTTTTTTAATTTTCGTTCTTTTCTTTTGTTCTAATAATCTGGTAGTGCTGGTATTCCTCAGAGCACAGTTACAAAGCTAGCAATTAAAGCAGTCATACAGAACCCTCTCCACCCATGAGTTATTATCGCAGTGTAAAACTAATATGTATTGTTTTATTCTTATTATAATAGCTTCCTCCGACTGCAATTAGTAAAACTAAAGTATAAAGAACATTCAAAATGCTGTTTCTAAAATATTCTGTTTAATTCTGAGTGCTCTCAACATTACACAATTTAAACTACAATTAAAGGCGGGGCTCTGTTTTCATCATTAAATAATTAAAGCGCTACGGATCTTATTTTTTAAAGTTATTTTTTAGTTATTGAATTATAAGGGTTAAAGGCATTTTTAGTAAAGGCATGCAGTGTTTGGGAAAAAATATATGGGAGCCAGCAGTACACATTGTATGTGTGTTTTCAAAGTATAATGTATTTCTATTAAGGATTTTCTTCCAAATAAATTATATATATATATATATATATATATATATATATATATATATATATATATATATATATATATATATATATATATATATTGCATTTTGTGTGTATATGTATGTTTGTTTATATACTGTATATAAATATAACTTTCAAGCCCGATAATATAGATCTTCCTGATCCCCATCTTTGAATGGACAGGAACAAGTCAGAGATATAAGAACTCGTGTGGCTGGTTCCTTCAGTTTGCTTTCTTAAAGACTGGGATGAGTAAAGCTCATCCTTTTTTTGTTTTACTTTGTCCAACACTTCCTGTGATAAATTACTTGTGCTTTGTAATTTAATCTGGTATGTGAGTGGGATTATCCATTAACCAAGATGAAATTCAATAGGATTCAAGTAGATACATACATAGACAAATAAGCGCATTAGGGCTATGAGACTGGCAAAGCTTTAAAGAACATTTTATAAAACTAAGCTTTGTCTTCACAGGTTCAGGAGAATTTAAGAACTCTTAAATGACCATTATACAATGAATAGTTATGTTTATAATTAGGAAAAGTCATAAAATAGAAAAAAACTAAATGTTGATGCCACTGCTGGACCCTGCAAGCATCCACGATCATTTGGTTTAAGTTGCATGCATGAAGAGAGAGAGTTTTTTGTTTCTGGAGGAGCAGGACTTGCATTTATTGTTGCGATTTACCTACCTCTGGACATGTGCGAGTAAAGTTTCCTAATTCTAAAAGATCCAGGTACATTACAAATTCTCCCCCCTCAGCCATCCTCTACTGATAGATAAATATAAGCACCCCTCTCATTCTTCAGGATGCCAGGAAACAAGACAAGACCCTTTTTTACATAAATATATCTTCAAGAATTATTATTTTTTTCTATAAAATAATGTTTAAAGGACCATAAAAGTCACCTATATGTGCTCTGCACCATTAGATGGTAAAAGTTATAGTGAAAAAGTGTAATTAATTTAGAAAATTGATGCTGAATTGAGAGTTATGATCTGTTGAAGTCTGGCTGTTTTAGTGAGTTAACTGTGTCTGAATGAGTAATGAGCTCTGTACCGCACGGAACAATGATTAATTAATTATACACTTTTTTTCTTTTAGGTTATATATTTAAAGCATATGTTAGCATAGTATGAGGTTATTGTTGTCTTGGGCTTTTTGTCGATTTTTATATATATATATATATATATATATATATATATATATATATATATATATATATATATATATATATATATATATATATATATATATAAAATCTTTTTTTTTTTTTTTTTTTGCAACATATTGGTAAATACATTTCTGAGGCTGGCAGTTACATAATTTTGATCTCAATCCTGCAAGTAATTGTATCCGTCTGCAGAGATTGGTAACCCTGCACTTACAAACTATTGACATTGCATTTCTGCCTAAATGCCATTAAATTTAAAGTAGATCTCATCTTACCACAAGGTCTTTAAATAACTCCTTGTTTAAATTGCATTCGGAAGGATGGGATGTCATTCTGCTCCAATAGCCTGCCGGACGCTTCACTGGGATGTGAACTGGAGCTCTGTTTTTGAGATTTTTCTGCCCATTTATTGGATTTCCACTTCAGAAATATTTATTTTGTCAAATATTGCTGGTTTATATGTGCTGCCCAAGCTGAGTGTTTTTTCATTAAAGTTTTTTACATTTTTGAATATCCTTGAGATGTCTGTCAGCCTCTTTTTCAATTTCTCCAGCATTTGATGAATGTATGTAGCTCTTGTATAATGTAATAACCACACAGACTGTCTCTTTATTTTGAATAATATTTGTGTTCCATCTTGTCACTGGTAATATCAAAATTATAATGGGGGGGGGAAAGCAATTCCATTCTATAAACCCATCTCTGTTTGCTTATGTCATTCTAAATGAAGAAGGCAAATGGAGGAAAAACGGCAAAATGTTCCTGTTCTGCATCATATGGAAGTATACATTTTTTTAATTAATACAAAAACTAATCAAATCTCATATTCCTTGATCGACTTTGTATTATTGATATCATCCACGTATAGGAAAAAATATGTTTTTAAACATTTTAACCCATTAATAAAGGTTTCCATTACGTTGTCTCAGTTGGTAGGACGATCCATAGCCTGAATGTAAAAAAACAAAAGTAGGTGCCAAAAATATTTTGAAAGGTATCTTAGAGGACCTGCGTGTCCTGATCCCTTCTACTTGTTTTTTTGGGGGTGAGGGGGCGTCGGGGGGGGGGGGGGGGGGACATAAATCATATCATGTGTATCGCCCTGTACTAACTAAATAGTGATCCTGGCCTGACTGCTTTCCCTAGGCTCTATCACCAGCTCTCCAACCAGCCAAGCATGGTGCTACAGGTCTCTGGTGTGTGACGTCACTCGTCCGAGATGCTACCTAACGATTACCCCGCCGACCTACCCTGAAAGCTTGAATTGCCCATTAGTGGGCGGTAGGGACTAGGACTGCTGTAAGCTAATGAGATTTCCTTTAGTCCTTCTGAAAGCACAGACATCCCATTATGCAGATAGAAGCTTTGTCTACATTCCACCTCCATGAAGTATATCAAAAGAAACAAAAATTGTCAATTCTACCACCACATAATTGAAACATAAATGTAATGGCATCTCCTTAAACCATTCTATCTACCTAAAATGACTGGCTTAAATAAACCTCTGGGTAGCCTTATGCTTATCTCAGGGATCTTTCACTGTATTTAACTATACTACTTCCCCTGGGAGGTTATGCCACTTAGTACTACTTTACAGAAGGAGTAGAAGATTTCTCACATTACCCTTAAATCTTACATCTTTCAATCTAAAATCAAGAAATCTTATTCTTGCATTTTTCTTATTTGTTTTGCCTGTTTCCAAGAGTAGTTCTTAAAAAGTACAGTGGTCGATTAAAGTGCTACTTCTTAAAAATTTGGTTTCACTCCCAAAAAAGAAAAAAATCCAAATCTAATGAATGCCTTTCCTGTGTGGTGTGTACAGATGACGAATGACACCTCTGAAAATAACGGATTGACTGATCAAATCCATCTCTACAAACCGATCACTGCATCCCATTTTGCTCTGTACAGACCCATTAAACACATTGGTCAATGTTTTTCAGTACGGCATTTTGAATAACAAAACTTGATCATGAGCAATTTGTTTTGCATAATGGGCCAATTTCTGCCATTTCATACTTTCTTGACCTGCATCATACCTAATCACAGTACTGTATTTACTTGTCAGCCATTTTTTTTGTTTATTTTATAAATATTCAGTGATGTGAAGCTATAAGGCGGATGAGTTCAGGCCTTCGTCAGTGAATAAGATTCCAAGTCCTTTAATTGAATGTGGAATTTATTCTCTACATCACATGTGTATCTTAGAAGCAAAATAATGCTTTTGAACAGTGAGACATAAATCTTCTTAGACTGTAAAATCTGTTCAGATAAGTATCCCAGTTTCCAGTTGTTTACATAATCTGTGAAGAGCGGATCGTAATGATTTTGTGGATAACCAACACAGAGTTTTTGCTCTTGCCCCATGTAAATGGTGTCACTTAAAGGATCGCTGTATTTTAGGAAGTATGCAACAAACTAAAATTTGCAGTTCCGTAAACCACTAACATAATTTTTTTTAGAGAAAATCTTAATGTATGAAGTCTCTGTGTAAAGAATGTTTTTTTCTTGTCCGACATGAACTCCTTCCTTGTAGAATGGAGCTGGAGGACATAGACTTTTCTCCTTAACAATGGAGGAGGGATAGTAGTGGTGGATTTACAAAATCATTGAAGCTTTGGGTATTTGCCACCTACCCATTACCCCATGCATGCAAAAGGTAACTTGCAGGTATAACTACAACCCTACAATATAAATGCTCCTCACACATGCGACCCTCACCAAAGCATTATTGATGCCTCCATGAATCAGCAGATGCATCAAATTTTATTTTTTATAATACAAAAATAGCTCTACTATTCTCTTTTTAAAGTAGCACATGTGGTATTTAATAATTTATTCCATTTGGTCATTGCCCATTTGTTTTTCTATTTGTCAATCGCTAATAGATTTTTGGTGGCATTCCTTCTTAAACCCCAAATAAATCATCCTGTCCGAATTCAATAATGGCCATAGATTTCACGTAACCTGCTCTCTTTTATTTTATTGTCTTAACTTTCCTTCCATGGTTTAAACATATTGCTTTGAAAGTTTATTTTAATTGAGATTATAAAATATTATTTCCAAATAGGCCAGGAATATCCTTTATTTTTTTTTTTCCTATTTATTTATTTATTTATTTATTTATTTATTTATTTTTCTTCTCCTCTCAACCAGTTGTAGAGGGGAAGTGTACCATGTGTGCCAACAGTGAGTTAAGCTGTTAATGTTCAGAAAGTTGGCTCACCAAGTGCCTGCTACATTTCCTTCATAGTAATAAATGCAGGGTTTAACAAAGCATCCAAGCACTACATGTCCTGTCCAGCATGAGTTCCATTTACCAGCAGAACGCTTATCCAAATCTTCTATTTAGCTGCTCACAGTGCTGTGCCTGGCTCCACGTTGGGTAACAGTATGAGGCTTCATCTCACACTCCATATGGGATGGGCAAAAATACTATAACTTGTCCTGACATCAGGAGTACAAAAAAACTCATGGCGTGACAAATTCTGGGAGCCACTATTCCTAAAATGTTACTACTGGCTCCTATATTTTATATAATCCATATACTGACCCCTCCAAACTCTTAGCTGTTTTCTAACTAACCTGGCAGGCTCCTAGGTTTCAAACTAACCTGGCAGGCTCCTAGGTTTCAGATACAAACTAATTTTTCATGTCTGCATAGTTCTACATTGTAAAACGTATTAGAAAATTATGAACTTATATTCGAAATCAATCAGTGTCAATAATTAGTAAATATACAATAGGACAATCGCCATTTTGGATCATAAGCCTGTGTTCCTAGGAAACCCCTTTAATTTAAAAGAGCTTTAATGTATTTGGCTTGGATTTAGATTTAAATACTGCGCTTAGTAAATATGTAACCTTGATTTATTTAATGAGACAGGGCTTGACAAATCCAGGGAGTCGTGGCTCCTACAATTTTACGGCTGGCTCTTACATTTTTTGTCAATATACATATATTTCTGTATTTAATCTATACACTGGCTCCTAACTAACCTGGCTGGCTCATAAGTTTCTGATAATTCTGTCAACCCTGGACTAATGATTCTTTGTCTGCTGTTATTGTCAATATCTGTATATGCTATAGCCCCACATCACTTTCATAATCCTCATTTATACAGTGCTTTTAAATATCTCTAAATGTCTTATGTGGATATTATGGCTACTAATCGATCTTTTGAAGGACATAGAATCATATATTTTATTCTGTCCATTCTATGCACCGAAGCAGTTCTATTGAAATACTTCTGTCATATTGCAAATTTCCATTCTATCCTCTAAGCAATACATAATAAGGTAATGAAGATGCATGCAGATTTTACTTACAAAACAAAAATGTACGATTCAAAATCTGTAATTTGGCATTTGTAGGTTTTCACTAAATTTATTCCAATAGTTCAGTGGTGAGACATTGAAGTGAAGAAATGAGAATCATAATTAAAGGAACATGGTGGGTTCCCTATTTTAATATCAAAAGTGTATTCAAGTGCTTATTTGCATACTTAAACCAAATTTTATCAACAGCTGATTAAATGCTCTGTTACTCACTGAAACCTTCCAAACAGTCCCTGCAACGGCCCACCCCATGTAGCTCATGTATACAATGTGTCTATAGCACTAGATGTACTAGCAAATGTCAGGCTGTGTCTGCGCATCATTTTAGTAACATGCTTCTGAGACACAATCTGTGATTGTGTGTCTTGTTTAGTTGTTCAGTCATGTCTGACTCTCCATGATCCTATGGACCATAGCATGCCAGGTACATCTTTCAGCCACTGCCCCTCTGCACGCCATCAGTTTCATGTTCATTGCTTCTAGTGTGTGTTTAGGAACATAGAAAAATGTTATGCACGAGCTACAAGGGGCAACCTTTGCAGGCACTATTTAGAATATTAGTTGGTAAATACAGCGCTTTGAAGCAGCAATTATTAAAATTGTTTCACTATGCAAAATTAACACTCGGGTAGATTTAAAAAAACAAAAACAAAAAAACAAGGAACCATCATCTATGTCCCATTAAATAGTCACCATAACAATCTAGAGTAAATTAGGCCTTAGTGATTACGTTTGTGGAATTCCATGTGGTTTAAGATGTTGGCTACTCAAATGCCAGTTCTGTTTTTAATGATACGATTACAGTAGAGATAGAAATGTTTGTGTATACGGGTGCACCAATGTTCTATAGATTAAAATGACAATGCTTGAATTTGACAAATCAGTACCTCTAGAACAGAATCCGATTCAACAGGGTATTTATATGACATGCTAAAATTCCTCTCACCAGATTAAAAATCTCTGACCTTTTTGAGACCCTGAATGCTGATTTAAGACAGATGAGCAAAAGAGCCTTTAAAGCAATCCAAGAAAATGTTTCGTCTTGACCACAGAGCCGGATTGATTTTGTCATTTTTTTCCCATTAATGTCATCATTGCTCCCATGAGCTAAGCTATCACAAAGCAAGGTTTTAATGGAAGCCCACTGACTGGGCAGAGCTCCGTCTACGTTCGACCTATCATTCAACCTCTAACTGCAACAATGAGTCCCGTAGGAAGATCAACATTTTGTTTAATTATTTTTTGTTGCATTATATGCTTTTGACATATGAATTACCTTTGTTGTTGTTTAGTCATTGTCGTGTCCCACTCTTTGTAACCCTGTGGATAACAGCTCTCTGGGCACATCTTGTGTCTGGTAGGGCTCATCCACAAGGTTTTCGTGGTAAATAGAATGGAGTGAATTGCCAGTTTCTTCTTTAGTGGACTGTGATTTGACTTCTCCATTTGTGACCTGCCCATCTTGGGTGACCCTACATGGTATTGCTCACAGTTTCAGTGAGGTACACAAGCCCCTTCACCACGACAGGGAAGCAATCCAGAAGGGGGAATTATTTTTACATAAGTTTAAAGACTGGATCACATACATCAGTAGTGGGAGAGTCGTGATGAGCCCCAGGCCTGCATTTGATGATATCCCTGTTGAGCACAGGTAAGTCAATCACTTCTTCATCCATCCTGATTGACTTACCTGTGCACAGAAAGGATATCATCAAATGCAGCACTGTGTGGGGCTCTCCAGGTCGGACTTGCCCACCGATGATGTACATGTTTCATATTCTTACTACTTGCATGGTGCCATAATTCTCTAAAGGGGAAAAAATCATTAAATCTATCATTTAAACTGGACTACTAAATTAGCAAAATGTATAATAATGTCTGTTACAATACAGATTATAATAGACTGCTTAAAGGCATTAAATTGATTCTAAATGTAGTTAATTCTATCAAAAATAGAAAATACCTAAGATTGTTCACATTTAGAGATTAGAACATCTGCTTATTTTTATTTATTTGTTTTGTATTTTACCGTCCACAGCCACCAATGCCTACTATAGTTCTTCTTCAGGAAGCTCTAGCTAATTTGGGTCTCAAATATCTAGTATTTAAAAACAATCCTCAAATAGGGATGTTATGTCTGCTGGCACAACCATCTGACTTCTCACATTCTGTTAGGTATAACGCTGGCAACGCTACTCCCTCTAAATTAGTTTGATATTTATAAAATGCCAAAATAGCAATTGGATTAATTCTAGCAATTAGTTGTGACATGGTTCTTGGTATAATATGTCTTCTCGTTAAAATAATTGGCTTTGCGTTTATAAATGGTGACCAGTATTTTTGTAAAGAGGGATCATTTCGGAACGGTTGAAGAAAGCATCTTCGGGACACATTTGAAAAACTAAATTTTAGATTCTGAAAATCTAACACATACTGAGTACATGCAATAGATTTGCCTAAATTATAGTGTTTAAAAGAACAGTGATTCTAATAAAATAGTTTTTTTTGTTTTTAGTTGTAAAATCAGTTCAGCTTTTAAAGCTTCTATTTGGTCTTTAATGTTGCAGACTTTAGCAGATATGCTTCTCTCCAACCCTTACCAGATTTTTAGGCAGTCTTGAAGGGAGTCTTTATCTGCCGCCTCCAGTGGCCATTGCTGGCAAATCTAGATCAGATCCGGAACTCTCCCCGAGCAGGTCTTTTTCTCTGACTCCTCCTTGGACACCAAATAGGGGTTGAAAAGCAGCAGGTCTCTAAGTCTCTAAAATACTAAAATTCAAATATATAGGATTTTTTTAAAGCTAGTTAATAAAAAAAATATATTCTATTGCTTGACCACTACTATATAAAATTATACAACAGACCTAAGAGTGTCATTGGAATTAAAGTGAAATATCACGTATCAGACCAATATATCCATGACAAATGAATCTTTTAATCTGATTTTAGTTTTTTTTTAAGTTGTTAATCCTTATATGTTAATAAAAGTTTTTTTCTTTTCTATTATCCCCCTAGCTGTTGTTGTATTGAAGGAATTAATGCTTAGAAACCATAGTTTGGCTGGCTATTGTATTTTAAACATTGTTAAGCACTTAGCAGCGAGTGTCAAGATCTCTGAAGCTGGTTTCTTTCTTATATTGTTTCAAAGTCCAGCCTCCAGTTGGATGGCCTTAACTTTGGTATTTATTTGATGCATTGTTTAGTCATTTGGCAGTTGTGTGCCATGCACGTATGGTATCAACCCATAGGGTGTACTGGGGTCTTATGGACCACAGTGACTACTGCCCACAGGTAGCACTAGACATCTGTATATTGGATACCAAGGTCTTATGATTGTGCAACACCTGGCCCTCAAAATTTGGTCTAATGTAAGTATAGGATAAAATAGGGGTTGACAAACTTTAGGACCCAGCTGTAAAATTTAGGAACCATACAGATTATCTAAATTGTCTTTAAAAGAAAGATAGTTATTCAATATGTTTTTGGGTAAGTTGGTAGGCACTGACCAAATTCGAGATGTAACCACCTACCAATTTGCTTGACCATTTTTCTCCCAGCAGGTAACATTATATTGTAAAATAGTCTATAGCAGTGGTTCTCCAACCTCTCCTCAAGACCCACCAGACAGGCCATGATTTCGGTTTAATACGGTTTGAATACAGATGAAGAAATGAGTCTGTTGAATACTAATTCCTCCTCCTTTGTTCACACAGTGTGACAACCAAAATCATGGGTTTTTGTTTCTTTTTCTGTATGTTTCTGCTGAAATGTTATTGTGATCTTACAATCGGAGACTAAGGATTTTGTATAAAATCACAATATAATATTGTATGAAATCTGTTGCTTTATTCTTCTAGAGCATTGGCAGAATGTTACACTTGGTTTTCAAATCTGGTATCCAGATCTTTTGACAAGTGCGCATCAAATCTTTTGAATCCCCTTCAAGTTCTGTTTATAATCAGACTTTGCAGAAAGAATTTCAAAATTAGTAATGATTTGCAGGCTTTGCAGTAACTTTGGACCTTTAGTACAATTTTGTAAGTGACTGTTGCTCAAAATCCATTTTAGTAAGTATATATTATAAGTATAAAGTTTTAGTTTTCCGCAAAAAATAAATTGACAAGGCACACAACATACCAGGCCTGAAAGTGAGTGGTAAAAATTAGTGTTAACTGGGCTAGCAGGGCCAGTACATCTCCCGTCTACAATATTAGTGATGGCAATACAGGGCTACTATAGAAGAAATAAGCAGCTGAAGTCATTAAGTGGCCAGGATTTAAAAATATTCATGGTTGCACTGGTGAAATAATTAATGCTAATCATTGTGGTTAGCTCCTATCTGTGTCCAAATGGTAACTTGAACTTGAGTAGTATCCTTGATGGTAAATTAGTCATGGAAGCCGAACATGCATTGCCAGTTTATAATGTTCTTTAAGAATGATGCTCTGAGTGGCATGACCTTCAATTATATCATTTGGCAAAGTTATTTGGCATACCACTATTTTTTTAATTGCTTGTGTAGAACGTACACTCTCATAAAGAATACAATTATATATTTTTTGTAATTAGCGTTGTGCTACTGAGCATCTGAATGAAACGGATGGACTGATGAGGATCCTAAGGCCATACTTTGGGAAACCTGCTTTAAACTAAACTAACTTAACAGAACGGAGTGTATATCAATAATGCAGCTCTATGTAGTTTTATTGACCCTCAAATTTTTTTGCAGATGGTCATCATTTTCTTTATACTATATGGATTTTGCTCACGAGTGGGTAAACATATCCTTGGAGAAAAATAACTATAATGGTCAGGTTACAAGCCACTGAAGTGAGCAATAAATGAACTCAAATATATGTTCACCCACCACCCGGGGTATTCTCTCCCATTGAGAATAACTGGCATACACTACTCTAGAGCCTTACTTATCATACACACTAAAATCTATTGAGCTGCGTCCATTTAGCCAAAAGCTATGCATCCAAATGGCATGCTTAACTATCTAGTAATCTATATACACATAGCTATATCTATCTAGAGATATTTATGATGAAAAGGCATATATATGTGATTTAAGGCATTTACAAGTATCATAAAGTTAGTTTTTAATTCATTAAATGTTGATGCCTTGACTGGCATCATTGATACTTTGCAAGCCCGACTTCTGCAGAAATGTAGATGTCCTTCTTACCACACATGCAATCATCACCAGTTATGGAAACTTTCTATATAGACATTCATCATGAATTATGATTTTACTCTAACAATGGTTTTATGTTCCTGGCTTGGCCAGCTGTACATTTCTGGTAGTTTGTTACAAATTTTACAATTGTGAGATTTTTTTTTTCTGGTCCTATAACTTCACATCCATATGGAAAACTGCCATGTACCCATTTGTCATTCTAAGGTGAGTATTCCTGAGATACAGAGCCATCAGGACTTTTTGAGTGAAAATCCAGCTTTACCCTTAATTGTAAAGTGATCTTTCATCTGCTCGATTTGCAAGTAACATAAATGGCGTTCTGATCACTTGGCAATTCTTTTTAACTCGGCCGCCCATGCCAGAGACTGCCAATTCTCAAATGAGAGGGTGCAAATTTTACAAGCGCAGAAGGCTTCTGAAGCTGTTCAGCAGGTGGCAGGGTTGCAGATTTGCCAATTTCTGATTTGTTAACTTGGAAGTTAAGTAGAATTGGCAGGCGTCTGACAACCCAGGTCATCAGGAAGATATCTTACAGTAATTTCATGAAACAACAAATTCCACAGTACAGTGGAGATCTAATTATTGTTGCAATTGATGTGAGTATGTGTTTTTGCAAATGGATTATCCAGTTAAGTGAAACAGAACAAAACCTCTTTGTTAGTTGTGCGTAGCAACATTATTTGCGAATTCTTTCTGGACAATTGCTCTGGCACAGATCAAATAATGAGAACATTAACATGTTTCTGAATTGTAACTACTCGAAAGTATTTAGATTGGCATTAACAGGTTCCTGTGATTTCAGAAAAACTTCATTTGTAACTGGCAACACCTTTTGTAATCTATGAGCAGGAGAGTCTTAATTTTTTAATTTGTGTATATAAAGTCCATCTCCTTTTGGCTTCAGTGCTTCTTGCTATGCTAGCTTGGAGCCTATGGACGTGTGCTTATTTTTTGGGGGGAGCATATATATATTTCATACGTGTCACCTTCCAATACACATACTGAGAAGGCAGTCAAAAAGTTAACTACAAACTCTACTCCTGAAAAAAAAATATTAACACCTCTCTCATATCCACACCAAAATATTATTGCCTCCATGGACCAGCAACTGCATCAAACATAATTTTTTTTATTTTTATATTGACTAGCTTTATGATATTTTTATGCTCAGTCGAACTAACATTTTTCAAACATATATGTATTTTTCCATCACAGAGTGGTATTTTTATAAAGTAAAAAATATACAGCCTTTAATTTATTAAATTACAAATAAAGGATATTATTATTATTATTATTATTATTATTATTATTATTATTATATTGGCACATGCAATTTTTTGTACGGTTAGCAGCCATGGCTTTATATGCTTTTTTAAATATCGCAAAGGAAGGTATTCAGAGAAAGATTATAAATACATGATTTTTATGATGGATACATCTATTTGCATCAGAATTACACAGCACACACCTATCCCTGCGGAGAGGCATTGTCTCATGGTAATGAGAATGTAATCGCGCTGTGGGTAAGCATCCAGAGATTAGACTCCTGCTGATGAGATCCAACTGGTGGAAACAGCTGTCTGTCAGGGAATTTGCATCACTGTTGCTGATGCTTTGATTTGAACACTGTTGTACAGAAATCCTATGCATGTATAAACTGTATTTAAAAAGGCAACTGAACACATTTTTATCATCTAAATAGTAAGTAGTTGTAGACAGCAGGTAAATTGATTTTTTTTTTAAAAGCAAATGGATCCATTAAACTTTTAGAATGTGTAGAAGACATGGCAAAATTAACTTGTTCTTTAACTATTTAAATTGGACAAGAATTCATTTTGTACAGTTGTTTCTTCGATCAAATATGAACAGAGATAGTTTGCCCATACCATTTGCTCAGTGAAGTCAGCAGTTGTGGATTTAACAATGAGTTTCATTTATGCTCCTCCTAGCCTGACTGATACAAATTTAAAAACCTATTAAATGCACATATTTTCTTTTTAAATCTATATGCAGTTTCCCGGCATATACTGAAGGGCTCCGTAGACCACCCAGGCCTCTTGACCCGGCAGTACCGGGTATAGTGATAGGAAGTTGCTAGCTGGGGGGTGGAGCCATTTATCGGCTCCTTTTGCGCTGTCTGCGCCCTTTATGCCCCCAGCTAGCCATGTGTTGGGGTTCAGGGCATAGGATGTACTGTCTCTTGCCAAGCTCCTCCTCTCACTTGTTCATTGGTTTATTTATTTATTGTTTATAGAGTGTGGTTATTATATTATTTGTGTTTACCAATAAACACAGTGGCCTGTTTTATCCTCCAATATGTGGTCTGTGTCTAATCATCATGGTTTAATATACCAACTTGGTCTTGCTTGGGTCAAGAAAAATATACGTATGTTTAATGATCATTTTATATAATTGGAAGCCGCACTTGTTACACTAGTATTATTTCTCATATACATACAATTTCTAATAATTCACATTGAAGTATTACTTTTAATCTTTGGTTTTTGGTTTTAAAACCGTTTCCACATTTTGGAAGTCTTCAGCAACGTGAAAATTCCAGAATTTAACATCAATATTAGAAATGCTAATTTTCAAAGTAAAAAATCTTAACTCGTATGTCACTAATGTTTACATCATCTTGAATGTGCTACTTCTCCAATCTTTTTATAGTCCTTATTGTTGGAAAAAAATACTTTTCATTTATTCATTTGTTGTCATTTGAAAGATAATTTTAAAATTGAGACAGGACGGTCCCACAGCTGTTGGTATAACATTCATTTATCATATTGTAGCAGTAATAATACAAGTGGACATGTAGATACTAGTATGCAGGGAATTGTATGTAGCCTTTATATTTTGTTGACAGTTTATTGACCTTTCTACTAATTATAGTAAACCATAATAGGCTACAATGAGCTCTAAAGTGCAGAGATAACTACATTGTTTTGTGCCTGGCTTTCAAAAGAACATTTCTGTATATCGGCATTGGAATTTGCAGGTCATAAACAGAAGAGGATTTGTAAAATACTTTTGTCATACCTAGCATTATGCAAATATTGGTTTTGCGCCTATGTTGTCTGTATATGGTTACAGAAGTACTTATCATGCCCGAGGCCTGACTGGACTGTACCGAAGGATGGGGCTTACTGTGATTGGCCAGCCTGTGTGCCAAACAATTGTATACAATGTGACAATTAATAAAGGTATGACAGTTGTGTCTGGATTTACATAAAACATGGTGTAAGTGTTATTCTGTGCACTAATCTTAATTCAAAGGGATTATATGGTGTTCCTTTTATCCTGGTGTTCCTGATATCCTTGAAGCAAGCTCCTGGGCGTGGTACTTGGTTTTGGTCCATCTAATGCTATCAGTGGTGTACAAGGACCGCACAATTCTGCTGGATAGGTTTGAACCAGGTCGTTACAAAGTCCAATTGAAGTAGCAGATCGTGACAGTGCCATTGTAATTTTTAGGAATATCTTTAAATGTCTGTGAAGTATGTAGCTAACTAACAATATTCGCACTATGTAAGCATAAAGGTATTTAGACAATATAGGGCTCAATTACATGGCTCCCAGACTCATCCCTACATGTGTTTTTTTAAAGGTATATGGACGTTTCTGTTAACTTTTTTTTTTTTTTCCAATCTAACACAAGCTGCTTATATCATAAACATACATTACATTGATTTACTCTATACACATACATATTTAATTTATCAAAAAATGGTTGCACACCCCCAGAGGTGCTTGCATATGCATCTGGTACCTATCAATAGAAACACTGCATTTGTGTACTTTTTTTTTTTTTTAAAACCCTATGCTGACTTTCAAGCAAAGAGAAATGCAGAAATCCACATAGCAATGTCTTAGCTCTTCCTTGTGGAATAAAAAAAAAAAAAAAAAGACTGCACCCCCCATGTTGCTTTGCTGCACATGGAGTTTCCAGGCATTGAAATAATGTTATAGCTGCCTGTGATTGGCCAAAATGATTTAGCTAATGTTTTTAAGGGCCGTTCCTTCTCAAAATCAAGTCACAGAAAACTGAAGAAATTTGCAAACATAACAGTAAGTTTATTAACGTTTATTTTGGGAATTATTCATACAAAAGATTTTTTCATACACTACTGATTATCTATCGGATGCATTCATAATCCGTGAAATGTAAATATGACTTTAATAAGCGAATTTGGCAAGGTATTCCATTGCTCCCATAAAGAAACTCCTGTAAAATGTACTGACCCGCACTTAGGGGTATTGCCTGTAACTCTCTTTCCAAAGGCATTGACACAATCTACCATGGGGTCACAATAGACACCCATGCCCATTCTCTATGGAGGACCATATGGAACACCATAGCACCACATAGGGACCCCCGTGGTATTGTAACCTATAACCATTAAAGCATCTATGTATCACCATAGCACCTAATATTAACCGTATAGGGCAATCATAATATCATTAAAAAAAACGGTCCTCCTTTTATTCTTTTGGAAAGGGCCATCCAAAAAGAAATACCTTTCTGCTCTAAAAAAGAGAAATAACAATCTAATGGATTTTTTTTATATTATTTTATTTTTTAGCTGTAGTGTAGGGGGGTTTAGGTCAATAATTTCTTTCCATTCAGTGGAAAAGAGGATTAGGTACAGAGCAGGGAAATCATAACTTTAACTCTGTATTATGACTGCCTGAAAAATGTGCTGAGAAGGAGGTGTCAAATGCTCATTTTCCAATAATTCCATAAATCTACCTTGGCAGAACATACCTGATGAAGCTCCAGGCCAAGAAGATATGCCATGGAGGCCTGACACATTGGCTCCCAGATAGAAATAAAATAAATAAATTCTCTAAAATTGATTTTATGTTCTCGGCTTGCACATGTACATGCATCCATAAGTTATATTCCATCATAGCTATTGGGATATTAATGAGGATTATCTGGTGAAACCCAATTAGTCCTATTATAGAAAACATAAATTCTTAATAGAGCAAGAGCGGAACTTGTGTATCTTTTATATTCACCAGTTTATCTGCTGAATTGCCTCAGGTCTATGTCTTGGTCGTGCGTTCAGTCATCGTTTTTTCAAGTGCTTCACTAATTCAGTGCACTTAAGATCTAAGGATAATAATTCAGTAAAATGTTTTGCTGAGCTAGGTTTGAGAAATGAATTCGTCAGCCTTAGGCCTGAGGCTTGACAACCATTATTTTTCATGTATAAAGACATGTTGGGAACAGCAGGAGAATTGCTTTAAAATGGCACCCACCTACATTGACAACCTTTACAACACAGTGTGAAACATTATGTTCTCTGCTAATGATGTACTGGATTAAAATAAATGGAGTCAACCTGTTTCAGACTGGCAATCAAAATGTCAGGCCTGTGAAACCCTAGATTGCCTTTTATCATAGGCGTTTCCTTTAAGAAGCCATGACAAGTAGAGTAGAACGAGTTTCTTTGTTCTTTTGCATTTAATGAAAAATATAGATTTTTTTATTGGACCATTGTTATTGTAAATATGTATGACCATTTGTATGTTGGCAACTAATCTGATATTGTTATACTCATGGATTATCCCTCTTACATTTGTTGTGATAATTTGTGATTTTTTTTTTCTCTGAATAAGCCGTGAACATATACAGTAGTTAAAGTACAGGTGAAGTGTCCTACTTCTGGGTTCTTTTCTTATATTTCTAGAAGAGTAGAATGCCACTTGACTGTGTACTAAATATCTAAATTTGCTTACATACTATAATCTATTTTTATCTGTAACATTTGATTTTTAACAGATTTCTTCCTGAAATTTATCTTTTTGACTTCAGGGGTGTCATAGTTTTGTTTTTGACATTAATAGAGCTGAAGTATTGTATAATATGTAATGCTGAAACCCAACGGACCAGAAAATTTAATCTTTTTTGGCTCTTTTCAGTTTCCAAAAGTGGATTCCAGTTTATATTTTTTTTGATCCTGAATCATTTTGCCTAAACACCAAAACAAGGCATAGAAAAGTGTTGCCTCTGTATATATTTATTTTATAGGAGATAGTGCACTTGGTATCTATGTAAAAGATATAGAATATACATTTTTTATTCATACATGTATGTTAGAGGAATCTGGTAATGTAAACTGTAGGTGAACCCAGAATTATTCAATCCACTTACCAGAAATTGGAATCTCATCCATAGTCTTATTGACCATTGGTCTTTTGGGCTAGTGGCACAGGAAAGGAGAAGGAATTGTATTCTGTGCAAAAAGTATAGACACTTAGGCCCTCATTCAATTGCAATTTTGCCAATTGAATAGGGGTCTAAATAAGCACATAACATATATTTTTTAAAGAAGTTTTTAGTTAGTGAGCATCTATCCAAAAGCAAGGTTTTCACTAACTAAAAACTTCTTTAAAAAAAATATGCTATGTGCTTATTTAGAGTCCTATTCAATTGGCCAAATCGCAATTGAATGAGGGCCTTACACTGTATATACTCTGTAGTATCACACACTACTAACACATATCCACAGATTTGTTTTGACATTATCGTCTATATATTCATAGACCTCCATACTGGTAGACACCCACTCATACCGACACAACCCGTTGAATGCACCATTTCACACATGCACTAAAACATTGGACATTTTCTATATTTAATTAGTAATGATTTATAGGCAATAATTTAATTTAGAAATTGAGTATAATTATGTACAAATATAAATGCTAATATCATTTTGTAATTTTAACTAAAGCAATGATTATTCTTAAACCAGTTTATTCTCTGGGGCGCCAGTGATATGGACAGGAAGGATGTAGAGAGAAGGAGGGAGAGATCAGTATGGACTGGAGTGAGTGAGACGGGTTAAGAGGAATGGAAACAGGGAGGACGGAGAGATACAGGATGGAAAGAGGGAGAAAATGAAGCAAGATAGAATGATAGAGAGATGGAGATATATGGACAGTAGACAGGGGAAGTAATAAATGGAAAGGAGGGAGGAAGAGATAATGAGGAGAGAATGAAATACGATAGTAGGGATTGGACACGAGAAAATTACAGCGAGACAGAGTGGAGGGAGTACCGGATAAGAGGAATGGAAAATACAGTGGAAAAAGGGACAGGAAGGAGGGAGAGCTATAGTAATTAAAATGGAGAAAGAGATGGGAGAGATAAAAGGGATTAATGAATACACAGGAGGGAGAGAGAGGTGAAAGTGTGATTTATAGACTGGAGAACAGGGGACCTATGGACAGGAGGGGAGGGAGAAAGAAATATGCATATTGAAAAGAGAGCCCAGAATTATTTTTTGCACAAGGGGATCTGCCACTGCAAAATGGGATGGTAAAAACATATTCCCATATTTCTGTGCGATGGGTTCTACCTCTAATTCAGCGCGTTCCTTTATTCTGCCAATAGCTCTGTTGTATTCCTGCCATTCAGGTTCAGCCTGTACAAGAGCAAGTGATTTGCATTAACTGTGGAAATCGAAAGCATTGAACAAGTATGTGCTTGCTCTTGTACTGGTATTCTCATATCTGCATTATGTATGAATCTGCTCATAATATATCAGCCATATTTAATAATTTAAACTATTTTAATATGTATACCACTATAAGGTGAAATGACTACTGATTACTTACAACAAATTTGAATTAGTATATGACACTTGCTTAATTGAACTTGCTAATGGGTAAAATGGGCAAAACCTTGAAATATTTCATACTCCAGTGCAATTTTTCTTTACTAAGCTCCTTTCTTCTGCTGTCTCAGTACAGTGCGCCCTTTCTGAGTTTTCCATTAGTTCTACTGGAAGCACTGGCAGTTGTAGATGCCACTTTTACATTATTACAATGAAGCTTCATTTGTATTCAAATTATCTTCCTGAACAAATAGATCATCAGAAACCAAAATGGTAGATTTCACAGCAGCGGGTAATAATTAAATAATAAAGGTAATTCATTAAACTACTGTATCAATTTTTATTTGGTTGGCCATTGTCTTTCTTCATAAGACTAAAGAGGCCCTTTTAAACGGAACACAACTTTTTTTTTTTCAAGCATTTAAAATGGCACTTTTTATCATTTTTGAAAAGTTGCTTTGCATGAAACCAATAGGAAGTAAAACCTGTTTGCATTTCTTGTTTGTTTCAATGAAGTTTAGGGAGCACACTTCAGTCTGTAGATCTCATTGGCTGGCAAGGGCAAGCCCCAAAGAACAGTTAAACTTATGAGTACGTTTTTGAGCTCTTCAGTTGAAAAAAGAGAAACACTGACACCTTATCAAATACTCTTTTTCTGATGCAACGTAGGAACCAATTCTTTCTATGTACCTTTTAAATACTTATTATCTTTAGTTTTTGTTGGGTTTCAAAGAATATCCTGAGGATTTTATATGACTTATTTGTATTTACCATATTTTTATTATTTATAGGTTTTTGAAGTGGCTAGTGTGGAATATAACTTAGTATAGTATAGTTTACCTTTTGAAATAAGTTGACAGGTATTTAAAATTGCTCTGAAAAATAATGGATAGTTCTAGTCGTCATTGTTTAACACCATTACTTCAACTATGCTAACCAACATGTTTTTTTTTAACTTAAAAGCATATTTAATAAATGAGAGAAGAGGTCACAGTTGTACTTCTTTAGATCTGCAACCTATTATTATTCTTGTACTGGCTGGCCTTGGCTAATTATTTAAATACGGCCACTTCACAGTAAGTAGTCGGAAGAAAGATCAACTTGTGGACTTCTGAGCCCAGTAAATCTTGGTACTTAATATAATTATATTTAACAAAAAGCCGAGGAGTCCACTGCGGCCTCACAAGTTGTCACTGATAATCCACTGACATTTAGGGTTATGTTTCATCTGGACTTAGTGGTAAGCAAGTTGGGTTATTAATACATACAGAGCTTGTGCTCACATCCTTACACTGTGTGGGTGATATAGGTAATTGTATCTATGCTCAGAAATACGGATTGGTTTTGTTTATAGATTATTAGATTATTTAATTACTAAGGGCCTCATTCTATTATCGGCCGTAGGAGATGCGGGGCCGCAAGGACCGGCCGCAGGCTATTTGCCTATTCTATTCCCTTCCGGCCGGGGACTCCGGCAGTCTTGCGGCTGGCGCCTTGTTATCCCTTGCGGCCGCACGCGCCGGAGGAAAGCCTTTGATCTTAAACGGCCGCAAGAGTTTCGGCCGCAAGAAAACCCCGGTTGCTATTCTATTGCTCCGGGAACCCTCTCTGTAAGGCTAAAACCGAGCCGCAGCTTACTTGCAGCAAAAAGGTCCCGCAGGCACACAAATAAGCACATAATAAAGCCATAATAAAGCCATCCTGCACTCTGATGAGACAATAAAGTGATTGTACGTGTTGGCATTCATAGCACAACATTCCCCTACACTCAAATCCGTAAATAATTTTTATTTTAATTCATGTCAAATATACGTGGACAAAGTCCCGAGGGCTTGGAGCACCTCAGACCCGCCCACGCTGCGGACGGAAAATAAACAGTTAATGAAATATCGGATTTGGGCTGATGTGCAAGCTTGAGAGGTGGTTGCAATTAATCCTCATGTCCCCCATTATGATCCCTAGCATTTACAGAGCTTTACAGTGCCGTCTTGAATTTATATTTGCTTTTAAAGTTTTCAGACCTTGCGGCCGGTTGCAAGATATGCGGCCGGCCGTAAGGGGGATATCCTTGCGGCGCCGTCTATTTGAATTGCAAGGTAACGGGAGCCCCGCAAGGAATCGCAGCTTTGCGGCCGTTTTACGACCGATAATAGAATGAGGCCCTAAGTCTGGAGAACCAAAAATACATAAAATCATTCTTTCTCTTCTATATCTCTTCTTTTTCTTTTTTTCTCTCTCTCTCTCTCTCTCTCTCTCTCTCTCTCTCTCTCTCTCTCTCTCTCTCTTTCTGTCTCCTCTTACATTCTCTCTTCTCTCATATTATGAAGCAGATATATCAATACAGTAAAACCCCTATTATGCGGCACCCACGGGTACTCCCTATTGCCAGATAACTGTAGTTGTCTGGTTAATCGCGAGTCTCCGAATTTAAGGGTCTAAACGACCCTTAAATCCCCCCCAAAACCCCTCAAAATGCCATTAAAAATGCATTCACACTTAAACTGGGAAATTTAGCGCCCAAAAAAAAAACAATTAGGAAAAAAAAAAATATATATATATAATTATAATTTTGTATTTGTTTATTTTTTATTTATTTATTTTTTGCAGTCTCGACCTGCTGGATAGTGCCGGTTTAGCAGGAGTTTTTTGAATTTGGGGAATTGATGCCGGTTGCTTAAGAGTCCCGGTTAGTTGGATGCCGGATAACCGGGATTCTGCTGTATATATAGATATAAGAAAAATAGAGTGTAAAACCTGATTGCATTTCCAAATCTATCCCTGTTGGCTGCACCAACACACCAGGCTAGTAAATTGTTGCAGTATTCACTAATGTCATTTTAATTAACATGGATCACCAACTTTAAAGTTCAACACCATTTCTTGGATCATGTTTAATGTCATTGTGGAGGTCATTCTGTGATAGTTTAATATTATATTGTGGGCCTGCTCCTAATCCATTGTATTCACCCCTGGGAGTAGTGCAGTGTGGCATCATTTGTTTATCCATAGGAATGCAGCCCGTCAGTACAAATCCTAATATGGCTGGCTGGTACAGTAGGGGGGCCGCATAGTGACGGCAGTGTGTTTCTTCCTTACAGTCTATCTTTGGTCTCCGAGCTTGCTCTGGATGTCCTGTGTTTTGCAGGCTGTTACATACTCATTGAGCGCTATACTCCCACAGGGCTGCTTTTTGTGGTACATTATGGGTTTGTATGGCCATAGCTGGCCTTCTCTTGTTCCACTGAGGTTGCATTAATGTTCATAACTGGACCAGCTGCGAGGAGCTTGTCAGCCTGTCTGCCATTATATGTTTATGGACTACTCACAGCCTGCTGCTGTGGTAAAGATACCAAACTGCTTCTGTTTGAGAAGTTTAACTCTTTACATCTCGTAAATACGTATTAAAGTGTAGCACCATGGTCATTATAATTCATTACATCGCCTGTTAAATTTATAGCAAAACATGCTAAATGAAAATATATTTATTTCTTAATCCGAGATAAACAGGAGCGTATATATGTGTGCTTAATATATGCAGAATGTATTTTTTTGAATAATGGTGCAATAAATATATTTGTACCAGCTGATATGTATAGCACAGATCTGATAACCTTGAAATCTTGCAGTGTTGTTAAACTGTTACTTTATCAGAAAAGTGTCCTTTTTATGTTGCGATATGTTTCGGTTTGGGTCATAAAGGCAAGGCCCAGGCATGGGGCACAGATTTTCAAGGGACAGGAGACTGTCCTAACCTAGAATAATTAGTCCAGTACATTTATTTGCCTTCAGCCTTGTGTCATATTGGCATCAAGAGGTTATTGTAATATTTATAAGTCATATTCCACAGCTCTGTTGTTGTTGTTGTTGTTGTTCAGTCCTGTCCGACTCTCCGCCATTCTATGGTCAGGTAGGGCAGATCTTGGCAATTATACTGAAGTGAGTTGCCAGTTCCTTCTCCAGTGGACCGTGATTTGTCTGACCTCTCTGCTGTGACCTGCCCATTGTTGGTGGTCCTTCATGGTATAGCTCACAGCTTTTATTGAAGGACACAAGCCCCATTTACTACGACAAGGTAGCGATCCAGAAGGAGATTATACAGTTACCAGTGATATATTTATACAGTACCTATAATAATATTATTATAGGTATACAGTACCTATAATAATAGTTACTAATGAGTGTGTATTGATACAATAAGGTGACATTCCAATTCACAATAGCTCGGTTAAATTATCAACACTATTCTATACTGACATGTTAATAATACAGGTATGCCCCGGTTTGCTCTACTTGTTGCGCACGGTTTCGTAATAGCGCTCTTTTTGCTACCAGTCCCCAGAGAGCGCTAAATTTTGCGATATATCTCTCAAAATCGCATTGCTGGCAATTAAATCGCTGCTTAGCGCGCTTTGGCAACATAACACCCACGTTTAGCAGGGTTTTCGTATCGCGCTCCTGCATGCAGGAAGGCATATACCGTGCTAAACGTGGTATTCCTGTATATTTCTTCCATGTGCATGATTTCTTGCCCTCTGCAGCTTTTTATCTGTTGTGATAATGAAGCCGGACTTTATCGTTCTTTTATTATGATGTAGTTCTCATTTAAGGCAGGTGGGTTGTATTATTTAAGGACATACAGAGAAGCAATTTTGTTGCATTAAAATATTTTGTGTATTGTTTTCCATATAAATCATTGTGCAGAAGCTATGGATAAAAAATAGCTTTTTTTCCCTGAGATAAGCTGGGCCGTTAACTGGACAGGGAACACAACTGTTTCAAATCATAAATGTTGCTCTTTGGCTGACAGGGGCGAAGCCCCCCAGAGCAATTAATTTAATTTAAATTGTGCCCAGAGTATCATAAAACACATTCACCAACACTCTTTCAGCTGCAGCCAAAAAAATAATAATTCTGTGTCCCTTTAAAATCATCTCCTTGCATGTTAGATCTGTTCTAATTAATGTTGTGATTCAGATGCTGGGCACAGACCAGGATTTTAGGATTTTCCTCATGTGCACAGGTGAGCAAGACAGGATGGGTAAAGCAATAACTATTTCACCTGTGCACTTTTGGGAAATTCTGAAGTCCTGGACTGAATTCTGTGTTTGCACAGATAACAACTAGAGAAGGCAACATCATCCTTCAAACTCCATTCCTCATGATACTCGGACAGCCCAGGATTTAGGGATAATACTGCAACAGAAGTGAGAGAATTTGTGACTCTTACAGCTTTAAATATTATCTATAATCCCTGGCTTGTCCTGGGAGAACTAGTTTGGGAACCACTGCAATAATCAGATCATTTTGCAATCCCTGTGCAATCCTGTTGAGCATTCCTTAAAGGTATACAGAAGTTTCATGGATTATAAATGCATTGGATAGAGAAAAAAATCCCCAAATAAACATTTAATAAACTTAACCTAGAGGTTGCAAATTTCTTCAGTTTTATGCCAGTTGAGTTTGAGAAGGAATACCTCTGTAAACCCAGGCTAAATTTCCATAAAATTCATCATTTATTTTGGCCAATCACAGGCAGCTGTGTTGCAATTTCTGGGGATCAGTCTCTGCAGCAAAGCATCATAGGAAGTAGCATCAGGCAATGCTGCTCTGGATCCCTGCACTGTGCTGTTGTTGGCTTGAAGGTTATTATAGGGTTACAAAATTACTTGAATACAGGGTTTCTATTGGTTAGTACCAGGTGCTTGTGTAGGCACAAGGTAATGTGTGTTTCTGATATAACCAATGTGTGTTTAGAAAAAAGGTAAACACAGGGAAACTTTTATATACCTTTTTAACAAAACTTTAAAAATATTGTAACATAGTTACGTATAATCTCAGCTAATTTTGACTTAAGGACATTATCTACAGTGTAAACTATACTTATTTTTGAAAAAGTATGTACTCTTCTATCTTTGTTACCTTGGCATAGTAGCACCTATTAAATACACAATGTCTATCCTTCCCACTTGTGACTCAATCTGTGAGGGCTAAATCCCAGCCAAGATTCCAGGGAACAAGGAAACTCCATGGGCGTATTCACAGAACAGTCCTGCTTGTGTTTGTTTATGATCAGTGAAAGGGAAATGCATGTAATTGTAAGCTCTATAGGAGAGTTTGGCCGGTAATCATATTCAACAGATACACCTAGAAGTGATAGGGAGATGGATGGCATTAATAACTTCGTAACCTAATTTCTAAGGCGCTTAACACCCACTATCTGTAAATTCTACAGCAACTATAGAGACAATGAAGTCTCCTTTATTTAATTAGAACTACACCAACTTCCTTTTGAGGAAGCCGCCATAGTGTCGAAATGGCTGTTGGACAATTTCTCTGTATGTTGAGCTACAAATTGGAAATTTGACCACTTGTGAGGCTCCCAAAAGGGCATTAGGAAAAGGACAAAAATAGCCTGTGAAGTGGTTTATTATGTTTAGGGAGCACTCTGTCACAAATAATGATATCATATGATTTGAAAAAGAGAAAATATATATATAAAAAAAAAATATGACTAAAGTTTAGGAGCAATAACACATCCAATATAATAACTATTCTGTATCTATCTATCTATCTATAGTTTTCTAAACAAGATCATTACAGGTAGTAGGATCCACTGATATCATAGGACTTGCACTTTTTGTTTATAATTGAGTAAAGTTGACTTGTAATGGTTTCTATACTCCTACTATAGAATTTATAGCAGAAGGTGTAAACAGAGGCATGTATAGAGCATTTAAGGTTTAAAGAAACCGTGACAAAACAGAAATAGATTGAGCAGAGGTACAAATTGCGATCAATGAATGGTAAAAAGATAATATGGTAGAGAAGGCAGCCATAACTGGAAGGTCAGCTGGAGACAATATAAGCCTCAAGACGATATCATTTTACATCAAATAAAAACCACTAAACAGTCTGCCCATTTCCAATTCTGTTTTCAAAAACTCAAACCTTATTTCGTTATTGACCAAATATTCAGCAAAGATTTTTTTGTTTTTGTTTATATATTGAATATTTCAGCCCTTCCCCTGCACATGCTCAGAAGCAGACAGCTTGCAATAATATATGCAAACCCTGCTCTTGTTTTAATGTAAATTCCCTTCTCACACACTCACGCTTCCAGGGAGTAGCAGAGGCATCAAACGTTTCAAACATATATACATTTTATTTCAATGTATAGTGGTCTTTTAATACAGTGCCACTTCTTCTGGAAGCTAGTCCCAGGTTTCCACCACCATTTAGTGTTTTAGATCCCCGATAATCTTATTGTATTTATGGAACCCAAAAAATGCTGAGGATGTATTTTATGTTGAATGTAAACAATTTGCCAAATTGGTTAGTTTATATGATGAGCATATGTTTGGCTCCGTGACTCTGTTTACAGTGTAAGCCTGGGCTGGTGGTTTTAGGATGATGAGCTCGGCACTTTATTGCATAGTTTCATTAGCGGTGTTGATTTTGTCAAGATGTTTGAAGGACAAGGAGTGTAGAATAATATTTATTTCAATGATTTAACTAGTGTCAGTCACTGGAGAAAGAATGAAGACCAATTTACAGAGGTGTTACACAAAATACTGAGACACCCATACATAATATTTGTACATATAAAGATACTGTGATAAGTGTGCAAATATTAACTATAACGTTTATGGCCATATTGTAATACTACATTCATCCCTTCTGTTTTTGCCTCCCCATCTCTCCATTCTCCCAATGCCCTCTCTAAAATAAACTCAGATAGAGTATCCAATGATATATACATAATAATGGCCATACTGATGGTTCAATTGTAAGGCAGATTTTATTTGAAAACTTAAGGCCTGTGCCAACAGAGGCTTAATTAACCCAAATTTTATGGGCAGACCTAATGGATTATTTTAGTTCTTATTTGCCATTGAAATGTTTCTTTGTAATTGCCTGATGAGTATACAGAAGTCTGAATGGACCCATGGAAACATAAACCTAAATATGCTTCTGTCATTTGTAAATCTTTTATGCAACATCCACACAAAGTCCAACCGCATCAAATATTTTTTTTTCTAAAGGAATTGGCGATTTAAAGGCTGATAAGTGGACCATTGAAGGTTGGGTCTTCAACCGGCACTAGAAGGGACTATGGATGAACCCTTCTTTCACTTCTATATTAAGATGCCCTGAAATCTATCAATACTTCCTCCATGTTCTTTTTTTATGTTTGAATAGAGAATGTGGCTCTCAAGGAGGGTTTCACAGGCAATTGGAAAATTGTACAGCATGCCATATTATACAATATTGTTGCCATAAAACTATACATTTAATAATTAATTAGCAATCTGCTCATTCCATATGTTTGGATGAACATCATCAAAAGATCTCTGGAGGATTTTGCCACAAATAAGTAAGTTACAGTAGCTGTCATTCTGTGGACCATATGTTTTTTTTTATCAAATGTGTTTTAATTACTTACAGACTATATGAAGGAAAACTAAAATGTCGACAATAAGTGTTTATATATCGTATATATTTTCTATTTTAAAATCTATTACCTACAGCTGGGTTTTGCAATACGTTTTATAGCAGCATCCATATCATTATAAAACCAGCATAATGTTTACTGAAGCACAACGCTGTTTTCACTGTAATGAAACACATGGTTCTCTGTATAACACTATTAATTTATGTTAAAATGTGGAACATATGGATGTTGAAGAGACTGTAATAAACACAGTGTGTCAGCACTTCTCTACTAGTTTATATACATTACTGCACATTAAAGCATCCAAGTGAGCAGAAGCATCTTGACGTCTGTTGTGGTGAGTGGGGTTTGTAAATCCACTTATGCAAGGAATGTTTTTGTTGACAACGCCCCATGTGCTTTATGCGGTACCTCCACTGACATGAAGTTTCTCATTTCTACATGACTGGAGACACAGGCAGATGTGCCTTACACAATACACCTAGTTCTTTATGGTCCTGATTATAAGGCAGTTTAGACCAGTGTAGAGAGAGCATATCAAAATCTTATTTATTATTATTATTATTATTAGCGAGTTGCCAGCCAAAAAATTACGGCAATAATATAGTAAGGCAGGTAATGCTGTTTGGCAGGCTATGTAAGGGTTTTGGTCGTCTGAGTACCTTGGGCGCATTTAACGCCCATTGCGAGGCTCTCGTGTGGTGTACTTTTGGTTGCATGAGCAGTCTGTGCCTTCATTGTGATCTGAGCGCCTTTGGCGCTCATCACATGGCTCACAATGAGCGCCTGCGGCTATGTTTATTTTTTATATATGTTTTTTTAATTAATTAATTAAATAATACTTTACCTATTTGCAATTAATATATGGAGCAATCAATATGGTGAAGAGCTAACAATCGCTGGTATTTAACTGCAGTTTACAATGAACATTTGGACTGTTGGAGACCTGAGGAGAAAGTGTCAGCAATGTGGCAAGTGCGCAGTGTAAATTGGCTGCATGCGCAAGGCTAAACAGTTTGTTTAGTTGTGTAAAGCACCATTTTAGATTGGTAATGTTATTAGTTTAAAGTTAGTGTTGTAAAATGGCGGTGATTTGTCTGTGTGTCTTGAGCATTTTCCGTCCTTCCTAATAGTGTATTTTGTACCTCGTATGTTGCTGTATAAAAGTCGTATCTGCCTGACGGTGTTTTGTGTGCTTAGGGGTCACGTAGCCTCGTTTTCGTTTTTTTGGCGGCCATTTTTTCTCTCGCTTAGGCGATTTTTGAGTGGCGAAACTCTGCGACTTAACTTCACGTCCAACCTCCGTCCCAGACGTCCGTCCTGGCAGTCCCCCCATGCTGTGTGTGATGTTTTGTGTCTATTGTTTTTTGGTATTTTTTGTGTTTTTCGATGTGCGCGGTTCTGCTGTTTTTAAGTTCATGTTTTTTGCAGGTTGTATTTTTTTTTATTGTCAATTTCCGTAATTATTTGCAGGCGATTTTTTTCAAAGTGCTGCAGGTCTCGCACTGGGAATTGTGTGTTTGAGTTTTGTGTTGATGTGTAGCCCCGCGGGTCATAGGTATGATGCGGAAGTCCTACGGGGTCATAGGGATGAGCGCCTATGGCGCTCCTCTCCACCAGTGCAATGAGCGCCTTCGGCGATCCTTGCCTGGCCACAACAGAGGCCCTCGCTACGCGAGCCCGCAATTTTACATTACGTTACCAACGTTTTTTGGCAAGCCCGCACTGCTGAGAACTATATATGTGATATTTTATTTGTAGACTGCCAACAGATTCTATAGAGCTAGAGGTACAGTAAACGCATAAATAAAAATTACATTTGAAAAAAGTAAATATAAGGCAAGATGGCACATTTGTACATATACACTGGTACTTGCACTGCTCTAGTAAGAGTTTACAATCCAAGAGATGGGTGGTAGAGACATGCGGTGAGTGGACTGCTTGATTGATAGATGTTTATTGGGAGAAACAGATGGGAGGTATAGGAGGCTATGTCCTTGTATTTTCTCCATGGTGTCCATTTAACAAGACTGGATTTCAGTTTCACAAATGCACAGTAAGGTTAGGCTCTAGTGCAACTTTTTATTCTTTCAAAACTATGTATTCACTATTCTCTCTCTCTTATTCTTCCTTGCACTATTCCTTGGTACGTAGCCTTTGGTAGAAGAGCACACAGTGCATTGTATTAGATATATTAAAATAGTGTGGTACAAAATAAAGTAGTAGCTGGCTGTATCCATGATGCCCTCAGTACAATATGTATAATTGCCAATGATTGCTTAATGGATTTCTTTTGTTACTGAAAAATGTTTTATTTTCATGTTTTAATTACTGTAGTAGAACAGGTAATTTTACACTAATAAATTATTTCATTTTCTTGAGCTACTACTTCCTTCCTACCTTCCTTCATTTATGCATAACAAATATACACAAAATGTGTTGCCCCAATAATAGAAGAAAATATCCAGTCACTTAAACTGAGCAGGTTTTATTGATACATACTAAACAAATAGCTACTAATTTGCATAGTAAGGGAATCTTCGATTCAGGATAAACTTTATATTGGGTGCCAAATTTCCCATAATCACTTTTGCAATGTGTACCACAAAAAGTTAAAATGTATTGTGTTCTCGTTTTTAAGGCCTGCTTTTATGGCTTTTCTAAAACTAATGATTTTCTCTCAAAAGCTTTTTGTTCATGGCTTATAAAGCTGCTAATTTTGTTAATTTGATACATATTAAACTACATTGGCCTTTTTTAAGGATTGCTTTATATGGTTCTCTACTTCACAAAAATGACCAGATTGTGGTCTGCCGAACCCAAAGTAGTCCCTAATAATATCAGTCTGCATATCAAGCAACACAATATGCATATGTGTATATATTTGCATGTCTAAAACTGGTCTAAAACATGTTTCCAGCTCAAGTTCTACAATGTCCCCATTGCAATGTAAGAATGTGTAATCTAAAAATTATTTGAAGATGGTCTCTTTATACCGGATGTCCTTCAACAGATGGCACTGTTTCAATCTTTTAGATCTCACCTGTGTGGGTCTGGTTGCTAATTCATGTCATGAATATATGTCATAAGGGGTCTTAGCGAGAGGAAAAATAGTAACTAAGCATGGTCAGTAAATCATCAGCCCTATTAAATTTGAAGCCCGTAGCAGCATCGCAAGCACGCAACGGCTGCGGGCTTGAACCTGGCTGCGTTACATAGCTATTAAATTAGAACATGCCAGAGTTACGGGCTTGAGATGCAAACCCGTAAAACATTTGTTGAACGTTGGATGCGTGGCCGTGAACACATAAAATTAGTTAAACTGGGAGTTAGGGGTTTAGAGGGAGCCAATGGAAACGGAGATCGTCATTGCGTCACAGAAAAATGGAGGTTGGATTTCAAGTCTTACGGGGCTCAATTACGAGTTACGATCGGAGCCACATTCCAGATATGATGCAATATTGATAAATCAGTAAATGTGATATTCTAGTCCATGCGAGATCCATTCTATGTATTAACACATTGATTGCCGGGATAGATATAACACACAAATTAAACATGAAATAAAGTATTTTATTTTTGTCCATTTGCGAGCTTGAGAATGTTGTGCTATTAATTCTAAGATTTAACATCACTTTCCCTTTTAATATAAGTACAGTAGTGTGTATGTACAGTATATGTGCATTTACAGTGCTACGGATTGGACTTTACCCCTCTAGTGGGCCCTCTCTAGTACCCGTTGGCTTTTGGGCTCCATATGTGGGTTACGGGCTTGAACGTTGGTGAAATCGTTGCAATGTAATAGCATGATTGGAAATCAGATCAAAGGATTTGCTGCTGCACAGTTCAAATGTCCACTTCCCGTAGCTTTTTCTCACACTTACCCCGCAAGTAGTTGATGGGTTGCTTTATGGGTCTAATTTAATTGCTGTAAGTGTTGCAAGCTATGGTTTTACACATTGAGATAATTTAATAGAGCTGCTAGGGTAGCAAAATGCTAATATCCTCTTAAGTACATCTCATACTTTAGTGGATCTTTGAATTCACTCCTTTTGCCCTCAGTTTTTGTCTAAGATCTCCAGTGTTTTGATCTAGCACTTACATGAGAGATATTTCCATTACTTATTTATGTTCAGTGATTTGTATTTGTGTTAATTTCACCCTAGGGCAATTCACTCATTTTCTTTTTATTGATGTTTGTTCCCATCTACACAGTTAAAATGAGTAATGACTTAACTATCTGTTGTCTTAATGGTTTGAAATTATCAGCCTTATTAAATTGCAATTCAGCAAATTTTAAAGGGCTCTATATAAGCACAGAGCATATTTTTTAACATAAATTTTTAGTGAAGACCTTGGTTTTCGATAGAAATTCACGGACTAAAAACTTCTGTAAAAAAAAAAATATGTTATGTGCTTATTTAAAGCCCTTTAAAATTTGCCGAATTGCTATTTAATAAGGCTGTATGATAGCATTTTATATGGTTAGCACATCTCCACCATTATTGAAATAAACAAAGTGTTTACATTATCTCTAAATTATTATCGTTCAGTTATGCTTTGTGTCATAAAAAAAAAAAAGAGTAGTGCATATAATAGTTCCATTTGATAGGAGTCTTCAACCCTATAATATTTACATACTAATGAGTAGAGTGTTTGGGTCACCTCTAATATGCCATCATTATATTGATGATATAGGGGGCACTGTAGAGGTAAAACAAACCATGGCCCTTAAAGGCATTTCTTATATCCATTAGAATAATTGTCAAACTGCGAGCCTCACGAAGCGAGGCGAGCCGTTGAGGCATTGAAGCATGCTGGACTTAGGCTGGACTGAGCACTTAAGCAGTCGCGCAGCCAAAGGCACTCATTGCAGCCAACTGCATGCAAGCTCGGGGGGAACAAATATAACCTCGGAAAAATATGAATTTAACGGCCAACCCGCGGCAACTGAAAAAACACGAAAAATAATAATTAAAAACATACTCGCACACAGGGAGAGCCAGGAAGCATGGAAGTGAGATTGCAAGCGATTTTGAGCCTCATTTGACGTGTTTCATCACACCACGGTAAAGACACTAACACACCAACAAGGGCAGGCACGCGGGACTTTGCAAATAAAACAAACGCCAGTCTTAGCGTGCCACGCAAACATTCAGCTGACGCCCTGAGGAGAAACACACAGGGAAGGGACGGGGGGAGATGCTGTAGCCTGATACTCTAAACTTTGAAAGTAAAGTGAATATTGCATTTATAAAATAGTTGTCGTCACGCAATGTTAATCATTACGGGCATGCGCAATCGTGTGACCTGAAATTTACAGGTTTCATGGGGCTGCAACGAGCCCCAAAGGCCTTTGGTGCTCATCGCGAGGCACGCAAGACTTTTTTTTTTTTTTTCAAGCCCGTAACTCGGAAGCCAATTCATTAAAAAATTAACTTACAGGCCAATGTAATGTTGTTGTTTAATTAGAAGATTTCAGACCTCCCAAAAACTCCAAGTGAGGGGGGGAAAATGGCGGCTGTAAAGCCATAATTTTTTTTATAAAAGGCCAACAACGAGGCCGGAGCCGTAGGGCTTATGCACTCATCACGAGGCTTGCAAGACTTGAAGGAGATGGAGAAGAAAGACACGGGGAGGGAGAGGGGCAAAGGATGCAAAGAGAGGGGAGGGAAATAAGGGGAGAAAAAAAATCAAAGGGCATGGTCAGGGGGCAAAGAGACAGAGGGACGGAGAGAGAGGGGAAACCGACACAGGGGGAGAGGCTCGATGAGCCGAAGGGGCTCCTCGTGAGGCCCATACAGTAGATGGTGGGAGAGGCTCGCAATGAGCGCCGCCCGCAAGTTAAAGGGGGGAAGAGCCTTGCATTGTGTGGCAAACCGCATTGCCAGCCTTCAAATTTTATTGCTGTCATTTTTGACGGGCAAGTCGCTAGTTTATTGATAAAATACCAAATCTGTATGTGAGACCGGAGCATGCAATGTCTGATCACAGAGCGGAGAGGTGGTAAATACAGCAAGGGGGGAGAGATTAAGATGTGATCAGATTTCTGAAGGTTAGAGTTCAAATCCACTTGATCTGCTGATTCATTGCTAGTAAAGCCACATTTTTTTAAATTATAATTTTTCCAACAACGGGAAAAACAGGATATAAGAACAGGCTATAAAAAGTGTTCCATTATTAGACAGGAACAGAACATGTAGTAGAAGAGACTAGTTAGGATTAGTTTAGACTAAATCAGTGTAAACATCCACATATTTTGCTATCTAAATCTGACAGTGTATGTAATGATAGTGGTCAGCTTTGAAAGTGTCATAGGAAAAAGCATAAATACTATGGAATGTTAAAAAAAATAAAGATTTTCACATATAATTCATGAGTCTTATAGAGATCGGGAAAGGAAGTTCTAAGAAACAATAATATAAATGTAAAAATTAAATATGAATTGCTGTAATAAGCTTTCCTTATATTTATAACTCTACTCTTTTCTGACTGGGTTTATTTTGATGATATTCCATATAACTTTTACTGTTCTGGTACAGTATATCACTGCCACCTATGGGCTTGGTATAGAAGGCTACAGGTATGGTAGAGTCATTGGCAACAGAGAATGTATATAATGGTGATGGGTATCCAGTATAGAGTACTTTACAGCTTTACGGCCCCCAGATTTGTTCCGGTTGATTACTTTTGACTTAATTGTAACACACACAAAAATATCAACAAAATGAATAGTAATAAGTAAGAAAACAAACTAGTAATGGGCCTCCAGATTTTTTTATTGAAGTTTTAGCTCTTCTTATTGTCCCAAAAAACATTTCAATTGACCAATGAGGGAAACATTTATTCTTAAAAACACGCTTTGTTTACTAATGTTACTAATGTATATATACATATATACACACACACACACTTATTATGTGACCCTATTTTCATACACATTTCAGAATGAACACTGAAACATCTGATACAGGCTTAGAGCATAGGATGGGTAAAATGCTATGTTTCCTTCAATTTTCTTGTGCATGCCATTAAAAATTAGAACAGTTTCCTGTAGTTGTCTGGCCCTGGAATACCAAGCATAGGAGTACCATCAAAACGCAAATAAGTTACACGAAATAACAAAAACATTTTTTCCCACAGTAACTGAATGTTTAATTGCGACAATTTAAATTGCTTCCAGTATTCAGAGTTTACAGTTATTGAATTTAAAATACAGGGAATTCAATAATCTTTAGTGATCTATTACATGTCACAGCATACATTAATTAATTCTATATTTTGTGAGAGCTCTGTTTTGTTTAGCAATAAAAAAAAACTATTACAAAATATTTGTGCATATCCTTTTTGTTTCTGGTCCACATTATGTGACTGTTTGCCTGTTGTTGTGGGTTTTGTCTGATTTTTTTTTTTCTTTTTCTGGGAATAGTTTTGGAAAAGGTTGTGTGTGTTCCATTAAAACTGCACTATTATTTACTGGAGCTTTTAACACCTCCCCAGGATGAGGCTTAAATCTGAATAGTTTGTCACTCTGGTGTCCAGGCGTGTATTTCTGATCATGGAGCATTTCTGCCTTCTGTCTCTTGTTACTTTGTTAACATTGCAGAAATAAACCACGAGTCTCGCCATGTTAAGATGAACAAGTGGTACAGCAGATCAGCGACAAATAACTACAAATTACTGCATAGAAAGTTTGTTCCGTAAAAACAATTTTTAAACTTATTTGTGATTATCTTTTATATAAATATATCCAGGGTCAATAGTGAAAATTTTATGTCAAGAGGTTTTCTACTGACAAGAGGACATCCTTTGAGGTTAGAAGTAAAACAATTCCACCTTAAAGGTATATGCAAGTGAGCTGGGTTATTAATGCTTCTGATAGATTCTTAATAAAATTGTTTGCATTAAAAAATCCAAAGTAAACAATTAAACAGTTAGCATGAGGTTTGCTGAATTTTTTACATTTACAAAGAGTTTTCTCTCAATGTTGATACCCCCTGAAATTCCCAGGGAACATTAGCATACATTATACATTATATCGTTTTTGGCCTGGGGATTATGCAGACATGCTCAGTTAGCAACTGAAGTCTGCCCTATTGTGGCAAGTCACATGATTTCATACACTTTCCTTTCCTTTAGCCAATCAGCAGCTTTTATATTGGGTACATTTTTTTTAATGAAGTACCCAATATGTGCAGTGTCATTGCTACATCACCCCCAGCTCTTTTTTATTTATTTTTATAAATCTTTGCATTTTTTCATGCAAACATTTATTTCTAGGTGGGTTATGATGCATTTTACAGGATGCATTCATAACCCACCTCACTTGCATATATACCTTTTTAAAGAAAGAAAAGAGTTCTTCACAGTAAGGGTGGTTAAGCTGTGGAATTCTCTACCAAAGGAGGTGGTGACAGCGGATTAGATAAATAATTTTAAAAAGAGGTTGGATATATTTTTTGAATAAAAAGGGCATTCAGGGTTATCCTGGAAACTTTGTGGAGTATTGTTCCAAGGAGGAATCAGATTGCCAGTATCTGGGGTCAGGGAAGAATTTTGTTTTTTCCCTTTTTTTTTTGAGACCATGTTTAATTTTTTTCTGTTTGTCTTCCTCTGGATCAATTAACAACTAATCCGCATATTGCGGATTAGTAAAGATCTAAAAAAGGTTGAACTTGATGAACTAAAGTCTTTTTTCAACCTTAATTACTATGTAACTATATAATCAATTTTCACAATTGTCTGCCCTTGATTGAAAAGAACAAGTTTTGAAGAGACTCCATCACCCTAACACCAACAAGTTTTCATCTTAAAAAGTATTAAACTGGCTATATATTTGACTAGCTCTTTTTCTCTATATTAAATAATTCCTGAAATGCTCAGCAATTTTTGTGCAGATAATTTTGTGCATTACATATAAGCTGTAGCTCAGGTTGCTTGGTATCTGTCCAGGAGAAGGTCTAACTGCATGATAACATTTTAGATTATTATTTTGCCTCTGCAGAGATAAATACGTAGGCTATGTTACTAAACTGGGTTTAAAAGTTTCTTTGTATACTATATGAGCTCATTCGCATAGTAATGCAGCACAAACAATAGTAGATAATGAAAACAAATTACATTACAAGGATGCAAAACAAAGCTGAGTGACATGTTTGCTCCTCCTTGGCCTGAACTGTACTGGGAAAGATTCTTGAGGAGCAATTGCAAACTCATTTAGCTTATTCAGCATGTAAACCCAGGTTTGAACATATATCAAGGTACTCTCTCATTTTGTAGCAGTTAACAGATTAGAGCAAGTGGAGAGGCAAAAACATATCCCTGCAGCTTTTTCCATGTCACCTTTAATGAACGTTAAGTATAGATAATTCAATTTTAATGCCAAAAAGCTATTTTTTCAGATTACATGTCCAGTATAAATAACATTTCTAGATATCAGAGACCAAAAAAATCTAAGAATATAGAAAGTGGTGTGAAATGTGTAATGCTTACTGTTTTAAAACTTGTATTCATGATTTAATATCTATAATATTTAATATATTTAAATTGCAGCTTTCATCATCAGCTGTTTTAGAAACGATTAACTCAGTCTATGTTGGAAAGAAAGCTGAATAACCTTGGAAAAATATATTGCGACCTTGAATTTTCCATGTGTGACCACTGTAGTAATGTGATATAATCTTCCTGTGCAGGGAGTTTTCCAACTAATCTTGTTAACTCTTCTTTCTGCTTTTTTTTTTTTTTTTGTAGGCACGAAGGAAGGAGGTTTTTGTACAAGAGAGATATGGCCGGTTTAATCTCGGTGACCCGTTTCTGGCTCTTCAGAGAGACTTTGAAGCAGGTGCAGTTGGTAAAGACAAGAAGCCAATCTGTAGCAATCCTCTCACTATTCTAGAGGCTGTAATGGCCCACTGCCGAAAAATGCAAGAGAGAATGACAACACAACTGGCTGCCGCAGAAAGACGACAAAGAAAGGTAAATGCTGCCTTTAAAGGGCCATTTATCTCACTGTAAGTGCTCTTCATGATGTGAAAGAACACAAGACTGTATGTTAAAATAAAAAAAAAATATAACTTATATAACTGAATAACTGATGAAAAAAAAATCTAAAGTTTTTTTTAAATGTATGTTTACATATGTCTATCCTGCCTACTGTCTGTTGCATGAGTAATAACAGATTGCTGGGTGTAGCCAGCGTTGTGTGATTCTCTCTGAAAGACCATGATTGATAGCAGCTATTTCCCTGGACTCTGTTTACACTGCATTGACCAGTTAACCCATAGCGGACCAGTTTTAGGTGAGTCCAGCATTCCATGCCTCTACTTGTTAAGGGTTCATTTTTTTTTTTTTATTTTTTTTTTATCATTTCACAGAGATCCATCTGAGCATATCACTGGCTACATTGCTCAAATTCCAGAGAAACATTAGAGAAGAAACTTGAATTTCAAAAATGATTTCAACATATTTTTAGGAGATCTTTACTGGGATGAGATCCAAATCGTGCTGAGCTAGAGCGGCTCCATCATCTATAATTCAACTATTAAATGTGAAGCCTATTATAAATCTAATATCACTCTCTCTGAGTACACATTATCATTGCGCCCCATCACTCACTAGGCTGATTCATATAGCTTACTTTACTTACAAGTTGGTTTTCGAATGAACGTAATGGCGTATGAAAATAGTCACTGTCATACGTCATTATGCTAATAGACTCTCTTCAACCCTCAATTCACACAACCTAGTAGCTATCCCGTCTTGCCTAAGACCCCAGGGGAAAAATGCATTCTTGCCCATGACCAAGGAGAAGCCTTTTCTCTCCCATGACTATCTGAATCTCAAAGCAGGCTAGATTTACTACTTCTTGGAAACGATGTTGGCTACCCTACGTCACAAGAGAGGGACCAGAGAACATATATCTTTTAAATAAAAGAACAATTCTATTAGCACTGTCATATCAATATAAAGTAAACGAATTGTGAAAGTAGAACCAAGGTTAAACTAATACAAAAAGTAGTTAATTTGACCAAATTAATAAAATGCTCAGTCTGTTAATCAAGTCCATTTCTAAAATCAGACCCGTTTCTGGGATACACTTTTTGTACATGTTTGTTTGTAGAACTTATTTTATGATAGCAATTCAGATTATATTATAATATGATTGATAAATACTATATATATAGATATAGATAGATATAGATTTAGATATATATATATATATATATATATATATATATATATATATATATATATTTAATATTGAGTAATGCAATATCATTTGATACCTTTTTTTGTATTTGACAAATGTCTTATTTATAAAGATGAGACTTCGAGAGGTTCAACCTCTTTATCAAGTCTGAAGCAATACTAACATGAGATGGAGCCCTCAGTTTGAATAAAAACAGTAGATGCAGAGAGAGTAGAAACAGCATCTGACATCAGGTAAATACATATATGGGGAATAAACACAACATACTAAAGGAAACATATATATACACATATTATTTGCACATATGTATGAAAAAGCAGAGCACTTTAGTCCACAGTGATATCTTTCCTGTTGGATAAACGTCTCACTAAGAGTGCTAAGCCTGTTACGGTATAATAAGAAAAAATCACATGGAATTCTGATAATTTGTGAGAAAACCCAAGTCCATATTAAGTCCTGTGTTTTTAGTGTTGAATAATGTGATCATCTTTATTTCAAATGCTTTTGTCTCTTGGATTTTTTACATTTTCCTCTGAGTATTTTGACTTAAGTTTTGGATGGAGTGATCCTTCTGGCTACAATGGTGTCCCACTGGGCTACAAGAACTGTCTTCATTATGCTTTCTTATTGAATGCCTTTGTAAATTCATCCTCAAATGCATTTTTTGGCCGGTTTCTCCAATGTAACAGCCTGTGTCACATAAAGTACATTGTATTATATAAACCACAATGGACGATGTGCATGAATATGATCCTTTGATGTTATAGGTCTTGTTGTTATGTGTGGCTGTATCCTCATTACAAATGTGTTGGCATAATTTACAGGCACATTTGTTACAAGATTTAGTTAATTTTTTTGTATTCAGTTGTTCATTGGCCAATTTTCTGCTGACAAGTTTTTGTTTCAGGTTTGGTGGTTGTTTAAATGCAAGGATGGGAGGTTTTGGGAATATATCTTTAAATTTAATATCTTAAATTAGTAATGGCTATAAATCTTTGATTATTTTCCGAATTTTCTCTAAAATTGGATGATATGTGATCACTCGAGGTATACGTGAAGTAGTTTCTTTTGTTTTGTACTCTAAAAGGTGTTCATGGGGTATTTTGATGGCAGTGGTTATTTTTAAGGTAATAATATGGGGTTTATAACGCTTTTTTGTTTGAAAGCTTCAGACAGTGTTTTAAAATTTTTATTACGGTCTCCAGTGTTTGAGCAAATCCAATGGTATCTAATAGCTTCACTATGGATGAAGGCTTGTTTTGTGTGGGAGGGATGAAAACTGGAACTGTGTAGGTAACTACATCTGTGTGTGGGTTTCCTATATACAGATGAGTGGAGACATTGTTGATGGATATAGTAGTGTTTGGACAGTTTATCTGTTCTGTAGAGAAATCCATTTTAAGTGTTATAGATGAATGGGAGGTGATGAATGAGTGAATTATGAAAGTCTCTGAGTTTGCTTTAATGGTAGTATTTGTATGGTTTGTAAGTGGATACAGATAAGAATATTTGTTTCTTCTAGATTGGCCATAAATGGACATCCAAGAGAGAAAAGCATTTGAAATATAGATGATCACATTTGTCAACACTAAAAATACAGGACTTAATATGGACTTGGGTTTTCTAACACATTATCAGAATTTCATGTGATTCTTTTTATTTTCTTATTATAGCATAACAGGCTTAACACTCTTAGTGAGATGTTTATCCAACAGGAAATATATCACTGTGGATACCAGTGCTCTGCTTTTTCATGTATATATTGATATATATGTGTATATAATATGTGTATAAAGTGCTCTGCTTTTTCATGTGTATGTGCATATAATATGTGTATATATGTTTCCTTTACTATGTTGTGTTTATTCCCCATATATGTATTTACCTGATGTCAGATGCTGTTTCTACCAAACTGAGGGCTCCATCTCATGTTAGTATTGCTTCATACTTGATAAAGAGAGGGTGAACCTCTCGAAAGCTCGTCATTATAAATAAGACATTTGTTCAATACAAAAGTTATCAAATTATATTGCAATACTCATTATTAATATATATAATGTGAGTTTCCAAAATAATTCCCCTTAAAAAGAGGATTCTTAAGGCATATATGCAACACATGGCTTGGGGTAATGCTCAGACAAAACATAGAAGGTTACACGCCGCTCCCCCCCCCCCCCCCCCCCCTGAGTACTCGAGTACTTCATTGGTCTAAACTCTAGTCCAACATGGCTTAGATGATGCCCCTCGCGTGATTGGGTATCGCATATTGGTTTATTTATCTATCTCTATTCTGCTACATGGGACACTTTTAAGTGGAGTTCATGTTTTCACATCCAAGATAGAATGGTGTGATTGAAGCTTGGCGTGAGTTTGACCACTGAAGTACCCAGGATAAATCACGTACTTCTCTTTGATATAATTTTGTCTTAAAATTGCTACTTGACCAGCTCCAGCATTATTAGTATTTGTTCTGAGCGCCAAGGTTCCTAAAATATTGTTTCTGGCTACATATTTCACGCATTATAATAAATCTCCATAAAAGGACTATTGTGCTCGCTCCTAGAGACACTCTGTGTTCCCTTCAAGTGTCAAACATTCATGTTCACCCCTGTGTGTACAGTATGTGTGTAATGAATTAAAATGCATCTGGCATAAAAAGCATAAGGTTGTCATGAATGTCATTGGTTGCTCTGTTAAAAAAAAAAAATTGGGCTGTTCTTTAGATATCACATGTAGTATGTGAGAAATTAATTCTACATCTTAAAGATTCATTATGTAGCTGAATATGTAAGCTATTATGTTTAGTAAGATGAATAGATAATAATGCTTTCTTGTTTTGGAGACAGGCATGTTGCCTAACATCTGTTAAAAAAATAAATAAATATGTAAGCTCTACCTAGCATCTGTTTTGAAAATCTGCATAAGAGTCAGTTCAGTGGGATCGCTGCTAGAAACAAGTTCTACAACACCTGCTAGATACATATTTATGTGAATTAGGAAACCCTTCCTAAGATGTATATAGTATTGGGGGGGGGGGGGGGGGGTGGCGGGCGGGGGGATCAACAGGTGGAATTCATGTTTTTTTTGTTACACTTGTGATATACTGTATAAAAAAGCTTTCTCTTTCAAATACATTACAATGCTAGAGTTAGAGCAGATAACCATTTTATGCTGCCCTGAGTGTCTGTGATACAGAATCGTAAATCACTCTAATCTGTCTAATACACGCTAAACAGTCTTAAAGGATCACTGTACCAGTAAATATATATGTTTGAAAAAATGCAGATTATGAGAATAAGTAGGAATGGAGAATATCATTGAGCCAATTGTTGATTATAACAAAATACATCATTAGGGCCCTAATGATCACTAAAAGTGTCCATTTTATTTTGGTGTGAGAGAAGTGTGTTGAATATAGGGCATCCATATACTGATTGAAGCTGCCTGTTTCAGAGTATGTTCAAAAAGGAGGTAAGGTTGTCAGTTGTAAGGATAGAGACTGATAATTTAGTGATAGTTCATAGGATAAATCAATGTGTGTATGTATATGTATATGTGTGTGTGTGTGTGTATATGTGTGTATATATATATATATATATATATATATATATATATATATATATATATTATTCATTCACAATGGTTTTAAGATACAGTTGTACTCAAAGGTTTGCATAGAAATTGTGGAATTATTTTGAAAATATGACCGATCATGCAAAAAAAATGTACTTTATTGAAGGATAGTGATCATATGAAGCCATTTATTATCACATAGTTGTTTGGCTCCTTTTTAAATTATAATAACAGAAATCACCCAAATGGCCCCAATCAAAAGTTTACATAGCCTTGAATGTTTTGCCTGGTTACAGACACAAAAGGTGACACACACAGGTTAAAATGACAATTCAAGTTTTATTTCCCACACCTGTGGCTTTTTAAATTGCAATTAGTGTCTGTATAAATAGTCAATGAGTTTGTTAGCTCTCAGGAATGCACTGCGCAGGCTAGATACTGAGCCATGGGGAGCAGAAAAGAACTGTCCAAAGACCTATGTAACAAGGTAATCGAACTTCATAAAATGGAAAAGGATATAAAAAGATATCCAAAGCATTGAAAATGCCAGTCAGTACTGTTCAATCACTTATTAAGAAGTGGAAAATACAGCAATCTCTTCATACCAAGCCACGGTCAAGTAGACCAAGAAAGATTTCAGCCACAACTGCCAGAAGAATTGTTTGTAATACAAAAAAAAACGACAGGTAACCTCGGGAGAAATACAGGCTGCTCTGGGAAAAGACACCGTTCAAGGAGCACAATACGACAATACTTGACCAAAAATGAGCTGCATGGTCGAGATGCCAGAAAGAAGCTTTTACTGCGCCAATGTCACAAAAAAGCCTGGTTACAATATTCCTGACAACACCTTGACATGCCTCACAGCTTCTGGCACACTGTATTATGGAGGGACGAGACTAAATAGAGCTTCTTGGTCACAACCATAAGCGCTATGTTTGGAGAGGGTTCAACAAGGCCTATAGGGAAAAGAATACCATTCCCACTGTGAAGCATGGTGGTGGCTCACTGATGCTTTGGGGGTGTATGAGTTCTAAAGGCACAGGGAATCTTGTGAAAACCGATGGAAAGATGAATACAGCATGTTATCAGAAAATACTGGCAGACAATTTGCATTCTTCTGCACGAAGGCTGTCCATGGGATGCTCTTAGACTTTCCAGCATGACAATGACCCTAAGCACAAGGCCAAAATGACGGTCCAGTGGTTACAGCAGAGAAAGGAGAAGGTTGTGGAGTGGCCATCACAGTCTCCTGACCTTAATATCATCAAGCCACTCTAGGGAGATCTCAAACGTTCATGCAAGACGACCAAACTTTACATTTTGCCAAGGCAAATGGGCAGCTATAACACCTGCAAAAATTAGGGGCTTTATAGACAACTATTACAAAAGACTGCACGCTGTCATTGATGCTAAAGGAGGCAATACACAGTATTAACAAAAAAGGGTATGCAAACTTTCGATCAAGGCCATTTGGGTGATTTATTTTATTATGATTTAAAAAGGAGCCAGTCAACTATGTGATAATAAAGGGCTTCATATGATCACTATCCTTCAATAAGACATTTTTTTTTGCATGATCAGTCATATTTTCAAAATAAATACCAAAATTTCACAATTTCTGCCAGGGTATGAAAACTTTTGTGCACAACTGTAACTTTCTTATGCTCTGCTACAGTATCGCACTTTCTGCTACTTGCAAAGCATCGGAAAACACCATTGCCACCATTGCTAAAGTGGGTGTATGTATTACAAGATGAAGCAGTTAAGAGACACACAGAGAACTCTGCTGCTTTGCCTGTACTAGAACCCTGCTAGTCTCTTCTAGGGATTCACTCAGCCCAACCCCATTCATTTTTCCTTAGTGTGATTTTACTTTACTGACAAACATGTAAACTGGGCACTCATGTCAATCATTCCATGTTTTGTGTTGGTTTCACATATGTGAGGGGAAATCTCTCCCATGTCCTTGTTCTCCAATGAGGCATATTTATTATTTTCAAATTGGAGGGAAAACGTCACACTTCATCATGAAACCTCTCTAAATCCTTTATTAAAATGTTCTCACCTTACTGAATATCAGTATGACATTCTGAGAGACCGTTCATGTCTGACCATCTTGGATTTCGATTTCTAGGAATGAGTGAGGACGTTGGACTGTACATTGAGACTATACTTTATACCTTAACAAAAAAATGTTAAACCGATCTCTCTGATAAGCGAACAACCGATGATAACCAATAACATCAAATTTCAGCTACTTATTTTGTGAAAGATAAAGGTCCTCAGCTTTTAATAATAGTGAAATCAATGTAATATTTTGACATTTGAGCAATAATTTCTTCCTAATTTTTATTTTATTCCTCTTCATTTTACATATAAAGTTTGTGATGAATCCTAGTGAAGCTATTTTATGAACCCAGAAATATCTCTCCAGATCAGACATTACCCTTGATTTTAATTTATATGTTCCTTTTGGATTGGGACCTAGTGCTTATTTGCTTATATTTTTGCAGTTTTGTATTGTGTATATACACAATATTTTTTATTCTTTTTTTTTTTTTTTTTTTTTTTTTACTTACAAATAAGTCTTGTATGAATTACATTATACTAGATTATACTTTACCCAACAATGTTGTTGTTCCAGATTATAATCTAGATGTAATTATCCCAAAATGATAGATTAGAATCTTCAAATAACTGATCAGTTTTTAGCTGAATAAAATATTGTCATTTCAGCCATGCTAAGGTCAGTTGTTCATATTTCCTGAAGGAAATATAAAATGTATTAACTACAGGATCAGTGTTAATAAACTTACCAACTGTTTAGTTAATTTTTCAGTTGTATGTGAGCTTTCTTATTGCCTGTATTTGTAATCTAGATATTACTTTTAACTTGTAAAACTTGAGTTCCACAAAGCTGAGAGGTATCTTATCCAGCTTATTCCCAGGAATACATTAATTTGTCAAAAATTGCCAATATCGATTTTATTGTAGTTATAAATTGAAAATATAATTGCCAGCTCATTTTAATAATTTTTTCTTTGTTTCCAACAACTACATTTGCAAATTAGATTTATTTCTTTTTTCCCGGACCTTTATTGTTGGGTGTCTGCTAGCAGTGGCGGCGAGCAGCCACTAGATGTCACTGCCCAGACTTTATCTCTGATTTTACAGAATTGCATCTAAAATTTCACTCCATATCATAGCTTTATGATAAGGGGTTAGCGTAAGGGTTAGGGTAACAGTTTAATGTTAGAAATTGTGTAAAATGTAGACAGCGCAATCTAGCGGCCCCTCTCCGTGATGCTACCGACACTGCTCCTGGCCACCCAACAGGAAAGATCCTTTTTCCCATACATTATTAATGCATTCTAATTGTGTAAATATCATGTTTTCCTATATATATATATATATATATATATATATATATATATATATATATATATATATATAGTGAATCTACTAATCATTTGTTTTGAATTCTGCATAGTTGAGCAGTTTTCTCAAAAATGTCCAATACAGATATTACTTTACAAAATTGGCAACTCATTTCCACTTTTTTTTTTACAACTTAATTTGAGAGCTGCATGTCTTTTTCTTATAACCTATTAATACTTTCTAATTATGGAAATATTAGGATTACTGTAACTAAACAAACACACCATGTCCAAAGCATTTGCTTCATATGTAACTGCATGTAGGGGACAGAGCCAGTGCAAAACCATCTGAAGGTTGGATGAGATCATGCTTTTTGCTGCTAGAGCAAGGACTAACAATAGCCCTGTGTGTCACATTTAGCTTTTCCTTCTTGGTAACTCAACGTAATTAGATCCACTGCAGGTCATTTAAAACCCAGTGTTCTTTGAACTTTATTTGCCTACATCTTGCCAAGATACACAATCCATAACCTGCTTAACTTACCTATACCAATGACAAACTGGTATGCAAAGAGGTGGAAGCTAAAAATGGTTTCTCGAAAGTCTTATTTGCAGCAATGGGCACTTCCTGATTCCAAAAAGTAAAATATTGTCCAAGGTTCTGGCTAGAGATTAACCTTTTAGCACAACTGGTGGATGTTCTCTTTTCTAAAGAGAACTTAACAGCTTGATGTAAAATATATAGAGAAAGCGCTGAAACATATATTAAATGAACAAATTAAATCTAGCAAAAATTAATTCATTAATTCCCTTTCCTGCTATGATCATGGGGAACATTAATATTGGCATGTCATGCTGGCTAATACAGTGGTATGGAGGTCCCCCTTTTTTTATTTATTGCACCAGGGAAGGGTTGTTACATCATATATAGATCTGCAATGCTGGATCGCAGGTCATCATGGTCCATCTGAACACAACCTGAAGTCCTTTAGTAGGTCCTTCTAAAAAGCATTTAAGTCCTACTTCACAAAATGTTCTGTATTTAAAACACTGTTTAGAGTTAAATGTTCACTAATATGTACTGAAAATCATTTAATGGATCAGGCCTTAATTACTGAGCAGTTCCAACATTCTTCCTATACAAATATTTTAAAGCAATAATATTTAGCGCTCTTCGTATCTTGGAATGCATTATCTGGAAAGCTGCAGTGGGAAAGTGACAGTTACATCTGTCCGTGCTCGCAGCAGCACTAAACAGGAGTTCATTAGTTTACTAAAACACACCCAACTGAGAAATAACCGGCAGCACCAGGGAAGAATATAAATTCTTTATGCAGTTATCATTTAGTGCGTTTCTCCATTCTGTTAAGTATAAATGTTGTTAATTTTTTTGGGGGGGTTTGTGGGGGCGCTAAACATTTTCATGTTAAAAAAAACATATAGAACAAATTAATAGTGTTTCTATAGTAAAACAAATTTAGAGATGTACTGGGATTACCCTAAACTAATTCAATTGTTATTGTTTTATAGGGGTTTATTAGATGCTATTCATGATTTTTATTTCTTTATTTGTTTTTCTGAAGGGTCATATTTATGCACAGAGTTCTTTTTTTAATCTGCTGTTCCACTTCATGAGTTTTACAACATACCTTAGAGCACGTTAAATTGAAACAGATTACATTTCAGGAGTTGTTTTTACATGTTCATTTAATATGTCATTGACTGACACGTGTCCCACACACTATTATTCTAAAATAGATCTTGTTAACTAATATGTTCTAAATGTAGCTAAATGTACGTGACAGTCTTAGTATGTATTTGTTTTGACATTGACGTAAATAACACAAAACTCTAAATCTATCCTCATTACTTCTTGTTCGGCCTACACTATAGACTTTATTTTGTTATATTGTATAGCCAGTCTCTGTCATGAGAAATTAATAATTATAGTATTACTAGGAAATTGCCCGTCAAAAATTACAGGAATTAAATTGTAAGGCTGGCAATGCTGTTTGCCACACAATGTGAGGGTTTTGCTCCTCTAAAAATAAAACCAACCTGCTGCTCAAAGTCCCACGTCCCTGGCATTGATCGTGTAAGTGTTACTGTTTTTGTAGTCGTGTATTTTCTAAGTTATGCGTGCCTGGCATTGCAGAGCTTCGTTTTTTCCGGCCGCCATTTTTTCCCTTTAGCCGATTAGCCGATTTTTGAGTGGCACCAATTAGTTTGCAACATTATCTCCCAGGCATCCTGGCTCTTTCCCTGTGCTGTGTGTGTTTTTTTTTTATTTTTATTATTATTATTATTATTTTGTTTTTTGTTTTTCTGTGTTTTTCGGGTTTCGCGTTTGAACCAACTGGGTGCTTCATCTGCTCGCCTCACTTCGCAAGGCTCGCAGTGCAATGAGCACCTTTGGCACTCATTGCAGCCTAATTCTTGCATGCTTCAACTGCTCGCCTCACTTCGCAAGGCTCGCAGTGCAATGAGCACCTTTGGCACTCATTGCAACCTAATTCTTGCATGCTTCAACTGCTCGCCTCACTTCAAGAGACTCGCAGTGCATTGAGCACTTTCGGTGCTCATTGCAGCAGAAGTCCCACGTGCTTCAATGACTCTCTTTCAACATCGCAAACGTCACCAACATTGCAAGATCCACAAGTATTTTTCTCTTTGTTTAATAGTAACTGGTTTGCATATTACAAGTTATTTACCCCTCCATAGCTTCTATTGTAATGAGTAGAAGGTGTATCTGCACACCACATGTGAGGCACCACACAAGGACAACCTACTTGAGCATATTGAAATGTATGTATTCAAATGCTGTCATCCAATCGGATCCAGCTACTAGACCTCCGTTAAGTAACGGTGTCAGACGGGCCTTCTACTAAGAAACATCAAAACGTGTTCTGACACAAGTAAAACTTTAATATGGGCACATGTTTAGAATATAGAACTTTATAGTGTCCACAATTAGTGAATTCATATTATATACATGTAAATATATATGTTTTTTTTTTTTTCTTCTGCAGCTCGAGTCAGAGAAAACCCAATTGCAAAGCTTAGAACAGGAGCACAAGAAGTTACTAGCTCGTCTTGAAGAAGAGCGTATTAAAAATAAACATGTGGTTCTGGTCCTGGTAAAGGAGTGCAAACTTTTGTCTGGTAAAATTGTAGATGATGCTCAAAAGCTTGAAGAAGTAATGTCAAAACTAGAGTCAGAAAAGAAGAAGACTGCTGATCTGGAGGAAGCGCTAACAGCAGAGAAACAGCACAGATCCCAAATGGAAGCACAGATGGAGGCTCAAATAGAAAAACAACTTTCAGAGTTTGATACTGAAAGAGAACAGCTTCGTGCCAAGCTGTGTCGAGAAGAAGCACACACCAAAGAACTACAAGATGAGATAGACCGGATGAAGAAAACAATTGAGCAATTAAAGTTATCAAAAGAAAATGACAGTAAACCAAACCCATCCCTTCTACGCAAAAGTAAAGATAAGCATTCTCTTTCTATAGGTAGTGGTTCCAGATCAGTTTCATGCCAGGCAAATACATTAGGGATAGAGAGTGAGTCTGAAAGTCTTAAGAGGTCTCCCTTAACTATACCAGCCAAACCTTCCATAATAAATCATGTTATTGCAGGCAATACAAAAATTAATGTGTGCACAAACTCAGCATTTGTAAAACCAGGTTCAGATAGGCAAACTTCCCACAATGATTCCTTAGTTAGTCTTCCTACAAGTCATGGATTATCTCCAAATCCCAGCAGATCCGAGGAGAATGGGTCTTCTCCAGACCTAACGAGCAGCGTCTCTCTCTTTCCAAATAATACATTTTGCACCTCCCCAGCTTCTCCAAGTTACTTGTCTCAGTCTATGCAAAGTTTACATTCACAGTGTTCCAACACTACCATAAATTCAGGTCTTAGCCCGCGCATACAGGCTGCCAAGTTCAAGTTTCAGGCTAATGCCAATGAGCATGACCAAAATGGAAATACAACTCAGACTCCTCAAACAAGAGAATTATCTCCTAACAGTCGTGATAATTTAGTTGCCAAACAAATGGCAAGAAATACTGTGACACAGGTTCTGTCTCGATTTACAAGTCCCCAGGGAGGTGCACAATTAAGACCTGGGTACTCACACCCTATGGAAACTGGTACATATCCTCCAGTTGCTGGAAGAATTGGACATCCATCTCACGCATTAAAAGCTACTTCAGTGTCAAGAGTGGACCGAGGGAATCCTCCACCTATTCCTCCAAAAAAGCCAGGACTGTCACAGACTCCACCTGCACCACATCCTCCTCTAAAGGGACCTCCAAATGTAGTTATGAAAAGTGAAAACAAACCCATCACTTCAGCTCCCTCCAGTTCACCACATGGAATCAGGGTATTACATGAGGAAAGTGTATCTAAATCCTCATCGCCTCAGCTGCCACCAAAACCATCAATAGATATACCTGTGGCATCTGCAGGCTGTGTCATACCAGCCATAGGCACATCACAGGTGGGTGCTTGGCCTTCCCAGTCCCCTGGATGGAAAGGACCTGCATGTTCAGAACATTCCCTTGTCATTCCCACAACCATTGCCTGTAACTCCTCCATAAACCCTGTTAGTGCCTCATCCTGTAGACCATGTGATTCAGACAGCCTACTGGTAACAGCATCAGGTAAATGGGATATCAGCTCTACACAAGTCTTTAAACGTTTTTTATATTTTTTTTCCTTTTTGAATATTTGTCGCTTTCTTTTCATTCTTAAGAAAAGTCTCTTCATTGCACATTGTTTTTTCCTTTTCATACATGGGGTATGATAATCTGTGTTTGTTGTGACATTTGTGCAACATGCATAATCACTTGACACTAAGCACCACATATATATACACCTATACCCTTTTTAAAATTAACTTGTGCATGTGAACGAGGGAGACACAGCAGGAAAAATGCAATACTATATATACACTTACTAAAATATTATTTTAAAAAAAAACAAACTATATTTTAAGTTGATTTAAGCCAGAAATGTTGTTTCCATTTAAATCCAATATATTTTTTTAATTATGGATGCAACAATAGCATAGAATATAAATATAGATTGCTTCTGAATAACAAGAATAATAGATACAAATCTTTTAGCTCACCCACTTTTATTGTTAGTTCTTATTTGAAAATTAATATTTGATTTTTGTTTTCTTTGCTCAATTGCGCTCTTCTTAAAAATGATACTTGACAAGGCAGTTGTAGTATACTCACACTATTGAAATGTTCCTACAACAGAAAAAAGCACCACGTGTGCCAATAATAATATGGCTTCAGAGACCAATATGGAATTACACGGAGGAGCCCAATATCTTCTGTGTTCAGCAATAAATTTGGAATTCTACTTAATTGCTCACCCAATTGTCCTCAATACTAGAGGCCTTGGTAAGTGACACCAGAGTGTTTCTAGTACATGATAAATGTTTAGAAAGTAGCGACAGGGTGTTTTAAACTACAAGCACATTCTAAATGCTACGCATGATTCAGTTGTATAGCTGATATCCTATATTTTTATACCACTGCAATCCAAAACTGAAGTGGCATATTTATTATAAAGAAGAACTTGCCAATCCGCTGCGTCCAGTTGTCACAGGATGGCTAATTTTATGTGAAATGGTATAAACTTCCAAGTAATGTATTTTATAATCTGAAGATAATTTCCACTTGTATTTGGACTAAAGTTGCCTTTTCTTCTTGTTTCTAGATTTGCCATTTCCCATCAAACAGTCTTGGCTTACTGTGCTCTGCACTTGTACATGCAGTTATGAAAAAAGCAGAACATTCTGCCAATTAGGAGGCCCTGCTTCACATAAAAAATCTCAAGAGTTTGCCTTGATATAAGTTAGGTCAGTAACTGCAACCACTTTCTCAATATAATGTTGCCAGAAATGGTTTTTATAGGAGACTTTATGGAGCCTCTTGTCTTCATAATTCTTAGCATTTCAACTTTGTTCTGTTTATATAGACTTACAGTTTGTGCCATACCACTTAAAATTGTAACCGGGGATAGTTACTGCTGTATTGCAAATTAGCTTGCTATGCTAGACCAAATATACTTAATAGACAAATGGCAACGGTTAATTGTATTTTAATGTTCCTGGAGTTTTTAGCATTTTTTTGTTAGTTCCTGAAACATTTAAAAAAAAATAAAAAAACTGTAGTGGCTACATGATAGAAAATAAATAAAATATGCCATCATTTTAAATATAGTTTGCTTTCAAATTCCTCATTTATTTTTATTTGAAGCATGTTACATTTGAGTTCTTGGTTAATTTTCAGCTCATAGATTTTCATACCCCATGACACCTTTTTTATATTAAACTGCAATTATTTTCTTCCAAATCTTGAAATCACTCTCTTCATTTTGCTTTAAAATTGAATAATTTGTCCTCTGAATGTGATTGGCTTGGATGAGGGATAAAGTGATTGAAGTATTGATCTTGGCGCTCAAATTAACCATCTCCACATTCTGAAGCTGGTGCCAGAAGCTGTTTCTCTTTCCTTGTGCCCTTCATAATTGCATGTTCTCCGGGCTTTAGCCTGTGCTTCACTTGTTGGCTTTTTTTGTATTAAACATTTTTTTTTCTTTTGCTTCTTAAATAAGTTTAAACATAATTGAATGTTCTAAAATATGATACCGTTGAAATAGGAATGTTGTGTACAGTGGGAAACTATTTATATCTGGTAAGCATTAACTTATGTTACTAAGAATATCATTAAAAATTATGTTGAAGTTAAATTTTAAATTTACTTTTTAAATGAGTTTTGCACCAAAGCTGGTTGGGAAATAAAAAGGAAAAAATTAGCAATTCACACGTTGGTATTGATACAAATATTATTTTAAAAGTAAACGTTACCATATTAATTAAGAAAGAGGTGTACTACATAAATAGATTAATATTAATAAGGATTTAGTGTGTTTTAAAATATGCACATAGATTAACTTATATATATATATATATATATATTTAAAAAAAATCCTGTTTTTTTTTAAACATCTCATAATTTCTTCCACTATTGTTAAACATGCAAATATGTTCAAGGTTCTAAAATGCATTTAGTTTCTTCACAAAAACCTTATTTGATAAAAACAAATATATATTTTCTCTTGCAGTTTTTTAACCGTGGCAGAATTCATAAATTATTCAGCAGTTTCTTCAACAAAATTAATAGTGTTAACAAATTTTCTCCTAAAGCTGTTGCCTAATCCTGTAATTAACTGTTAAAATATTTCAGTGGATTAATAATTACATTTTTTTTTTGTACTTGTCAAATCTGTTATTATGATTAAGTTAGCACTTCTTCTAGAATTCTTATTTGTATTCCTAACATTACAAATTTCAGTTATATTTAATAAAATACATTCAGATGTTCACAATTTTGGGGAAGTAACTAATCTACATAACATGTTTTTTTTAATTATTAATGGCACTTTTTTTCAGTTTCTTTTTTGAGGGTTTAAGCACAGATAAGCTACATGATTTGTTTCTGTTACGAACACATACAATGTTTTCTAAATGATATGTAATAATTGGAGAAATACAGTTCAATTCCAAATTTTTGTTTGAAATGAATAGGTGTATTTTCAAAAAATCCTATTAAAATGAAGATTTATTTTTGATTTAAATAACCCTCTATATCCAATCTTTTTTTGGATTAAAGAGTGAAAACAAATTTGGACGTCCTTGCCCAGAATCTTAGATTGTATTGAAAACATTTATAGGTTCTGACCTTTTGTAGGCTTGTAAATATACACAATAATGTATTATTTAATAAATATAAATATATTTTATATTTAAATTTCAGCTTTCAAAATTAAGTTCTTTACACAGAATAGTTATACACCAAAAGTAAGAAAAAGGAGAAATCCAGTGGCGTGAGATGCTTTCCACATCACTGTGTATATACAACTAAACATAAAAACTTTATTGTGCTCTTAATGAAAATTGTACACGATTCAATCATTTTCTTTTTATCCTCTAATATTACTAAGAATGTAAAATGAGTCTGTAATGTGTTTCTTAGGAAGTTTTGTTTGGTATATTTCTAATTAAAGTATAGGTGTCTCTGTTTTCCATATACTTACTCTTCTTTATTCCTCCTATCATGTATTGCTTTAACTCACAGGCTGGTCTCCCTCCCTAACTTCTTTGCTAACAAGCGGTGGCCCTGTACCCCTGGGAGACAGGTCCACCCTTCTTCACCAAGCTGCTACCCAGGGAAATGTCACTTTAATGTCAATGCTGCTTAATGAAGAAGGACTGGATATAAATAACTTATGTAAAGATGGTCATTCTGCCTTGTATTCTGCTGCTGAGAATGGACATACAGGTAAGATGGTTGCTCCTATTTTTCTTTGATGTTGACTTAATAAAATGTTGTCTCCTAAATAATGGTGGTTTCAATGGCTGCCTAGAACAATATTGTTGATCATGGAGCAAAACTTAAAATGGTGCAAGGTCGTTCCTTATGTGGAGAATGACCTTCTTACCAACTGTCGGAGTGAAATAGCTCAAACCATGTTTATTTCCCAAACAAATCTCCTCCCATAAAAAATGTTCCTGGGAAAATGCACCTTCTTTATGCTAGTAATTTCAGTAAAGCACAAGTTTAGTAACAGAAAGCTTTTTTAAACCATTCCACTGTGTAGATGAATACATTTCACAAAGATGGTCTTGGGCCTTCCTATAGGGTCTACCCCTTTAGTAATCCTAAATCCATGTGGGTGAGATGTTTGTGATTCTGATTTATGAATGGAGATGTCTATAATGGTTGGGTTTTGTGTGAATAAATAGGATTACACCGTATACGGTCGGAGAGCTGTGGGTTATGTGTAACTCGCCCTGTGGGGTTATATTGTCATTTTTTTCAGTGAACTAGTATTTTATGCAACTATACTTCATAAATTTTGCTTAGGCCTATGATCTTTAGGTATTATTTAGCCCCATCTTGCACTGGAAACTTTTTTTTTTTTTTCTATGTCCATATTGAAAAGGTTATTGAGTGAGGCATAACTGATGTCATGGATGTTATATGAGAAGTGGTATGTGATTATAGCATATATGTCATAAGTTAGGTTTTGACATGTGGTATATGAGGTCAGAAATAAATCATTTGACATGAAAGGGGTAAGTTAAGATTGTGCTCTATAATTCATGTTAAAGGGACACTGGATCCCCAGCCATGGTATAAATTAGTGATTTATCAATTGAACGTTACTGGAAAAAAACTATATTTTTTTTCTTTTTACTGTAAACATACATTAAATGTAGTAATTGTCTCCCGTTAATCAGCCACTCGCCAAGCCTTTTCTAGAATGATTGCTGATCACTCTCTGGGGGTCTGCATGTATTGGTTATATTCTTTCTGTCATGGTGAGTGGATAACAAAACTTTAGTGTAAGTTTTTACTGTAAGAATATGCAATTTTTGATTAGTATTCAATTGATAGTGTCTTTGTAATAAACTACAGTTTTACATTATTGAAATGTTTGGTTTGAAACCTCCTTTGTGCCCCTTTAACTGTAGTTGAACATTTTCCCAATATAGTCCCAAGAGCATAATATTTTCCATGCATTCTGCTTAATTTCCCATATGGAAAATGGACAAAAGTAGACTTTTATCTGTATTATTTATGCATTTGAGGTCAAGTAAATTAACAGATTATATTGTCCATTCAACAGGGAATAATAAATGTATCTCTGTGGAACTATGAAATTAACAAAAATGATTTTTTTTTCCGTTGGTTTAATATGTAATAGGTCTGTTAACTACATTTTTTAAAAAGCCATGGAGAAAATGTTTTTCTGTAAAGGGAAATTTCACAATGTTTCTGTGTCTTTTGTTTTAAAAGTAATGTCTTGTTGCTGAAAGTGCTGCTTTGGATATATACAGTAATTCCGATGAGCAATAAAAAGCTGTATGAGAGAGTCAGCCATTGGGTTAACATACTGCTGTATGATTAATGCAGACTGGTATTGCAAATCTCATGCAATTATAACCTTGTTTTAGTAAATGTTTGTTAGAAAATAAGCAATGTTTAAAACATGCTCTCTTAAATATGTATGTATTCAACCTTGGCTTTGCATTAAACAGTGTAATACAGCATGCATAAGCTTAAAGGAAGCAATGTTTGATAATGGCTATGGATTGAAGAGCGAGGCATTTGTGGGTACATTTGCATGTCCCAGCTCAGCTTCCCAGAATGCAGTGTAATAACTGTTTTTCTCGGAATTCTGATCTGGAAGTAGGTTTTTTAACTTGCTTTAGACATTCAAGTGTCAACACAGATGTACTTTTTATTTACTGTACTATTGTATGGTGGAGGGCTTCTATCGCTCTTTTGCCCACCATATTATAAATGATTGTTATGGTGAACTACCTACTCATAATTTCCACAACACAGGCTGAGATCCTGCTCCATGCTGATGATAGCCAGTAAGCTTGAAACAGCTGTACATGGATTGGATACTCAGCCTGTGTTTAATCCAACCTTGGCTTTGTATTAAATCTGTCTAATACAGCAGGCATAAAGCTTAAAGGAAGCCATGTTTGATGATGGCTACGGAATGAAGAGCGAGGCATTTGTGGGAACGCAGATGTAATATATATATATATATATATATATATATATATATATATATATATATATATATATATATATATATATATAGTAAATAGTACATTTATGTTTACATTTGAATGTCTAAAATAAATTAAAAAATTTGTTTACTGCTCAGAATTTCAAGAAATACAATTATTACACTGCATTCTGGGAACCTTGGCAGGGACAAACAAATGTGCCCACAAAGGCTTCGCTCTTGCAATCCATTACCATATTAAACATGGCTTCCTTTATACATATGCCTGCTGTGTTACACATTTTGATATGTAATATATATATAAGTAATTATATTTGAAATGGTAATATATTATATTAAAATTAAGATTTTAAACATAGCTTTGAAGAATAAATTAGGCTCAAAGGTTTTTTGTATGCTTTTATACAGAACAAAAATGTATTTTATGTTACATTAGCAATACTGCTGTGTATTGTATTCACTTTGGTGTGAAGATATATTCACATCATACACAGTTTTTATTTAATTACTTGGCTAATGGAAGTAACTAGAGAACTATATTAGTGAGAGTATGTAAGGGGGGTCATACGCTAAAGTCTTTAGGGTCTCGCTCACTAGACGCTCAACATATCAGATGTGTTAATGTTATTTCCAGGTGTGCCAGGATTTCTTATTAAACAAAGAAAAG